>CM064905.1:3441715-3971715 GCA_030347415.2 Decapterus maruadsi | reverse complement strand
AGGGATAGTTCAACATTTTGGCCCATTACCATAATCCCTATAGTCATAGCAGTGGGTTCCCTACCTTTAATTGTCGGTGCAAGCTATTTTTAGAACGGCGGAGCAGAGCCGTGAGCTGCTCAGAGCTACGCTACGGAGGCTCATGGGATTTCTTGGTTTCCCTCATCAAACTCATCAAATGGACAAGTTGTGACCTGCATATTCACCACGCTATGAGATAATAACACAACGTTACCAGACAGAGTTGTTTTAGAGGTAAATTCATGTAAAACCTCTGATGCACATTGCCTTCAGGGACAGTTTTTCAGCAGCAGTCTCTGTATTTCCCTCTAAAACAACTGTGTGGTAACGTTGTGTTATTATCTCATAGCGTGGTGAATGTGCAGCTCACAACTTGTCCACCAGAGCGTTGTGGAGTTGTTGGATTGTGTATTTGATGAGTTTGATGAGGGAAACCAAGAAATCCCATGAGCCTCTGTAGCGTAGCTCTGAGCAGCTCACCGCTCTGCTCCCCTGAGTTTCATTTGTGTATGCTTAAACTTAAACATAATTGAACAAAGTCAATAGGAGGTATTAAGAAAATTAGCAGCTTGTATGAATCTTTTTAACCTTTTTCTTCCACATATGGATGATTGAATTCTCCCTGTACTGCTCTAACTCCCACTCGAGGCCTGGATACGGTTCAGACAGAAGGAGAAGGTGCTGCAGGTTTCAAGAAAATGTAATCCCTCACTGGCTTCCCACCCACAACCGCCGCTAGTGGTTTGAGCTGTTTGCCTCGGTTTGTTTGTTAGTTTTTCCATATGTCCAAAATGTACTTTACTGTACAGAAAGTACTTCATTAAGTTTCAAACCTCTTTAATGTGCAAGAAGTCTTTGGCTTCAAAGGATATGGCCATGCCCTGCACAGGAACGTCATCACTGGGGCCGGGGTTGTAACCGACATTTGTCCGCACAGCAAACGCCACTGGTTTGGTCTGGAGGAGGAGGGAAACAGGTAATAGTGAGCAGATGGCGACAGGACAGACAACACCTGACACTGATGGGACAAAAACAATAAGACGGTGGAGATTACACAACAGCGTTTCCCTGACCTTTGCTTTCTCGAGCGTGGCGAGCGCCTGTCTGTCGGCCTCCTTCCTCAGAGCCTCGGGATCCTCCTCCAGGGACACGTCTGAGTCCGACGGCCGGCTGGTGTAGGAGTCTGCAGAGCCCTGAAATGCACATTGAGATTATATTTAAAAAAAGGTGAGGAGGAGCAGAGAGGGACAGCACATGAGTCAAGTGTTAAAGGGATAGTTCAACATTTTGGCCCATTGCCATAATCCCTATAGTCATAGCAGTAGGTTTGCTACCTTTATTTGTCGGTGCAAGCTATTTATAGAACGGCGGAGCAGAGCCGTGAGCTGCTCAGAGCTACGCTACAGAGGCTCATGGGATTTCTTGGTTTCCCTCATCAAACTCATCAAATACACAATCCAACAACTCCACAACGCTCTGGTGGACAAAGTTGTGACCTGCACATTCACCACGCTATGAGATAATAACACAACGTTACCACACAGAGTTGCGGCTCTTCTCCGCCGTTCTAAAAATAGCTTGCACGGACAATCAAAGGTAACAAACCTGCTGCTATAGCAATAGGCCAATTTGCCAAAAATGTTGAACTATCCCTTTTAACAGAAATGGACCTCCTGAAACCCAACGATGACCTCGCTGGTGTCTGTGTTTGAGCGTCTGCTGCCTGAATCTAAAAACCTATTTGCTCATCTCCAGTTATCCCTGATGCTGTTTCAAATTCACTTGACTTGAATGAAGGACAGAGGTTGTCGTCTCTGCCTTTGCAATTTGTCTGCGGTCAAAGTGTCAAGACTCGTCTCCAGAAGCGTAACCTACATAAACACAAAAGAAGAGGGAGGGGTGGGGGGGCCCGGCCTTCATGTTGCTGCATGAAAGCTGACTCTGTGTAATTGGAGGTGGGTTAGGAGGATGCATAACAACACAGGTCAACATTTCCAGCGCGGCGGCTTCGTCGAGGCCGCGGTGTTAAATCTTCCTGCACAGGTAGAGGAGCAGCAGCAGCAGCAGCAGCAGCAGCAGCAGCAGCAGAGCCACTGTGTGTGTGTCTGTGCGTGTGTGGGTGTGTCAAGTAGAGACAGAAAGAGCTGCAGAGAAAGAAAAAAAAATGGCCTGAGGACTGTTTATAATATTAGTGGGGATATAAATTTCTCATGAAGTGGCTACAGTTTCCAACACATCCACCACTCATGCACGGAAACTTGACTCTCTCCTGCTGACCCTCATCCAGACACCCATACCACAATAAAAACCCGAGCCTCCTGCGAGCCCGCGGCGCCGGCCCACTGTACTTGTGCAGTATGGCGCTACAGTGAGTGAGTGAGTGAGTGAGTGAGGGAGGCAGCCTGAACTTCTGAAGTGTTTGAGTGTTCAATTTATATAACAATCCCACTTGTTCTCTTCTCACTGTTTTTTTTTTTTCTTTTTTTTTTGAGCTGACAGGCTGCCTGGCTCGTTGTAGGAGGTGCTGACAAGAATGCGGACAGCTGAATGTGCCAGGCAGAAGAAGTGAGTCACTAGGTGTGGGCTTTTAAAATAGAGGTGAGAACGCGCAAAGATGACATAGACCATATGTAATGATGAGGATGATGATGAGGAAGAACCTGAACATGTGTAATCAAACAATACACTCCACAAACATCTGTGGACTGGAGCCCAGGAGCGGCGGAGATCCATTTCAACTGATATCACAGCAGTACATTGTTTTATTCCTTTGTTGGGGAATCTAAATATGTGTTATATCATGTGTTAAAATTACAAATTAAGTTTAAAATCATATTACAGATGCAGCTACTAAAAACCATGAAAGACAGAAAAGCTATAAAAACCTTGGAATAATAAATTATTATGATTTGCTAATACTCCTATATAGATTTTTTTTGTTTGTTTATTGTCTGTTTATTGTATGTTTGTTTATGTGTAGTAATAATAAAAAAAGAAGTTTCAAATCACATTACTTTACTATGATAAAAAGACAAAAACAGCAGTCAGCTCAAGATTAAAGGAAAGTTCAGTTCCTGTGAACAGATCCAGGATCCATGTCGTCTATATTATTATTAGTAGTAGTACTTACTTTCAGCTAAAATTGTTGTTATTTCTTTTAATGCTAATATTTGGTAGTTGTTCCAGGAGCTCGTGGCCTTGTTGTTATGAATGGGAGCTCCACTGATTTTACACATCAAAGTGTGTTTGTCCTTGGAGTAGCTTCTACCGCGTATGTGAGAATAATCCATATGAGGACGTTTGTGGCTGCGAAGGAAGATGAACAACATCTCATAAACCTGAGGGCAGGTTAGGAATGAAGAGACAAGAATATGTATTTATATATAAAGAGGTGAGGTGTCTGGTTTCTGCTTAAAGGCGGTGGCTCCGTGCTGCAGGATCAAACACCTGCCTGTGGTTGAGGTGGATTGTGGGTAAGAAAGGTGCCAGGGTTTGACGAGGATAATATCTCTGGTTCTGTTGAAGTTTCTTTTCTTCTATTTTTAATCTTCTCTCAAGTCCATTGTGAGTCTTTGACGGTGTTAGACGAGCGCAACGCTAAATAGGTGGAGTATTTTTCAAGTAAGGACATTTGATCCTCGGCCCTAAGATGAAAATAAATCTTAAGCTCAGCTGGGAGTCGAGGAGTAAGTATATCATCCAAGTGCTGCTGGTTCGATTCTGGTCAGAGACCTTTACTGTGGACCCCCCCCTCCTCCCAACCCCCCCACCCACCTTTATCTTTGTCTCTCTCTTCATGTCTGTGTTGAACAAAGACTAAAATATCACCAAGCTTGTTCTCTCTGAAACAAGTAAATCAAAAGCAGACGTCGTCAAAAAAACACCTGATTTGACCTGAAGCTCTTAATTTGGGGGGCGGGGGGGGAGGAGGGGGAATCCTGGCCATGTGCGACACGTTGTGCTGTGTTTGCACGTGCACTGATGTGTGGTTAATGCTCCTCCGCGCCCTTTGATCGCCGCCCATGCGTCTCTGTATGATGTGAAATGAAACGACACAACGCAACACAACACAAATGTTGATTCTGGCTCTGCCACCTGTCGTATCCAGGCGCTCTGTGACTTAGCAACGGCCCCGAACGTACTGTAGACACTCCCTGCTGTTGCCAAGGCGACGGCTTTGCTATTCCTCCTCGCATCCTCAGGCATTCAACCAAAAAAAACCAAAAACCATCCGACACTTCCTGTTTCAACTCGCTCCCCACATCCCACTCTGCCGAGAGGAACCATCCTGTGAGTGACATGCAGCATCTAACGAGGACAGTAACCGTAACAACCGCCTCCTCTTACCGGCTCTGAGTCATCCTCTGAACCGTACAGGTGCATCCCGACATCGAGCACAGACTAAGCAAAAGGTTCACAAACCCTGACGAAGGGAGGAGAAGGAGGGGGAGGGGGGGCAGAAGGGGAGACCCACAGAAAAAGAAGCAAAAAAAACAAAACAAAACAAAAAAAGAAGCAAAAATGACGCCGGAAACAACTGCAACAGGTCGGTGATGCAGCAGAATACAGTGTGAGAGAGAGTGGGAGGGAGAGGAGGTGTGTGTGTGTGTGTGTGTCTATGTGTGTGTGTGGACAAACACTTGTGTCTCTGAGTCACTCTTACAGTTGATGCACGTCACACACACTCACACAACCAGACAAAAAAGAAGAAGAAGAAGAAGAAGGGTGGGAGAGAGGAGACGGAGATGGATAGACGGATACATGTGCACAGACACAAAAGTCAATAGCTCATAAAAAAAGGTTAATGTGGACGAGGACAAGGAGGGGTGGGGGGGTGGGGGGGGGCAGAATAGCAACAGATCGATAACCTCTCTGCACCTGCAACCCTTACTCCACCTTTTTCATTTCCAACACTCTCCTTCCTCCCTTCCTTCCTTCCTTCCTTTCCTCTCTCCTTCCCCTCTGCTCTCATGTCAGTGGGTTGTGTCTCTAATTTAGCTGCTTGCTTCACTTCACATACAGCTCCTGTTCAAAATAGCTACAGGCCACCTGATGGCGGAGCCGCCTTCCTATTGGCGCTGCCCGACTAGAGACCCCAGCAGTGTCATAGTAACCATCGCTGCAGCTTTTTTTTTTTTTTTTTTTTACACAGCTGCATCAGGAGGGGAGACCGTCAGAAAGGGGAGATACGGTGATCATCACCAATAGTAAATAAAAGAAAATACCCGGAAGGGAAATGTGCAGCGACGGGGAAATAAAAGCATAAAAGCTTTTCAACTTCAAATCAAGACCCACCTTTTTAAATCTGCTGTTAACACCTGCAACAATAGCTGTCTCCCATCAGTTTTCTTAGCACATAGTTTGTCCTTCTATGTACTTTTCATTTATTTTTCTTTCTTCCTCTCTGCACTGAGCACTTATGTATTTTATTTCCTCTGTATTTGGTTTTATGTAGCGTCTTTGAGATCTGTAAAAGCGCTGTATAAATAAAATGCATTATTATTATTATTAACTGGTGATCAATGGAGTATTTTCTCACGCTGAGAGGCCACACTCTGCAGATTTTCACATTTCAAACGAAAACTTGTTCACATTTATAGTCGTTAAAATCCAAAAACCAACACAAAAAAATGGCAGAGAAACACGAGAACGGTGCACAAAAAGGTGCTTCTCACTCAGTAATTATCGTGAAAATTGACCGACCGCCTTTCTCCTCCATTCTCAGCCGAGTGGCTGCCAACGTGATGAATTTACACCTCCTTAGTGTTGATATTGAACAAATGGAGGTGAAAAAAAAAGATAGAGAGAGGGAGAGGGAGAGGGAGAGGGAGAGGGAGGGAGGGATATTGGATAAGAAGCGAGGGCGGGACGGCAAAAGACAAGTGCTTTGAATAATGAGGCTTGAAAAGAGTCGCCCTGCAGCAAGGGAATCAGTTAACAGGGTTTCTTCTGATGCAAGGGCAGCTCTGTGAACGGCTGCAAGAAAAAAGAGGAGGCGATAAAGTTAATCTGCCTTTTAGATCCACATACAGCGTTATAAAGCCTGTGTGCATATTGATTTCAGCATTAATATCCAAACTGCTTCACCGCTCATTTGTCCTTTTGAGCTTCTTCTTGTTTTAGGAAACACGAGGAGCGATCTTCCCCGGTGTCACGCGACGGAGCAGAAATCTAACATCTTAATCTGTTTCTGCCATAAACAGCAGGAACGCTGCGCCGGCTTCTGTCAGACTTCACAATATATGACTAAGAGGTGATTACCATCTGAGAGCTAACACATGCTGCCAACCCCTGCCCTGATAATTAAACAAGATAAAAATATCGTCCCACTTATCAGCTCAAAGGATGTGAAAATGGGGGGGGAAAAAAAAACTGAAAAGAAAAGGACGTTAAAATATCCTCCTCTTCCTATTTGCTTTATTATCTCCGAGCCTCCTCGGGCTTCAGTCGTCAAACATCTGAGAGGAGAAGAAGAACGAAAACATCTCATCTCAGAGCCAACAGGAATGTATTAGTAGAAGTAGAAGAAGGAGCAGAAGAAGAAGAAGGAAGAAGAAGAAGGAAGAAGAAGAAGAAGAAGACGAAAAAGAAGACGAAGAAGAAGAAGAAGGAGGAGCAGAAGAAGAAGTAGAAAAGAAGAAGAAGAATAGGGAGGAGCAGAAGAAGCAGAAGAAGAAGAAGAAGAAGAAGAAGAAGAAGAAGAAGAAGGTGTACAAACTGAGGCTTCATCAGAGACATGTCTCCTGTCTGGAGCTCACGGCCGGTGGCTGTAAATGGTCCATAGTTCTATTCTCTGTCACAGCAGCGTCATGGCAACCAGCTGGACGGTGTGTGTGTATGTGTGTGTGTGTGGCGATGACCAGAGAGATGAGTCATGGACTGAACTCATCAGAAATCCCCATTTTGACAAGCAAACAAAGAGGAAATCCAACAACAAGTGCCAGTTCCTTCGTTTAAAAACAAGTTTAAAGGTTCAGTGAACAATACGATGTGTTTATGAAAAGCTTCTTGTTGCATCACTAATTAAATGTTGCTGAAATAAAAATAAATGTAATAAATAAATATAATAAATCTAACATCTGGTCAAAGTGCTACAGTATTTAACTGCATGTGCTGCTTAAAAACCAGTTAAAAGATCAATAATTAGCAAAGGTTTGTGTTTTTTAGCTTCTTAAATGTGAGTTTTGGTTCATTTCCTTCGTCTCTTCTCGAGCGTCACTGCTTCTGTTTGGGCTTTGATCCGTCTCTTCGGGCTCTGAGACGTCGTAATGAACATGTTTCTCACATTTTAGAGGCTAAATAACCAGTCAATTTGTGGAAATAACTGATAGGAGCTCTTCATAAAGTTAATGACACCATTACATCACCGCTCGCAGAAATAATTAGTCTTTACAGAGATACCGGACGAGCTAGTTAGTTAATCATCAACTATTATAATAATTGATTCTTCAGGTCATTTATCAGGTTAAAACACCAAACCAGCTGCTTCTACAAGGCTCCGAAATGTGATTAACCGCTGTTTTCTCCATTATGAACGTGTTGAAGACTGAACCTGAGGTCGACGCGTGGAGCTCTGGGACGACTGTGATGAGTTTTTCCCTCTTTCATTTTTGATTAATTCATTACTGGGTAATAAAAGCACTTGTTAACTGCAGCCTTAATTATCATCATCATAATAATAATACAGTTGGAAAATGATAATACTGGATTATGGTTCAGCCTTGGAAACACTGCAACAGAGAATACGACGTGTATTCTTTTGACCAATCAAAGGTGTGACATATTCTCTTCAATCTGGTAGAATGTGATATTGGTACTGAGTTATTGGGCTTTTTTATTTTGTTGTACATCCAAAAAAAGCACTGAATCCAATGCAAAGTGCAGTATCTGCAAATAGTACTACTCCCTACGTTTACTCTATAATTCCATTGCAGTAAAACCGAGGCAAAGTGCAGTATCTGTTGCCAAAGAGTATTGTACTCCCAACATTCTAGAATTTACTCTATAATTCCATTTGAGTAAAATCAAGGTTAATTGCAGTATCTGCAACTAATAACAAGGCAAAAGTGCAGTATTTGCCATAAAACGGTCACAATTTGGTCAGAAAGACAAACTACAAACTACTTTATTTCACCTTTATCTAATCAATCATATAATTGGTAGTTATTCATAATTTGATGCTTAAACGTGACAATGAAAAACACAAAAAGCTGCTTTTCTCAGTTTGGCTGCACTTTGCCGTTGTAGGGCAGTTATTGATCTGTATTTTTTTTAAGTTTACAGACATAAAGGTCCAGTCGAGGCCTGTGACATGAGGAGGGACAGCAGAGGGAAAGACAGACGCCCCCCCGCCCCTGAAATGGCCACAGTGCTGGGCAGCAGGGCAACAAGCCGGTGGGACTGGACTGGAGGTCTAATTAAAACCCCAGCGCCTTCCCAGCAGCTGCGGCCCCGCGGCCCAAAATGGAATCGCACAGCGTTCGGTTATATAGAGACGAGACGGGGGAAGCGGCGCTGCCATTGGGGCTCGCTACGTTTCTCCTACTGTCGTATCTCAGAGGGGGAAAAGTGTCGGCCGAGCTGTCAAAACTCACACCACACACACACACAGACACACACACACACAAAGTGCAGAGCTTGTAGTTTTATCCAGATCCGTCTTCTTACCATGACGGGCCGTTGAATCCTCTCGGTCCTCTCCATAACCTCGTTTGCCACGCTCGCCACACCACGGCGAACCAACCAGGAGGGGGGCAACACCGCCGGAGTCCACAGACAGAGTTACGTCTATATGTGTGTGTGTGTGTGTGTGTCTATGTGTGGCAACTAGTGTGTGACAAGTGCACTAGTGTACATGTGTGTGTTTGTGAGTGTACTCTATGTGTGTGTGTGTGTGTGTGTGTGATAGGACAGGAAGCCAGAAAAGAGTGGCCGTATGTGTGAAACTAGGAGAGCGCTCTCTTAACCTCCAACCCCTTCACTCACACACACACACGCACGCACACACACGCCCACAACCCAGAGGAACGTGAACCCTGTGTAGAGGAAGGGAGCTGGAGCAGGAGCTGGGGAGGAGGGGGAGGGGAGGGGGAGGGCGAGGGGAGGGGGTCGGGTTGCAGGACTTGTGCTACATTTGCAAACTGGGGAAATATATTTAGCCCCTCAGCCGGGGCAGAAACAGGGACGCGAACAAACCGAGACCCAGAAGGAGGCTTGGTATGCAGCCGTCAGCCATTCAATGCCCCCGCTGACGTGAGAGAGCGCTGGGGCAGTGCCCAGGGAAACCCCCTCCCCTCCATCCCTCTCCCCCCACCTCCCCTCTCTGTCCAGTCTCTACCTCATTCCTCTCGGCCTCTGTCCTGGTCTCATTCCTCCCAACCCCTCTCCCCCTCTGTCTCTTTGTTTCCCAGATATCAGGGTATCAGGGTGTCAGACGGGGGATTAATATGGACATGAGGGGGGGGCATTCAGGGGGGCCGTAACACTTTGAAGTTACTGACGACGACGACTTCAACCTGCTGCCGGTCAAACTCCACTTCTCCACCAACGACGTGTTCAATTATCAGCTACTTATATTTAAATTATAGATACTACACTGGTTTCTTCTGGAAATCATGATAATGATAAGTGACACTGTTCAAAAAGCCTTAAAGGGATAGTTCACCCAAAATTCAAATTTCACTCATTATCTGCTCACCCTCATGTCGACTTAGAGCTGTGAGAATTTTCAGTCCTCCGTTCCTTCTCTGAGTTACGGGGGGGTCCGCGCATCAGTATTTGTCCATATAATGATTGTCAATGGACACCAGGTTTATTTGTCCAAAAAGACACACCAAAAAACACTGTGAGCTTCTGCTACAAACAACAATTTCTCATGTCGGGGCTTCAATACAAGAGGGACATTACAGACAAGCAGTATGGAGGTATTTTAATGTTTTTGGTATGTCTTTTTGGACGAAGAAACCTGGTGTCCATTGACAACCATTATATGGACAAATACTGCTGCGCGGACCCCCCCGTAACTCAGAGAAGGAACGGAGGACTCTGAAAATTCTCACAGCTCTTAGTCGACATAAGGGTGAGTAGATAATGAGTGAAATTTGAATTTTGAGTGAACTGTCCCTTTAATATATGAAAGGTGTGACATTTCTTTACTTGGATAAACCCCTTGAGATGTACCATCTTGTTTTCGAGGGGGTCCAAACATAAAGTATAGACAAACATGAACTCATCACACAAACTTGTTCTCAACAACAAAGAAAAACAAACAAAGTCAAGAACAACAAACTAAACCAAGGGCAAACCACAGCCAGTACAACTACATTGGAACAATCCGACCGCAAGAAGGCCACAATGACCAACACCGAGACCGAAACAACAGCACATAATTTAATATCAATAATCATTAATGATTAATATCAATTTAACAAATCAGACAGAGCATGCATCTGCAGTGAAAACAGGAGCAGGTCACCATGAGATGAGAGGACTGAGCTTGAAGACACATAACTGGATGTTTATGGTGTAAGATACTGCTGGATGGGTAATTAAAGTAAATGCATTTGTATATCAGCTGCATGTCCTCTCATATTCATATGGGGGGGTCTAAACGGTTAGAGGAGGGGGTCAGGGTCCATTCTGTCCACTAGAGGGCGACCTCTGACACAACGAGGGGGCTTCTCCACCACCACCACCTCTTTCTGTGGCGTTAGCAGCTGATGACATGACGGTCAGCTGTAAGGAAGGGGGAATAAAGGAGCTGCTAACAGACGCACCACCACCACCAGGCGCCTTCCTCCTCCTCCTCCTCCTCCTCCTCCTCCTCCTGCAGCCGCTGGGACTCTGCTGGCATTCATATGTCAGCGCTGACAGGAGGAGCTGCTCTCCCTGCAGCGTCCGAGCCCTCGCAACCTTTCACACAAGACGACTGAGTCAAATAACAATATTTGCTCCGGATGAGCGATGGAAAAAATAAATAAAAAAACTGATGGATCTTCAGCAGTCGGTGTTCTGGCAGCAGCTCTGGTCTCTGCAAGTTGTTCCATTTCTAAAACGCTCCTCTCTCTCCCCCCACATAACAGGGTTTTCAGTTTGTTTAAGTTTCTCATCCCCTTGTAAATTAAACATTGACCTGACGTCTATTAAACCTGATTGTTTTGAAGTGGTTTTAAGCCGTTTTTAGACAGATCACAGTGGAGATGAGCAGGCTGGATACGACCCAGGTGCTTGTTGTTGTTGTTGTTTCACAGATGCAATTTGCAAGCGCTGGCTGCTTCCATTGCAGATGTAAAACGACTGCAGGGTGTTGTTTCACTAATGATTGCAGTTCATAAATGGATCGCAAATGTGGTCCAGTGTTATTCATATACAGAAAAAAAGGAAAAAAGCCAACAGAGCTGGCTGATGATGACGGCTGGCACCTGAACCTCAAGGCCACAGAGGCGACAGAAACTATTTCAACCTGCACTGAGTGAATTTTATTTCCAGGTTTAAACTGATCCCTGAACCTCAATTCGGATGCTCTGTCATCCACATTTTTGATTTAATACAAAAAAGATTACATACATTCTGCTTAAAGGGATAGTTCAACATTTTGGCCAACAAATTGGCCCACTGCCATAATCACTATAGTCATAGCAATAGGTTCGTCAGTGCTACTTTTAGAACGGCAGAGCAGAGCCGTGAGCTGCTCAGAGCTACGCTACGGAGGCTCATGGGATTTCTTGGTTTCCCTCATCAAACTCATCAAATACACAATCCAACAACTCCACAACGCTCTCGAAGGCCCTGAAGGTCCCTGAAGGCAACGCGCATCAGCGGTTTTTGCATGAATTTACCACTAAAACAACTGTCTCGTAACGTTCTGTTATTACCTCATAGCGTGGTGAATTTGAAATCCCATGAGCCTCCGTAGCGTAGCTCTGAGCAGCTTGCGGCTCTGCTCCGCCGCTCTAAAAACAGCTTGCACTGACAAATAAAGGTAACGAACCTACTGCTATGACTATAGGGATTATTATGAGCCACTTTGCCAAAATGTTGAACTATCCCTTTAAATTAGAAAACTCTTATCAAATCTTAGCAGCATGTGACGAAGCCCTATTTTCCAGGAAATGGTGCTTCATTACATTTAGTGGACAACTGAAACGCTGCAGCACAGTCTAATTAATGGCAGCCAAGCAAAAACTGTGCAGTTTGTCCTTGTTAGCAGCAAATAAATGGTTGATTACAGGACATTAGGGAGGAATGGAAGTTGAAATCAATGCTGCATGTTTAATATGAAGCTCTGCTGCAACTCTATTCTAAACTCATCCTCTTTTTGTTGGTGATGTGCTGCAGAGAAAATGTCACATCTGGTAAAATAAATTTGTGCGACGACAACAACAACAACAACAGCCACAACGGGCACCGTCTGCAGGCCGCAGGAAGTTGTCGACTATCAGCTCTGATCTCTGAGAGTCTGGAGCGTCTCATTTGCAGAGGAGCAGCAGCAGCTTCAGCCTTCATGGTGTAATGATGGTCTTCGTTGTCATGTGATCATAACAAACCATATGATTTGGTGTAATGTTATAATGTTGTGTATGAGTTGTGCGTTATTTCCTGGCAGCAAACGACATAATAATCAATTAGGTAAATGTGAATTTTGAAGTAAATTAGTTTCTTTTTTCTTTCTTCCCCCACTGACGACATCATCATCATCACCAGCAGCAGCAGCAGCAGACATGTTGCCTGCAAGCAGACAGTCTCTGCTGGTCTTCACACACACACACACACACCTGAGGATGGAGTGTGTGTGTTTTTGTTGAACTCGACACGCGAACCGACACTGAACAAACATGTAGGCTGCACCCACACACATACACACACACACTATTCACGCACACACAAACCCATCTAAACATCCTCTCCTCCGTCTCTCCATCCCACTGTGCCTCCTGCACACAGAGGGAGATTCAGTGGACCCGGTTGCCATGGAAACCATGCCGAGTGTGTACCAGCCAGCCAGCCAGCTCTACCGTCGTTGGCTGATTGTGGCTCTCGTGTATTTGTGTGTGTGTGTGTGTGTGTGTGTGTGTGCTCCTGCGTAGGTGTGTGTGAGACTGTAAAGCCTATACAGGGCTTCGCTTTGAGTTGTTCAAGGAGAAGGAGCTAAAACAGGCTGCGTGCTCTAAACCTATAGGGCGCCCGCCCGCCCGCCTGTGTGATCCTCTTTCTGCAATTAATGACTTTTTTTTCCACACAATCTCAACACGGTTTCAGGAATTGTCTTCACCTCTAGTAACGCTAACACACGCTTCATCACGGCTCCTTCCGCCGCCACGGCTTAATGAGTGAAAAGCTTTGCGTCCGCATGAGACCGGGGACGGATATTTATCTCAGGAAGTCCGAAATAATAATCCCTACGATGGGTAATGAGTTCCTCATCAAGTGTTAAGTGCCTACAGTACAAATCCTGTCCTGAACCCGAGCCGGCCTCGGTGCACGTGGTCCTTCAGCAGAGTTAAAGGGATAGTTCACCCAAAATTGAATCGGCGTAGCAGTGCAATGTCCATATGACGGTTGCAAATGGACACCAACTGTCTTCGTAACAAAAAGACACACCAAAAAACATCCAAATACCTCCATGCTGCTTGTATGTAATGTCCGCCTTGTATTGAAGCCCCGAAATGCGAAAAGTCTATATTTCAAGCTTGTTTTGTAGCGGAAGCTTCTCGAACCTCCTCTTCCAGGTTCGTCAAATTTGGACGAACTGGGAGGAGGACGGACCCTGGTTCGTCCAAATTTGACAAAGACTTATTGACTTATTTTATATTTTTCGGGGCAATTTCGCATTTCGGGGCTTCAATACAAGACGGACATTACATACGAGCTGCATGGAGGTATTTGGATGTTTTTTGGTGTGTCTTTTTGTTACGAAAACCGCTGGTGTCCATTTGCAACTGTTATATGTTCATGCACTGCTACGTCGAGACTCCCTGTAACTCAGAGAAGCCACGGACTCTGAAACTTCTCCCAGCCCTTAGTCGACATGAGGGTGAGTGGATAATGAGTGCAATTTCAATTGTGGGTGAACTATCCCTTTAATGAAGGACGTGGCCAGCCGGGTGGCGGAGGGAAGCGGGTGACGTCACGTGTGAGCCGGCTGGCGTGGATGCAGCTAACCTTTAGAAGCCACGGGAGGGTGCAGCAGCTCGCTGCGTTCACCGACCGCGACGACGGGGATATTTTTATTTTTTATTTTTCCTGCTCCTGAAGCAACACCGACACTGAACAGGTAAATGTCATTCAGCACGGGGGCAAATCATTTCCTCTCACAAATGAAGAGGTCAGACGGAAAAAGGTGGGGGGGGGGATTCATTTAGCTGCGACACTGCGTGCCTTTGAGAAATGTCATGTCCAGACAAGGACTGCTCGGCAGGTCGCAATCGGCGAGACCTTAAACCCCGCCCCCTAAACTCCCCGAGGAGAAGAGGAAGAGGAGGAGGAGGAGGAGGAGGAGGAGGTGAGCCATTATGAACCATCCAAACAAGACGACCGACGGGCTTTACTGGCTCTTTCTGACAGAGCCAATCAATGCAGAGCGGAGCAGAGCGGAGCAGGGTGGGGTCGGGGTCAGGGGGGGCGAGTCTTACACCTGGGAACTGATAATCACCACTGGAGCCCCAGAGGAATCCGTCTCTCATCAGCTCCACCTCTGTCACAATAAAGCTGTGGAGCTGGAGAGACGCAGGGAGGGAGGGAGACACCGGTGATGTTATCAAAGTCATTTCAGTGTGAGAGAGACAGCAGTGTGTGTGTGTGTGTGGGGACTACACACACAGGTGGAGAGAGAAATATAAAATACAGGGCTTTCATTTAGAGGTTTTGGAGGAGAGAAATTCCAGACTTTCATATCAGTAATTTTTATAATAACTTAGGAAAATGTGATTTAACAAGGCATTTGTGGTCATCATATGAATCACCAATGAATTTCCCTTTCCTATTCTTTTTTTCCTTCACGTACGCAAATCATAAACGCTGGGAATGAAAAAAAAAGTTTATCAATTTAACGCTGCATTGGAGATAAAAACTAATTTCTAAGATGCAAATGTTGCAGAGGAGCCATGAACTCTTAAATATTAAATGTCTTCACTTTGACTCCATTAAACTTTGACATGACTCTTCATTAACAACGATGAGAGGGAAGGCATCAAGGCGAGGCCGAAGTCTAGCGCCTGGATTAGCGGTCTGAGGGAAGGATTAAAGTGTGAAACGTTACCTGTCGGACGAAGCTGTTGGAGGTGGTGTCAGAGGAGGTGCTTCCATCCGAGCGCTTAAACCGGCTCTTCCTCTTGGCGTACTTTCCCTGGAAACCCAAGAGGTTGGAGAGCGGGGTTGAAGAGGACGAGGAGGATTTGGAGGGAAAAGACAGAAGAAGAGAGAAAACACAAAAAAGTTTAATTGTGTTGCTGCTCCATAATAATTTAAAGGGATAATTCAACATTTTGGCAAATTGGCCCATTGCCATAATCCCTATAGTCACAGCAGTAGGTTTGTTACCTTTAATTGTCGGTGCAAGCTATTTTTAGAACGGCGGAGCAGAGCCGAGCTACGCTACGGAGGCTCATGGGATTTCTTGGTTTCCCTCATCAAACTCATCAAATACACAATCCAACAACTCCAAAACGCTCTGGTGGACAAGATGATCAAGCAGTAGCTCTGAGCAGCTCACGGCTCTGCACCACCGTTCTAAAAATAGCTTGCACCGACAATTAAAGGTAACAAACCTATACTGATATGACTATAGGGATTATGGCAATGGGCTAATTTTGCCAACATGTTGAACTATCCCTTTAAGATGACATATCTGTCAGAAAACCTTGTTTCTGCAGAGCACGACAGACATTAACATTTGACACAGCGTTTGTTAAAAGCCAGTGAATACGATCAGGCCAGTCAGATAGAGCCAGAGATAAAGCAGCAGACCGCAGAGGAAGCCGACCAGAGAAGAAGAAGAAGAAGAAGAAGACGTGTCTCGTGTGTCCACGGACCGTCTTCATTACTTGTCATTTTTCATGTTCTGATGCAAACTGGGACCTTGTAATCTGATTGGCAGACCCCTGGCAAATGGCCCTATCCGGGTTGGGCAGAGGCCACACATTGCATTATGAGCCCACTCTGCCCACATCGCCATGGTTACGCAATGCCGACTAATCACATTTGTCGGCAATCAGGAGACGAGGCTGTGTTTGTTTCTGCAGTGTGTTCAAAAAGACAGAACGGCCGGGTGAAATGAGAACACACACAGCTGTGTAACACACACAATTCACATATTACCACAGTTACACAACATGTACCTGTGTGTTCAGGTTCACACATGTGAGTAGCAACAGGGGGTATAGCTCAGTGGTAGAGCATTTGACTGCAGATCAAGAGGTCTCCGGTTCAAATCCGGATGCCCCCTTGTTTTCTGTCACTTCCAATGTTCCTAAAGAGGAAGTAGCTGATGCAACAAAACCACACGGAAAGGGCATTTTTCCCTCTTTTACCTTCCTCATTACAAAATAAATCATTCCCACGACTGCTCAGTGTATAAAAAATGAACAGTTTGTGTATTTTTCAGCGTTCAGTGAGGTGTTTAAAATGAAAAAAACTACAAAAATATAAATATAAATGTGCATTTGAGAAGCAGGAACCAGAAAACATTTATACATTTTGGGATAAATCAATCATATAAATGTCCAATAAGGAAAATTTGTCATTTCAGCTCAGTTTATCAATCTTCAAACCACACATAATCTCACATAAAACTATAAACAACTAAATATATTTAAAAAGTTTAGTACTTTTATCTTTTATAACAAACACTTTCTGAGTTTAATCTGTACTGGCTTAGATGTCAGACATTTCCTCCCATTAACCAACAAACTTGACATTAAGCAATTATAAGCAATCTAAAGAAAAACTCTAATGAGCTTAATGTAATTGAAAGCATTATTGTATCGATTAACTACAACTCCTCCTATTGGCTGCAGGCTGATGGATAAGATATGACGACACAGTAAAAGTCAAAGTTGTAAAAGGACAATACGGTACGTCTCAAGGGCAAGTTAACTCTTAAATGTCCTTCTATCCAATTGTAATTAATGTTTATATATAACTTCTAAATAATAAATGGGAGAAAAGGAAATAAATTATTCAAGTGTTTGAATTTCATTACTGCAAAAGTTTTGGTTATGGCCATATTTTGTTAAGTTGTGACCAAGACTCAGCTGTTGCATTTACACAGAGAGGAATCAATGTTCTCCCTGTAAGAAATACTGCGTTGGCTTGGATTCTGTTTTCTTTATATTATCTGTGAGAAACAGTCACCTTTACCCACAACTGTTCACACATACTCGCAAAACAACAAGCTGCACCACAATCCCTCAACCTGTGCACACACATACACCTACTGTATGTAAACACTGAGCAGGACCCGTCTGCTGCTTCAAACCTACATGTCTGAATCTAAAGGCTGTTCCTGGGTCAGTGAGATACAGGTTAAATACCTGCCAACAGAGCTGCTGCCTCCTTGGTCTCACTATTTTCGTTATCGCCGTCACATCATGTACAGCAGTTCAGATGAATGACGCTGCCCTGACTGCCTTTAAACAAACATGACCTGTAACACGGGCAAACAGGAAAACACACACACACACACACACACACACACACACACACACACACACACACACACACACCGCGGCTGAGAGGTTTCCAGCGTGGAAAGCAAAAGGAAAAACTAATGCGTTGGGTTACGCCTCCTTCTGCAAAAATGCAGCTCAGTTTGTTTTGATTTTTTTTTTTTTTTGGACCTCCTGTAGCGAAACAATAATGTATCTACCGCCTTTTGTCCTGCACTCAGTTTCCAGCAGCTGGATGAACGCACAGCAGGACGCTGTACAGCAACGTAGCTGATGAACAGCTAAGACGGGCTTCTGGAACGAACTCCACCAGCTGGATTTTAATGTTAAAGCTGAGGAGATGACACCTGAGAGGAGACGGCCATCTGCAACTGTGCATGAAGCTTGAATGCAACTTAGACTGAAGAAGAAGAAGATTATATCACTCTTGATAAATCTGTCCACCTACACTGACTGAAAATAAAAAAGTACAAGAATCATGACTTTTAGAAAATGCCATGTGCAGTGGTGAAAAGAAAAAGACGACACTGAGACATACTGACATATTAAAGATCTGAATGTCTCACAATGGCAATAGCTCACATCATTTTTATGTGATCGTTCTTTTTTAGACTCTGCAACTAAGAATTTCATTGCATGGTTTTCAACATCTGTGAATACTCATGACAATAAACACCTTGAATCTTGAGTTTTTATAGGTCATGGTAACATCAGAGCCCAAATCTAAGTACAGTATGCAGATATTAACACTGAATAACTTCTGCTGTTACACCTGGCATTAATAGCTATTGTCTTGATTGTGCATTATGAGTTCAATAATGCAAATGCGATTTTAATGGATCGCTTGGGCCATCATCAGGTGCAGGTGGAGTTCCTAACCTATCAAGTTGTTGCATTGCATGGATTTTCAATTTGAAGGATCGGTTCACAATGTTTAGATTCTTTCATAAAACAATAAATCACACAGGCGCAGTGACATCATCCTTCCTGTTCATGCTAATGTTTAGGAGACACCTTTGTCAAGTGCTTTAAATCCACAGGTCCTGCTCTTGTACAATCGTTTCCCTTCATTTAGCTCAACAGAGAAATAAAGAGGGAATATTAAAGTAAAATAACCAGCAGACACGCCTGATTTGACCGTGAAAGCCTCAAATAAACTTCTGATAACATTTTTGCTCAAAACAATTATGGATTATTATGAAGCATTTTTACACGAGGATCGCAATCTGTTCTGCTGCATTTACACCTGCATTAACAGAGGAGCAGCAGATTTACTATAAATAATGACTTCCCATCTCAGGGCGCAACATGATCAATCAAAAAGGTTGTAAACAAATCCATATCTCACCTATGTAATGAAAACAAAGAGATGAGCTCACATGAAGGACGTGAGGTCAAAGTTGTAATTTCAGTGTTACCTCCGTTTAGTTTTTTTCATTTGTAAACAAGTGATTAGATGATTACACTGTGGATGTGTTTACAGCCTGTTAGATAATCTGTCTGGTCACGAAGCTTTGCCCTGCTGGAGACGCTGCTCTGCCACCAGATAGCTCCATAATTAAGACGGTGAGATGAGGAGAAAAAAACTGTAACGGGGCTCTTGTTGTCAAAAATGTACTTTTCCTTAATGATTTACTTGCGATGGCAGCGGAGGAAATATTTATACACGGGTTCACAACTAAATCTAATATGATGTGTGCGTGTGTGTGTGGTGGTCGGTATAGGTGTGTGTTTGTTAAGGGGGGGGTCTCTCATCATGATCAGCACCGTGGTGGGGCGAGCTCCCATCAGCAAAGGGCAGGAAAATGCCAGAGGAAGAAGGGTGGGGAGGCTTCCTGTTGGTAAACATCCTCCCAGATTAAAATGAGGACTGAGGGGGCTGCTGAGTGTGAACAGGGGGATTTAAAGGGATAGTTCAACATTTTTGGCAAATTGGCCCATTGCCATAATCCCTATAGTTAGGTTTGTTACCTTTAATTGTCGGTGCAATTGAAATTAAGAATTAAGGGCGGAGCAGAGCCGTGAGCTGCTCAGAGCTACGCTATGGAGACTCATCAAACTCATCAAATACACAATCCAACAACTCCAAAACGCTCTGTGACCTGCACATTCACCACGCTATGAGATAATAACACAACGTTACCACACAGAGTTGTTTTAGAGGTAAATTCAGAGACTGATGATGAAAAACTGTCCCTGAAGGCAACGTGCATCAGCAGTTTTGCATGAATTTACCTAGAAAACAACTCTGTGTGGTAACGTTGCGTTATTGTCTCATAGTGTGGTGAATGTGCAGGTCACAACTTGTCCACCAGAGCGTTGTGGAGTTGTTGGATTGTGTATTTGATGAGTTTGATGAGAGGAAACCAAGAAATCCCATGAGCCTCCGTAGCGTAGCTCTGAGCAGCTCACGGCTCTGCTGTGCCGTTCTAAAAATAGCTTGCACCGACAATTAAACCTACTGCTATGACTATAGGGATGATCATTTGCCAAAAATGTTGAACTATCCCTTTAACCTGGAAGTGAGGGAGCATGGCGTGGCGAGGAAGGAGGCGCAACATCATGACTTCTGAAACATACACCAGGCTGCACGATCCAGATATCATTGTGCCGACAGAGACCCACTGGTCTGCAGCCTGCAGCCGATCAACGGGCACAATCTTTAATCTAAACTCCTCCTACGGCACTGAATCTGGATCAGTCTCAGCCACCACAGTTCATTTTTTCTTCTTCTTCTTCTTCTGTGGTGCGGTGCTGGGTGTAACACTCCAACCGCCTCCTTCAGGATATTAGAAACACAGTTTCCTGCTCGTCTCTCCACAGCAGAGAGTTATAAATGCATACACCAGCGTGACCCGCTCCAGGTCTGCATGAACTTTATATCTAATTGATCAGAGGTGCCACACACGCACACACACACCTACTAACACACAATACACACAGACACACACACCAATTCCTGCTGCCTGGCACAAGGAGGGGGGTCCATCTGTTTCTCACCAGTTGCAGCAGATACAGATCAGATTTTCTAAAAACAGACGGGATGAGGTGAGATGGTGAGAGCAGGATGAAGACAGTGTGGAAGATGGAGAAGGAATGAGGAGAAGCTAAAGGGAAAAGGAAGAGGGAGATGAGAGAGAGAGAGCAGGGAGGAGTGGGAGTAAGAGAGGAGAGAGCAGGACTTGGCATGGTTTGAAGCACTGGTTGTCTGTGGTGGTGGTGGTGGTGAGGTGTTTGGATTTTTTTCCTTCTCCAGAGAGACAATGACTGAGCTCAGCGTGGGTGTGTTTGTTCTAGATATTCTCATCATGTTTTTTTTTTCTTCCTTTTTTTTCATCCATTTAAACTGTTATGACTAAACATGCCCACAACATCATGTCACATCCTTAAAAGCCACAGTCTATTTGTGGCTCTGACACCATTGAAAGTTGAGGGGATAAAACTGTTGATAAAAAAAGAAAACATCAATAAACACTGAGCTGGGCTTCAGATTCAGTTAAACTTGCCACCAAAATCCAATTTAACTACTTTGTAATTACTGTTCAGATCAGATTAGAAAACTTAAAAGAGATTTTTCTTCTTTTAATTTTTTTTTATTATTCGTGCCAATTGAAATTAAACTAACATTCAACTCTTATCTAGCTGAGCCTGGTTAATGACAGTCTGATTAAACACAGGCGTGGTTTTCATAAATACCCAATGAGCAGAAAGCATAAAAACGAGCCTTACATCATATCCTCATATGATTCCTCACAGGCCACTTGTACTAAAACCAACACAATTAGCTACATGCTCGACACCGGTCGAGGATGACATAATAAATCTGAATCCAAAGCAGCAACAACTAAACTATCACCCATTTCCTGACCCTTCCTCTTCAAATCCTCAGTTACATGTCGGTAATTCAGGCTTTAATCAGTGCTTCGCAGCCTATAGCGTTTCAGACTCTCGACGGGAAATTAGACTTAATTGCGGAACAACCTGTTAATCCTCAGAAGTGAAAACGGCTTCACTGCGATGAAGGAAAAAAAAAGCCTCCGTGGTTCAGATGCACGACAGTCAGCGCAGAGTACTTTGTGTTTTCTGTCATTGTATTTCAGCTCTTGTGTTTGCCTCGCTCTGTCTTACCTGTGTGTGTGGATGATGGTCGAACATGTCCATTTGGATCTCCTGGGTTGAGGTCGAAGGCGTCCTGGACATACTACTTTTCTGTACCATTGATTTAACTTTTTAAAATCTATTTTCAGTTTCGTGTTGTTGTTGTTTTATGATGGTGTCGACAGATTCATCTTTTTTTTTTCTCTTCTTCTCTTGTCCAGGAAGGGTGAAGCCGCTGATGTATCTGAGCTGACTGGTAAAATAATGGCAACAGCTTGCCTTCCAGCCTATAGCGTTACACACACTGGCGCACCAGGCTTTTACACCACAGTCAAGTCAGCGCATTGACGCAACGACTGCCTTCAAAATAAAAGGCTTGAGAATAAGGTGGCAGCTAAGAGGAGGCGACTATATGAGTTGAAGTAGGTTAATGGGGTTTATTCTTTATAAATATTTTCTATTTTGTCTTAATGGGCTGGCCTCATATTGGGATTTTCTTTTTTGTGTGTTTTACTTTCATGGTGCTATGGATCTCTCTTTGGGATGTGTCTTTGATTAAAAAAAATAAAAATCTATCTATCTATCTTAATTTATGTAAGTAATTCAATCCCAATAGTGTAACTAATACATTATATAGATCCATTACACACAGAATGAAATGTTTCATGCCTTTATTTATTTAATTTCTTTCAGTTCTAATGATTAAAGCTTCCTGTAATTTCAGCACATTGGTACTAGGCTACTATTGGGCTACAACAGCCTGAAGCAATGATTGCTACAGTCATTGTTGTAGTAATTGAACATACAAAAGTATGCTGATGCATTATAATTAATGAGGTTGACGTCCATGAGTCGTGCTTTTATTTTGAAGGTGATATCCTGTAACTACCGGTTTGTTTATGTCTTTTTGTCTCGGACTTGACTCCCTTTCTCTCGCCTGTGTGCGCTCCACAGCCTCCAGCTGCGAGCCGTGGTCCACGCCCCGCTGAACAGACCACACCTTCACTTATCGATTGATGAGGAGCAGCAGAGCCGCGGTGATGGTGGAGGCTGCTGGCTGTGGTGCTGCCTGGCTGGGCGTGTGGACAGACGGCCAGGCAGAGCCACAGGTGTTATGCCGAGTTCTGCATGCCCGTCGAGAACTGCATGCACGTCGCGGGAGCGCGCACAGCTGAAGGGAAACTACCGTAATGATTTCTGAAGGCGTGGAACACGCGTGTTTTAAGCGTGGGGTTTCAGATAGTTAGGCTAAAACAATATTTTTGAATGTGGAAAATGAATGTGGGGTGTCATCCACACTGTCAAGGTCGATCAAATAAAGTAAGCTGGTGCTGGGAAGACCATTTGATTCCTATCATTCTTTGATTTGAAGTCTCACATGCTTTATTCCGCGGAACTGATTGCTGCTGCTGAATAATGCTATTTATGCCTCACTAACATTAAATGTATGAAATGCACACTGTTAAGATATCCAGCCAATAATGCATCCACCCTGCAACTTTATGGCTGGATATCTTTGAATCACATGTTTTTTACAGCTCATATTTTAGGCTGTTTTGGCTTAACAGTGTGCATTTCATACATTTAATGTTAGTGAAAAATCCATTATTCAGCAGCCCAATCATATCCGCTGGTCAAACCATGTGATTCAAAGATAAAGAATAAAGTTAGGAATCAAATGGTGGATGCATCAGCTACTTTGTTCGACCTTGACAGTGTGGATGACACCCCACATTCATTTTCCACATTCAAAAATATTGTTTTAGCCTAACTATCTGAAACCCCACGCTTAAAACACGCGTGTTCCACGCCTTCAGAAATCATTAGGGTAGTTTCCCTTCAGCTGTGCGCGTTCCCGCGACGTGCATGCAGTTCTCGGCGGGCATGCAGAACTCGGCATAACACCTGTTCCTCACCACCTCCCACCACCCTCCCTGAGACTCTGAGACCGGAGATCATGCGTGGGGGGCGGTGATGGGGTGAGAAGAACAGTTCAATTTCACAGTTAGTTTGTGGCAGCAGCAGCAGCAGGGGTGGGGGGGCTCAGTATCTGAACTTATGTGTTAAGGAAAAAAGTGAAGTCCCATGCTGATGTGGCAAAAACACTAAAGCAGCTGCCAGCTCTGTGTGTGGACCCTGATAACTCATCCTGTGTGAGAACGGCTGTTTCAAAAAAGCCCCAGAGCTTAAAGGAGCGCCAGAAATTACAGATAGCTATTTGAAGTTAGGGGGTCCCTGGATGAAACCAATGCCAAATTTAGCATCCCATTCCCTGACCGCTTTGTAGATAAAGACAGCCTGCCTACTAATATCACAACTCAACATGGCTCTATACAAATATTTACAAGAGAAAAAAGCAACAAGTTGTGATACCTAGTGATGTCTCTATAAGTAAATGCGTATAAAGTTAGGACCATAGGACACTTACAGAAAAAAACCTACTATTATTTGTGTTTTTCTTGTGACGCTCAGCTCAGTTTAGGTCTATTTCCATAATGAGGAGGTAGCACCCTGTGGCAGACACAGACAATTTTAGAAGGAAAAAAAAACTAATTTTGATGTCAAATCAGCTTATCACGCAAAAAAGTCACAACAAACAGGTTTTTCACAATGGTTTGCAGCACAGATAAGTCTTATATGTGCAAGACCTTTTCACCACAATGCCATCTACAGCTGTTAAACCCAACTCATCAGGATCGCGATATTAGACCACCACTCACATCACAGAACAAACCGTTAACAATTAATCCACACTCAAACCGAAGCAACAATAATGTTAACTGTAGTTAAAGTTTACAACAGATATGACAGACTATGTGACAGACAACCCAGGCTGTGTGTGTAGAGAGAGAGGGAGAGAGTAAGAAATTATGTAACGTTAGTAACGAGTAAGTAACGTTACGTAACACCTGCTAGGCTAACTGTTAGCTAACTTACCGTAGCTCAGCCGTTGGTCTCTCCCGGAAGGTAAAAGCTGCCGTTTGTTCCTCAAATAAAGCTCTTGAAGTCGTCGAGCCTCTCCGGTACAGTTATCAAAGACGGTTCTTTGCAGTTATCCATCGCTGGAGTTGAATTAGCCGCTAACTAGGCTGGACGCTAAAAGCTAGGGGGGACATCTGTTTGTTGACAATTCACGAAAGCAACGTACACGTACAAGTCTATGTGGGAACAAACTGCGCATGCGCAAAGCCACATCCACACCATCGGTGCCTCTTTGAAATACAATGAGACGGTGAGTAGCTTCTGCAAACTCTCGCGTTTATTAGACTATGAAAATTACCAAATGCTGACGTATTTAAACCTATAGTAAAGTTTTCTGAAAAAATAAATAAATAAAACCTTATTTTTTTTAAAAAAAATTCCTGACAGTCAATGAGGCACTGCCTCACCTGACTGCACGTCCCGATATCTCAAAGGACAATTCTGGGCAAATTCAACCTGGAGCCATAGTTTCTCAATATTTTAGGATTAATAATTCTTTATTTCAGACACATATGACAATTAAGAAAAATACAAAGAATGGGAGGAAGTACATTGTAACCTAGAGTAGGCTACCATAAGGTACCATTGCCGTTAAAAATACACTTCATATACACAAAAAATATAAATAAGCAGTGACTAGTGAGTAGCAGCAGTGACTGATATAATTTAGATTTTGCTAATGTGTAAAGAATTGCAGCTAAGGTTTGTCATGAACAGGTATGACTCTTATGAAGACAACTGTTAAAATATCTGTGATACAGATAAATAGCCCACTGAGGTGTCACTGCACACATGATATTGTTTGATTAAATAAACCTGAATAAACAATGGGGCTGATTCATCCACCTCCACCTCTCATAGAAAAAATAACCCAGAGAGGAAACTGATCTCCAACGCCTGCCTGGTCTGTGACGATGACGAAGTCCCTCCGGAGGGAAATCTGTGTGACGTGGACCGATCGGAGCTGCTGATGGCATTGGATTGAACACCCACAGGATGGTCCTCGACGGGCGGCTGCAGCTCATAACTTCCGGTGAACTGGGTAGGAGGAGAGGAGGAGGCCTTGATGGTTATACTCTTCACATCAAAAGAGAGAAGCACAGTGTACCTTCAAAATGATGATGGCTGTGTGTGTGTCTGTAAAGAGTCAGTGTGACTCTCTCCTGCTGCAGCTGGTCAGCATCCTCCTCCTCCTCTAAGGAAAACATGATGTGCTGCTGTTGTTGGGGAACAGAGTTGGATCACTTATTCATCTTTCAGCTCTGTGCTGTTGCCCAAGGTAACTGAGAGGATGGACAGTGACTCAACGACAGCATCTCCGGTTTGCATTAACATCTTTGGTATTTAGCTGACTCTCTTTGTTGCAGCTACATGCAGTGAATACAACAATAGAATAAATTGAGGCCCAAGGGTCAAACATAATAGGTATATCTTTTTCATTCATTTATCTATTGTGTATTTTGGTTCGATTTGATTTGTAACCGCTGTCTCTCCTCTCATTTTTTAATCTCCTCCTAGTCGGCCATAATTGCTTTCTGAATCCAGGACCTTGTGAACAACAACTCTTTGGTAATGGACAGCAGTAGAGGCACATCATCATGAACCGCCTAATGAATTCAGCATTAAAGTACCCTGCAAATGAGATTACTGTATCCCTCTGACCTGCACAATATGTTATCCTGCGTCTCGCTCGAGGTTCAGCTTCACCAACCGATGGAGAGAAGGAGACCTCGGTCTGTAGCGCTGCTTCTGGTAACTCTCTAAGTCCGAGGAAATAATTACCTTTTCACAGATTTCAGTAAAACATCAGTTTTAATTTGACCTCTTGTATCACGGCATGTGTCCAACTCTTCAAGTCCTTTTTATAAGTTATTAACGAATGGACTTCAAACAGATCACAACAATGAAATGAAAATATTCTAAATGAAAAATTGGACTGACTGTGAGAATGTAAAAATGAAGATAAAGGTCAAGTGTTACTAATTGGAGGCTGGCACCATGCACCTCTACAAGGATAAGTATTAACTGTACTCGAGGGTCTAGGCTACTGTGGGTTGAGCAGAAATGAGAAAAAAATATATTACAGCTCTACACAGCCACAGTTCAACTACACACCTCTGCACATTTATTCACTTAAGCACTAGATTTATCCCAAATTAATGCAGTTTGGTGTCGGGCTATATATATCCTGATGGTGTTAATCAGTGGTTGCGTCACAAATTACCATCTTCAATTGAAAATCTGTTGAGGCAAGACTTTTTTTTCTCCTTCTGCACAGCAAAAACTTTGTTAGTACCTATTTGCGAAAGAGGACATTGCATATATTACAGAGTGTGTTGTGCACTGGTGTGGAAGATTTTTTCTCTGATGTTGAGAGAGAAACCTGCACACAGATGATCAGAGACCTGCAGGTGCACAGGCATATAAATAACCCGGGTTATCATGCTCTGTGAAAGCATAATATCCCCAAATAGCTTTGAAGGTTACATAAAAAAGCACCCTAGGACACATTAGAGACTCCTCCAGGATTGACAGTTATAGCCCAGCAAACAGTATGAAAGGGAGAGTGAAAAATTGCACAAGCTCATGATCCGGTGCTTTGGCTTTTATTTTTTTCTTTTTGCCTGGAGATGATGATTTAATTTGGTATTCTGGGTTACCTGAGGTGGAGAAGTCACACAAGAGCTCCTCATGCACCCACACTGTGAGCGTGCAGTGTTGCCATGGAGACGGACTGCTGTGAGAGAGTCGAGGATGCAACGGTGTCAACCTCAATAAGTGGTCAGTCAGATGGTAATTTACCAGTTGTTGTTTTTTTTTTGTTTTTTTTACAAATGTTTTCACAAGTGGCCACTCACTAAACCACTCAGTGCTGTCAGTTACTGGTTTAGGAGCCTCTCAAAAGCCTAAAAGTGCTTTTCTCTAATCTCTTAATTTGTTCTCAATAGTCATATGTTATTATTTTTTAGTTATTTTTATAACTAGCTTGATACATGAACTTGTTGACTCATTACTGTTCATTTTGATATGTTTTCTACATTTTCATAGATGTAGCCTAATGCTGAATTTCACAGTGCATTACAGCAAATGTTCAGACTCTGTTAGGATACTTGAAGTTTGTATGATATTCAAAGACACAAACTTTTTACTTCTCATTTGTTGTTTAGCTATAATAATAGTGCCTAATAATGCTTTAAAGGTCATTATATTGAACACCAAAGAGCCCATTGTGAAATCAGAATTACGTGGGATTTGCTGAAATAATTAAAGGTCAGTTTTTGTTGTGGAATTTGCACAAAAAATAGAAGTAGGGCTGTATAGGATTATGTTTTTTCCCAGGATAATGGCAAAATAGCAGGTAGCCTATTTGACAAGGCTACGAATTCAAGCCTGCATAAAAGAAAGAAAATATATTTATTATTAAGAATTATATATGATAGATAAGAACAGTAGTTTAGTTGGTTTCATTTGACTTTATTTCAGTATTTAATTTTTATGCAATAAAGCATCCTATCTGACGTAACCTGAGAGTTACGCGTAAAACTGTAATAATTTAAAAAGTAATAAATAAATAAATATGTTCACTTTATTATTCAAAGTTCCCATCAACAATATATGAATAGGCTACTACAGGTAAAGTAAAATACAGTGGTATGTTTCGGGTATGGTTTCTGGTCGAAACACCGCCATCATGTGGCACAACATCAGAACGCACCCTGGCACTACGTCACCCATGATGCCTTGCGACAATACCGGCTGTACCATAATTCTACTACGGGGGTTCCGATATTTCAAATGTTAAAATAAACCCCAGATTATTCCTGTCTCTATTGATTTTGCCTCACTATAGGATTTTAATAAAGGACAGTATTAGCACAGTGAAATGTCCATGGCGTCAGTAATGTATGGGAGGAGAGCGAGCTGCCCCGGACTCACAGATGGACTCTCCTCCGTGTTGGTAGCTCCCGGCTCGTCCCGCAAGCCTTCCTTTTCCTATCGAAGTAGCAGCCATGAGGTAGGAGCGCCGTCGGTGGCACAATAAAAAGTCATTTTTAACTGTTAAAATGCACATCTCGTAACCTCACATCACACCAGAAAGAAACTTGAGGTCATTCTCAGTTGATACACAAAGCGAATACCTGTTAGAAAAGTAAAAATCCCACGATTTTACGTCTCTCAGTGTAACACGATGTAGCAGACGGAGAGGCCATGTTGTCTACCCGGCTGGCAGCTAGCTCAGTGTTAGCTGTGCGGCTAACGGGTTCTTGATTCACGTTCTTGTGTAACATTGTAAATCCACTTCTAAAAGGCACATGCCCTTTGAGATAGAGCTTGATACACAATTGCAGGCAGTAGTGTACAGTTTAAGTGTAGTTACCATGTGTGTGTGTCTCCTGCAGCATGCTCAGGCTCCAGAAGAGGCTGGCCTCCAGCGTCCTGCGCTGCGGAAAGAAGAAGGTCTGGCTGGATCCTAACGAGACCAATGAGATCGCCAACGCCAACTCCCGTAAGTAAACCAACAAGTCAGGCTTGATGTGTTATACATTGGATTTTATTAGAAATTAGCATACAAACATGTGACAGTCTACAAACCACCTGTCGGTCTCGGTGTAAAAACGCTCACTGGCTCCACCACCAGCGTGCGACAAACTGATGGACAGAATTGAAGTCTCTGCACTAGAAATGATTTAATGTTAAGTTGTCAGGAGTCTGATTTATACAAATCAATATTTAAATCTTGAATAGACACAGTGTCGAAGATGTCTTTGTGGCTCCACTCTTTATCGGCCCCTCGGTCAGACAAATCTTAGATCATGGTGTTGTCACTAAACTCTATACAAGTAAAGGTCTTCAATTATTATTAAATCATGGATTGTATTTACCAAAGTTTGACATCAATCCCACGCTGCATCTAAAATACAATTTGCAGTAATGTAGGTAGTTTACAATAGCGACCTGAAGCAAGGTTTAATCAGTTTGCTGTGACACACTACCTGGAAACGTTTAAAGTGGAAGTCGACTGCTTAGTGGGTTTTTGAGTCAAAGCTGAAAATGGACAATAAAAAGCTCACCATCAATGGACAGTCCAGAGAGCTCAGTTGTTGGTCAGCAGCACGCGAGCGACACAAAACATTTTAATCACAATAACCTCTTTTGTCCTGAACTGTCTCCTGTTATATCGGCTCAGCTGTTCCTCTATGTTAATAGGAGGCAGTTGTAGTGTTTAGATCAGTGGGAACATTAATGTTGAGCCGTGTGTAGTTGTCAATCATCTCAGGTACACAGAGTGGAGATCTGGTCCAAGAGCATGATGCTCCCTGTCTGCAGCGATCAGACACCACCAGTCAAACCTTCAGCCAATAGCAGGAGTTTATATAATGTTTGATCAAGTCGACCTCTAGGTTAAAATGAACGTGACAGTGATATTAAATTACACTCTATTGTATTCCCGTTGGTTTTCCATCAAGATTTTTTACATTGTACAGTTTGATACTGAAATATTTTTTAAAGTCGTTCTGAGTGACATAAAAAAAATCTCTTTTTTTTCTTCTCAGAAACAAAATTATTGACAATTAAACTTTACACGTTTTGTGAAGATCTTTACACAAACAATATGTATGTTAAGATTTGTTTTTAGACTGTGGAGGTAGGACAGTTACAGTGACAATGATCCCACAGTTTAATATAATGCAACATAAAGTTGTATTGCAATTTATTTTATATGTGGGAATTTATCTGGATTTTCTTTGCCTGCTTTTAACAGCAGTTTTACTATGAACTGACCGACTTGTGGATGATTTGATTGGTTGTAGCTGAATGACGTCATCTATAAACAGCTCTGGTTGTTTACTAATCAGTGTTTTAGTGGTTACCAACATGCTGTGGTGTTCAGTTCTTCTCTAACTCTGTCTTTCCTCCTGCGCTCAGGCCAGCAGATCCGTAAACTGGTGAAGGATGGTCTCATCATCCGCAAACCCGTTACGGTCCACTCCAGGGCCCGCTGCCGCAAGAACACACTGGCACGCCGCAAGGGAAGACACATGGGTGTCGGTGAGTGGAAAATGTCTCAATGAAACAGACTTAATATTGTTTGAGCCGGTGCGGATTAATTACAGGTCGAGACCTGCCGTTGAGTTTTAAGCTGAAACGACATCCCCTGTTCCTTTTCCTCAGGTAAGAGAAAGGGTACAGCCAACGCCCGTATGCCAGAGAAGCTGATCTGGATGCGCCGCATGAGGATCCTGCGTCGTCTGCTGCGTCGCTACAGGGAGTCCAAGAAGATTGACAGGCACATGTAGGTTCATGACCGCTGATGCTGTTCATACTGAAACTTATTTTTATTTGTTACATGATTAGGATTATTCCAAATAGCACCGATTGCACCACTTTTATGTTCTGATGATCTCTGACATCTTTTTTTCCTGCTCCGTCTGTGTTTCCCAGGTACCACAGCCTCTACCTGAGGGCCAAGGGTAACGTGTTCAAGAACAAGCGCGTCCTGATGGAGCACATCCACAAGCTGAAGGCAGACAAGGCCCGCAAGAAGCTCCTGGCGTAAGTCAACGCACACGCTTCCTGTGCTAAAATACAAATGTGTTCATGTGGACGATGTGTTAAGACTTAAATTTGAAGCAGTAAAATCCATATTTCCGGTTGTATTTCTAAAGTAATGCCCGACAGAGTTGAATTCAACAACCGCTGGCAAAACTTAATTGAACCAACAGAACAGTCGGACGTCAGATTTATATGTTCGGTCAGTCGATGAGTTGCAGGTACATGTTGTGTGCACAGATGTGAACAGCTGTATCTCTCTTTGTCTTCCCACAGCGACCAGGCCGAGGCTCGTCGCTCCAAGACAAAGGAGGCCCGCAAGCGCAGAGAGGAGCGTCTCCAGGCCAAGAAGGAGGAGATCATCAAGACCTTGTCCAAGGAGGAGGAGACCAAGAAGTAAAAACCCTGGTCTGTCCGTCCTGCCTGACTCTGCCACCAGTCAAGTGCCGACAAATAAAAGTGTACATAAAGACACAGACGGGTCTCCTGAGCTCTGCTTTGTTCTCTCAGCATTAAACTCTTTCATTAGCAAGAAATTAACGAGTAACGAGCAAATATAACATTTAGACACACAACGCTAAAATAACTATTGTTTTTCATTAGATTGACTTCCTCCATTTGGCTGGACAATAGAAGCCAGTGTTTTAGTTAATGGTTATAATTGAAGCTGCTTTAATAGCTGTTGTGTTAATGGAGCGATTGTCAAAAGTGCAATCATTAAAAGACCAGTATTGTTAAAATACTTCCAAATATTACCAACGCTCAGCTGCTTTTAGATTAAACCTTCACTGGAGTGTGATCACAGCTAAACACACTGAAACACATGCAAGCAGATGTGAAATTTAGACTGAAACTCAAACTTTGCCAAATCATGAGGTGAAACAACTCTATTTTCAGAAACTAACAATAACACAATTTTTTTTTTTTTGTGTGTGATGACAGCTTTATAATACAGTTTGATATATCAAGCCACAGATCTATAATCTCCAACCTCCTCTTTTGAGATGCAGTGATGTCACGGTCAATCAAGAACTAGTTCCCAGTTTTAGATAAGATATAGTTGATCAATCCCCTTGGATGTCAACACAAAATAAAGAGTTTGAAGAAGAATAATGGGTTCAATGGAATAAAACAGTTTATCTTCTATATTTGTAGTTATTTTACTTACATTTCAGCAGAATGTGCAAAAAGTATCTGGTTATTTCATCATTTAGTCCCAACAGGCACCAAATTCAACCAATTTCAAACTGTTTAATAATTTCTAATTACACACTGCTGGATAAACAAGAAACGGATCCAAAAGTAGATGAAATCACTTTCAGTGCAGTTTTTTTTTTTTTTTTTTACCAGACATATCCAGTTTATTGTCAGGTTTGTCATCTTGAGGATCTGTCGCCGCCCAGTGGTCACAGCTGGAATCACATCCAAACACCTGATCTGAGCCGAAAAGTGTCACTGCAAAAAAAAAAAGAAAAAGTTTCTCCTCAGTCTCTGTCGTCTTTCCAGACAGTAGTTAAACTTTCTACATATATGTATATATAATAAGCTGATTAGTGATGATGACATATTTGACTCCCATGAGACTCACTGAGTGTTTACTTTAGTTGGAGGTTGAAGTAATGAAAAGACCAATGGCCACGAAACAATCTGACACCTCCTGAAGAAAAAAGCCATAAAAATGTGTTTATTGTTGTTTTATGTTGCACACAATTAACTGTGCAACTAGCCCATTCGCTGCTATTATGGGATTGGTTTGTAATGGAGTGATTTCTAATGTCCAGTCCATTACAGCAGGAAGTGTAAATTATGCATGTGGCTCTACTAAGTGGTTGTATGTGTTGGTGTATGTTAGTTGTGTGTGTGTGTGTTTGTGTTTACGAATGTGTTTTGGTTTGTGCAAGTGCTCCTGAAACACGCAGCCAGGCAGGGTGGTAATAGTTCAAGCAGGCACGAGGGCACCGGACCTCATGCTAAGCAGCCGCGGAATGCGGAGGGATCAGCTGTTCTTTAACCACATGACCCCATTACTGCCCCCCTCAGGTCCGCCTCTCCATCACATCACACCTCCCCGAGGAGCGGCTCACCAGGCCGGGACACCACCACCACCACAGCAGCAGCAGCAGGAGGAGGAGGAGGAGGAGGAGGAGGAGGGAGGGAAGATTTAAAACTTTTAAGTCTCGTGCACAGTGGTGGACAGTAATAGAGTATTTGTACTTAACTTGAATATTAGATTTCTGTTCTTGAATACATTTCCAAGACAAATATTTTTACTTTCACTCAAGTGAATTTAGGAAGGCTGAAAAGTACTCGTTACTCTCAGGTCTGCTTCTTTTTTTCTCCCCCCCCCCCCTCCCCCCCTAAAATACTATTGAACACAAGCTGTGTTTGTCAAAGAAGGAAACCTGACCCCTAAAAGCAGCAAGAGTTAATTCTCAGAAACAAGAGTTAAAAGGTCCTAAAATTCATTTAGAAGAAATTATAGTAATTCATTGATGAGAAAAATAAGAAATCTACTCTGACTTTTACTTAAAGTAAACTTAAAAGCATGTACCTTTTTACTCTTACATGAGTAACATGTCAACTGAGCTACTTTTACTTTTACTCTACTACTCTTACTCAAGTAGTACTGCAGTTGAGTACTCTGTCCATCTCTGCTCATGCAGCATTAAACGTTATACAATCCTTCATTATTTTATTTATATAAGGCTGTCCCTGTAACTATTTACATTATTCTACTTTGATGAAGATTTTCTCCAAAAATCAGTTAAATATTTGGTCTAAAAACATTTACAAAAATGATAATTGTCTGAATAACAGCTGAGGAACTGAACATGTTGGATTTATTTTAATCTATAGGCTACTGAGGTTAAAGAGAGAAAAACTTGGACAAGAGATTATTTGTCTTTGCTTGAAAACCACCAGTTCGTTTATTAAATTATCTGATGATTAATGCTCTGCAGATCAATTAATGAGCTATTTCACATGACAGTCTGTTTTAGTTCCAAGTCCGTCCTCTATAGAAAGAGCAAAACTGGAGAAAAAAGTCAGAAAAAAGATAAACTGCTGATAATCTGGACACAGAGACTCACACCTTAAAATCTAATTCACCTAAACTTCACCCTTATGTTATGGTGGATGATGCAAGTATGCTTCTTGTTTTCTGTCTAAACAGCAGATTATGACACGCGCAGCAGCACAGGAGGAAGGAAGCGAGCGCAGCCAGACGGAGGCAGCCAGATGGACCGGAGCAGCAGCCGGTAATGAGCGGTAACAGTCTGACAGACAAACAGGTGGGAGATGGTGAGAGCAGAGAGAAAGAGAGAGAGAGAACAGGTGGGCGACAGGTAGAAAACTACAATTACGACATCACTCTGGTTGTGATCTCTGCCACTCAGACTCTAATCAGATCATCTCTGAGCGTACAATCACAACGTCTGAAGGGATTCACCCCATGCTGTATGAACCACCAAACTCCTGTCAGTTCAGTCCAAGTGAATGGATTCATGCTCCTAAATATGAAGAGAAAACCTTTACGATTGGTGTCTTCAACCTCCTTCTATATATATATTGTATAACATTGTGTTTTATATAAAATGGGCAGAGTGCCATGTATAAGCATGTGTGCTATTCAAACAATACACATGGGTACAGTGAGCCATTCATAAACAGATCTTGTTCACTGATACCAATGCCAGTCTCAACAATGTCTGTCTATCTGGATAATAATCATGCAGCTATTCAAATAGAGGTTTTTATATATAACGCTAGCTGTTACGCTGCACACAACCGGAACAAAATACCCGCAGAACCGAAACCAGCCTCAAATGTGTGCACTTTCAAATCCAGGTTAAAAATGTATTTTTTGTGGTTGTTGTTGAGCTCTTTTTAACTTAATTGTGTTAATACAAATCAATATTTCATGCTACCAACTCATATTATGCTCTATTTCAGTCTAGTTTATATATATGTATTACTTGCTTTTAATTGTATGTCTAATGTTTACTTTTTAAAATTTTTAAGAAATTTTATGTTTTTATGCCTCTTTCCAGCAAAATATTTTGTTTTTATATGAAGCCTGTTGCCCCTACAGGTGAACATAAATAATGCCTTGGTTTAACATAAATGTATCTTTAATCCCTCCTCTGGACCCCTCAAGACAAGGACCCCCCGTTGAAGACCTCTGCTTTAAGGTGTTACAAACAAACAAAGGCCAGAGCTTTGTCTTGTAGGGTCACTCACCACCCTCTTGATCTTTGATCCCTTACAGTCTAATCAGTGCACCCTGCAGTTCATGCAGCAGTGGAAGAGTGGAAACCATGAAATAAAGGAACAGGCGTTAATACTTCCTGTTTTCTCTATAAAAGTGCAAAGATGAGTTTAGGAAGGAGCCAAGTGACGACCTGAGGCTGCCGCAGAGGCTGAAACGGAACAGGTTGAAACTAACTGGACACATCACATTACATCACATCACATTGCGTGCAAGGAAAGATACAAGAGAAACGCGAGGTAAAGTTCTAAAGAGACAAACAGGAAATAGCATGCATGTTTTTTTTTTTGTGTGGCCGTGGTGATGGGGACAAAGATGTTATCAAGATACAGGTTTTGCTTAATCTTTTCTTTTCGTTTTCCACTTATTTGACTTTCAAAATGTTTCACAGCTTTTGTCCAAACTTTAAAGGTCATTTTCACACCTGGAAAAACCTCCCTCGTCATAACAAAACCGCTGCTGACAGACGCAGATGCAGAGTTTGCCACCGCAGGTTCTAGTTTCTGTCGGTTTTTCTACAAAGTCACATAACCTGTCCAGGAAACAGCGCCTGGGGTGGGGTGAGGTGAGGTGAGGTGGGGTGGGGTCCTCGCCTCGCCTCGGAGCTGAACATTTTTTGTCCTGCAGTGAATATACTGTATAGTATGTAAGAAAAAACAACCACAGTGTGAAGTTGAAACTAGCCTGACAGGAAGTTTGCTGCTCGTAGAAATGTGGACAGATACAGTTAGCTTCCTGTGTGTTGTGCTTTACAGCAGCAGCAGCTTCATCACTGCTGGACGGAGGGTGGTGTGAAGGAGGAGGAGGAGGAGGAGAGATTTATAAGGTTCTGTTGGGCTGACAATGGGACCTTTGTCCTTCTGTCTGACTTGTGATTATGTCACATGGGCTCTTTAGGGGAAGTACTTTGTTGAGCCTGCAACCTGTCACCCACTCCTCCTCCTCCTCCGTCTCCTTCTCCTTCTCCATCGTTACTGCAGGCTGCAGACTTCCTGTCAACGAGCCAGGTCGCGTGCAAATGTGAACGAACACTCTCAGTTTCAAACTAGCACATGCACAAACCAAGATTAAGCTGCAGAATAATAACAATAATACTCATAATTTCATTTGTTTTCGATTTATTTCATTCACATTCTCACATGGTTGCACATATTTACATAATGTACACATTGTCACCATGAATGAAAAGGAGCAGGATGAAGGCTTACTTCAACACCAGTATTATACTCTGTTTCAAAATATTAAAAATGATGAAACAGTAATGACAAGAACAAAATAGCAGTAGTCATTTGTCTATCGTTTCTTTTTTCTGTTCTTTTCCTCTTTCTCCTTCTTCTTTTTTGTAGATGCTTATCTTTTCTTTTTTAAACATTTACTTAAACTGAGACATACTTGTACAACTTTTCAATTCCTTGCTTTGTGAATGCCATAGTTTTACACCTGCAACAGAAATACACATTTGTTTTAAGATTAACCTTGCAAATGTATGTTTAAAATCAAGTTTCCTCCAATTATCACAAAAACAAAACAAAAAATTGCTCCAAATTACACAATCATCCATCAACGAGGTGCTGATTCCAGCTCTAAAAAGTGGATGTGCCCGAGGGCGTCCCTGCTACGGGCGGCTGCACAGCGGCGAGACTACTACAAGATTACGACTGTCACCGTGAAAAATCACTTGTGTAGCTTTAATGTGGTTAAATAGCTTATACGGAGTCTTTCGATGGAAATGGCACTGCCTGTAACACGCTAATGAGCGGCTGCTGTGCCGGGATGGGAGGGAGGCAGCAGGATGGCCCCGTGTAATGAGCAGGAAACCAGATGAGACGTCTGGATATCTGATTTAAGGTGAGCGCTCGGCTCGACCTCCTCTGTACAAAAACACTCGTATCGCTCTGAGGCTGCAGCTCTGGGCTTGTTTTTGTGTGTTGTTTGTGATATCACAAAGTTTCCAGAATGAAGAAAACTTTTTTTTTTTTGCCCACATTCCTGTTAACATCCCATGATACATGTGTATCTTTCCCCTCAGAGCCTGTTGCTGCTGCTGCTGCTGCTGCTGCTGCCAGATCAGGAGACATCCAGAGAAGTCCTGGTGAGAGGAAGAACAGTGATTTATATATTTTTTCTGTTTCCACTCCACAGAGCCGCCCCCCCTTCCCCTTCAAGTTGTCTGGGTTTAACTATCAGACATTTCGAGGACTTGGAGCCTGAAGGGCGTGAGTGGCTTTACAGGAGAGACAAAACTAAATTTTGACCACACATCAATCAACTCTATCCAGTACTTACTTATATGAATGAGTATTTATGTAGCCTGATAAACTTATGGCGTATTAACACACTGGACATATTCTAAAACATTTTAAAATAAAAATAATATGGCAAATTGGCTCATTGCCATAATCCCTATAGTCATATATTTGCCTATTTTTGTAGTATTTTTAGTGGAGCGGAGCAGCAGGCTGCTCAGGGCTATGCTATGGAAGCTAATGGAATTTCTTGGTTTCCCTCATCAAACTCATCAAATACAAAATCCCAAAACTCCAAAACGCTTTCATGGACAAGTTGTGACCTACACAACCACCACGCTATGAGATAATAACGGAACGTTACGAAACAGAGCCATTTTCGAGGTAAATACAGGGTAAATGTGGAGACTGCTTGCTGAAAAACTGTCCCTGAACGCAACGTGCATCAGCGGTTTTGCATGAATTTACCTCTAAAACAGCTCCGTCTCATAACGCTGCATTATTATCTCATAGCGTGGTGGTTGTGCAGCTCACAACGTGTCCACAACAGTGTTTTTGAGTTGTTGGATTGTGTATTTGATGAGTTTGATGAGGGAAACCAAGAAATTCCATTAGCCTCCGTAGCGTAGCTCTGAGCAGCTCACGGCTCTGCTCCGCCGTTCTAAAAATAGCTTGCACTGACAATTAAAGGTAACGAACCTACTGCTATGACTATAGGGATTATGGCAATGGGCCAATTTGCCAAAATGTTGAACTATCCCTTTAACCAACTCCTTTCTTCATTGCCTAAACTCAACCAATGGGACAATTACACTTCCCACTCAAAGTCACAACTCCACTGCAGGTATGGGACCAAACATGGCATGTTCCCCGGGTCCTTCTGGGGAAAAGTGGGGAACATAGAACCCTTTTTCTAAAAACTACACTTTCGCGCTTCTGGCTCTGAACAAACATGTGGGTCCTACATGTACTTACATGTATTTTTGGCTCCAAACATTACTCACACTTTTGTGTTAGGTCTTTATTGTTTTGTTGCTTTATTCAATACAGTTTGATCTCAGATCGGTCTTTTTGGCATGAGTGGATCATGACCTTTGTTTTGATATATAGAACTCATATTCACTCAAAATGCCACTTACGCCGCCCGCCTGCATGGCTCCAAGCCCTCGATTTATAGTCATTCTCCTTGAGGTCAGAAATGAAATGCAGGGCCCAGATGGTGCAGTCATTTATTTGCACTTTTTGCATATGCGACAAATGACACAAACATACAAATTACCCATAAGGTGCAGCTGCTCCCTGGAGTCATTAGTGTCTAAAGACATGGCTGTGTGTGTGTGTGTTTGGGAGGTAAAAAGCAGGTTAAGTGCAGTTTTTACTTTCCTCTAACAGCCCTGTGTCTCTGATCGTCTGTCTTTATTGGCTGCACAAATCCTTTTTATTGATCATTTCATTCCTCCCCGTCTGGTCTGGTCTCAGTGAAGCAGCTTCAAACAGCCCAAACTATTTTATTTTGCAAAAACTTCCATCAGTCTGCCAAGATTAAAAAAAAAAAAAAAGACTTTCCAAGAGCTCTTTTGTTTTGGGTTTTCTCTGTGTGTGTGTGTGTGTGCGGGGTGGCGGGGTTGCTGTGGCACAGCTCGGCTTACTCAGCATGTTGTTACCAGGCATTATTTACTTTATTACGAGGAGCTCAGCATGGAGTCTTTTTTTTTTCCACTGAGATCTAAAACTATGGGGGGATAAATGCAGGAGAACTGGGCGTGGCCCTCTCTCTCGTCTGTGTGGGTGTTTATTGTCAAAATGCATCCCATATGCTGGACATATTTCCCATAATTCCCTTTACCTCGCTGGACTTTTATTCTCCTGCCACTGCACAGCTGGCAGCACATGAGTAATGGCTACCTCCCTCCCTCCCTCCCTCCTCTTGTCTCTTTTCTTTTTCTCTCTGGCTTCATTTGACTTCTCTATTGCTCTCATTCCCATCTTTTTTTTGGTGTTTTTTTTTACTTATGTGTTTGTTTAGTTTCCCTCTCTTGGTCCGGTCTGCAGCGCTGCCAAGTTAGTAACCTCTTGCCCCCCCCCTCCCCCTCTTTCTCTTGGCTCCAAGCTCTGAAACTGATAGAACTACAAATTTCTCATTCAAGGCTCATACAGCTGGAAAAGTTTGACACTGCTATAAAAGAAGTGTGTGTGTATGTGTAGGGTAGGTAAGAACTTTGGGGGGGGTATTAACAGTGTCTCTGATTGGATGGGAAACCTCTGCCCCTCATGCGGCCCCTCCCCTTTTGCTGGTTGTTAACATGTTTCCTGACAGACAGACACACACACACACACACTAGTCAAGAGGCAAACTGTGGGCTAATTCAGCACTGGCCACTCAAGTTACTGCCTCCTTTTTGTGCAAAGGGGGAGAGGGGCTTAAAGGGGGTGTGGGCGGAGGATAGCTGGGGGAGGGCAGGGAAAGCAGAGAGAGAGAGAGCGGAGAGAGAGAGGCAATGCTGAGGCAGTGGGGGTGGAGAGCAAGAAAGGAGCTGCAGCTCTTACTATAACGGCAACGTAGGGGGAAAGTAGGACTGTGAGTTTTGCCCGTGTGTGAGTGAGCGCATGAGGAGGAAAAAGAAAAAAGAAAGAAAGAAAGAGGAGTGGACGACATGACGAGGATTAAAGTAGGATGTGGAGCGGCTGCGGCAGCGGGTCAGTTCACGTCTCAGCTGATCTGAACACGAAGAGAGGACAAGTAAAGTCAGAGAGGAGCAGAGGAAGGAGGAGGAGGAGGACCTGTCTGAACAAGAGGCATTAAAAAAAAAGAAAAGAAAAGGGGGAGCTGATAAAGTGAGAGGAGGAGGCGTGATTTCAGCTCTCAGCTCACCCAGGGAGGAAGGGAAGGGAGGGAGGTGGGGGAGAGAGAGAGAGAGGAGAAGGAGAAGAAGAAACTCTGAGTCAAAGCAGACAGACACACACATACACACACAGACAGAGACAGGAAGGAGGGTGAAAGAAGAAACACAAGAGGCTGAAGATTAACACTCCTCAGAGACAGAAAGAAACAGAGACGGAGAGAGTGTCAGATAGAGCCAGGAGGGGAAACGAGCCGAGGTAGGGAGGCAGGGGGAGGAGGAGGAGGAGGGGGGGAAAGTTAAAACAGAGAGAGACGGGAGGGTGACAGACTGCAGATAAGAGACAAGTTGTTGAGGGAGGTGAAGAAGGAGAGACAGCGAGGAGGACGAAGTCAGCAGGAGGAGTGAGGGATGAGGGGACAGCTCTTCTCCCTGATGATGACACTTCTCTTCTTGGTGAGCCTGCTGACCAGCCTCATTTGGTTCGTGATCAGTGACAAGTAAGTGTGGAACTACAACACACACACACACACGTTTGTATGGCTATCTTTGTGAAGACACTCATTGACATAATGTGTTCCCGTTAGCACCTTACCCTAACCTTAACCATCCAAAAACAAATACCTAAACTTAACCGTTACCTTTTAACCCAGTGGTTCCCAACCTGTTTTTGGCTCGCGACCTCATTCTGACATCACAAATTTCTTGGCGACCCCTGTCAATCAAGATGCTCCAGCTTAGATTTCATATGTTGCATTGTATTTGAACTTGATTTATATTCGAGAAAAAGTGAATGTATCCACAAGTTGCCAAATGTGATCGATGGTCAAAACCGGAAGCCGGTTTTGGTGGAATTGTATGTTACGTTTCCATGGTTTTCAGTCGTTGTCACAGTTGTGGTAAACAAATGGATCTATTAACGCTGGCTTTTAACACAATGATCCATGCATTTTACAGATTTTAAAAAAGAAAAAAAAATCCATGCATTTACCGCGTCTACCAAAACCATGAAAACTTAAACATAAAATTCCACCGGAAGAGCAAAACCGACTTGCATTTTTGATGTTCGGAAAAAGGTGGATAGATACAGTTGTCTGTGGTGTTTTTAATCATAAAAGAATAATAATTAGTTAAAAAGAAAAATGTCTGTCTTTTTTTGGGTATATCAATTACTGGACATTTCAGGTGACCCCATTTGAATTCCAGGCAACCCCGTGTGGGGTCCTGACCCCAAGGTTGGAAAACACTGACTTAACTTAACTCAAACCTGATTATAACGACCAAGTAATTATAAAGGCTTAGCCCTCTGAGAAAGTGAGAACCAGCCAAAATGTCCTCACTTTGCCAAAACGTCCTCACTCTGATGGTTTAAAACTCACACAAGGTCCTCACATGTATAGCTATACAAGTACACACACACACACATGCACAACCACATACTGTATTTTAAGTAGCGGAGGTGTGATTAGAGTCGCTGGTGGTGGAAGATGCTCCGATAATGAGGTGATGCTTCTGCAGGGGGGGGGCGGGCACAGAGTTTGTGTTTTGTGTGTGTGTCAAGGTTTCCACTGGTTTCATCATCTTCTGCTGAGATTTACAGGTGTGTGTGTGCGTGTGTGAAGTCTTCAGAAACAGATGCTGATCTTCCCTGTTGTGTCTCCTTTCTTTGGCCACATGTGTTTGACAAGACAAGACATGAAATCGGAGGGAGGGGGAGGGCGGAAGGTCGACTTCCTACTTCCTCTTTATGAGCAAAAACAACTGGAGCTGAAAATCTTTATTGTGAAATTGTGAAATTCACAAAGTTATTGAAAGTGAGACGTGTTTCCAAGAAAACTAAAGTAAACAAAAACCACACACACACACACACACACACACACACACACACACACACACACACACAGGAAGCTGAAGGATTCTCCTGAAGTGAAGCTGGTTGTTGTCGTCCCACGGGCGTACACACACACACACACACACACACACACACACATACTGTGGGAATCAGACATACTATCATGATCTCACACATATTTTAATCTTGACACACATATTTAATCTTGGCATCATTCGAAAAAACCCGAAACAGGAAGTAGTGATGAAGCAAAAACTGTGTGGGCAACATTATGCAAATACAAAGAAAGTGAAGTCTGCAGACGGCCAAAGTAGCAAAGGTCTCAGTCTGTGAGTTTATACAATGGTTGTTCATTTATGGTGAATGAAGCTGGGTGACTCGCAGTGCAGTGATAACACTATTGACTTTTAAAAGCACAGTCGCACTTAACAACCCCAGTCAACCTCCATAATAATAATAATAATAACATAAAAATGTGACGTGTTAACCATATACATTTAAATTATTCATGCAAGTTTATCAAGACAACATACCTGTTGTATTGTAGACAGTAAATAGTAACTTGATTATGTTGTAACGGTGCAAAGAGGAGAGAAATAAGCAAAACGCACAATTAAAACCACATAAAAATTGAACCAAGAAAAAGCCTAAAAAAAGCAGTTTAATAAGGACTATTATGCTCTTATCTTATCTTATTACCTGTTTGGTGGTTTGTTGTTGTTATTTATCTGTATTATGCCCATGTGTGGCAAGGTGAAGAGGGACCCGGGCGGGCTTCGAACCCCAGACTCCCGGGTCGGAGTCATGCGCGCTAACCAGTCGGCCAAAGGGACATCCCCTTGGCCAAGTAGCCAGGGCACATGATCAACTGGAGGCATAGTGACAGGACCACCACTGTCACACATGTATCATTATATTTTTGTATGCTTGTCTGTGCCATAGACTGACTGTCTCTGCACAACATGGTTCTGTTTATGTGCCCCCTATTTTTTCTTTTCTTTGGTTACTGCTCAGTTCAGGACTGTTTCTGTGTTAAAAGACACAAACAACATGTTGACATGAAAGTCTCTCCTGAGCCTCGGTTTGTCAGAATCACTTAAACGATCTGGTATTTTCTCCTGCATTTAACTCATGTGCCTTTGTTTCTGTTGTTGTTGTTGTTTCACAGTAATGTTGAACTACAGCAAGTCGCTCCTCAGAAGAAGAAGAGCCCACCTGAGACGCCCGACCAGCAGAAAAACAGGTGAGAGCAGAGACGGCAGACACTTCCCCTCAGGCCACATCAATTACTAGAGGTCACACACACACACCTTGCAGCACGTTTACATGTATGTGTGTGTGTGTTTGTGTGTGTCACAGGGAGATCATCAAGTCAGCAAAAGATCGTTACTCACAAGTCTGGAGGAGGCAGGAGGAGAACTACCAGAAATTCAGGTAAAACAACAAAAAATGTAATATACAGTATGTACATAGATCTCTATACAGGCTACGCCTTTCAAAAGAAAAGCACATATGCACACATTATACATGCACCCACTACAAATATGTATATCTAGACAGTATAAATGTATTTTTATGTTTAGGTCTGTGTTTGTTCATGTTGTAAACATCTATAACACAAATATAAATCCATCTATAACACCAGAGAGGGGGAACGAAACGAAACGAAAGAAAAAAACACAAGAGGCCGAAGATTAACAGAAAGAAAGACAAAAGGAGAGAGTGTATCAGATAGCCAGGAGGGGAAACTAGCACAGGGAGGGAGGGTGACAGACAGCTGATAAGAGATGAGTTGTTGAGGGAGGTGGAGAAAGATAAAGAGACAATGAGGAGAAGAAAAGTAAAAATATCCATATCCATCTAGTTGGTTCAAAGGTCTGAGACCAGTTTCACAGAATGTAAATAAATGTCCACATACAGTATTATTATTTTTATATAAACTTGCATACATTAATGAGAATGTATATTTAATGTTTAATATATGGTTGCATCTTATAACACATGCAATTATTTTAAGGCTTTAAGGTGCAGATATATAACATAAAATAAATAAACAAGATGACATTTAAGGCCAGGAGCATGTTGAACAGAAGGTGTACTGTGTTTGTTTTCATTATGCGGTGTTAGTGTGGCTGCGTCCATTTCCTGCAAAACGCCCACTATAGCTGCGGAGCCTGAGCGTCATAATAAAACTCAACAGTCCGTGTTCTTCATTCAAATAGTTTACTGAAAAACGTTTCTTTCACAAAACCTGTGCAGTGAACTGACAAAAACAAAGCAAACGATGCAAATGAAAACTTGTGAAAACAAAGGAAAGCTCATGAGGAACCATTCATTCGACTTGTAAGGGCAGATTCATCACATTTTCTCAGAGGAAAGCTTCAGGCCACAACATCAACCTGAAACATTAAAGGCTGCTGTTGGCGGTTTGGTTTTGAAGACCTTTCAGAGCAAACAGCAGCTGCCCCAGAGCCTGTTTTTGTTGTCGTTGTTGTCGTCACAGTTACTGAGTTAACAGGAATGAATAAAGTATTTGCTCCAAAGAGTTTCAGAGAAGAAATGGTCATGTTGATCATAAAAGAAGAACAAACACAAATGTGGAAGGAGAAGTAGAAATAGACAATGTTTTTTTTTTTTTTAAAGCAGAAGAACTTAAGCGTAAATGATCTGAAAGTGACTTATCATATTGTCACAAGTCATTTCTACTTCTGAGTATAAAGATACTTCAGTATTTTTTTTGTCATATTTTCTTTTCAACAGGAACAGAATCTGAATAACAGAGAAGTAGTGGAACATGTAAAAAGAACAACTGAATTTGGACACTAGCAGGTTTAGCCACAGTGGAGACTGCGGTCAACACAGATATCAGATTTTCAAAATAAAATAAATCCAATCCCTCCCTGACTTAATAAAAGCTCTGCTTCAAAGTAAGAGTAAAAAGAAATGTAATTGAGTACTTGTCTTTAAATATTGTTTTGAGAATAAAAGATTGAATATACGTCACAACTCACATATTTTTGGTATTTAATACTTATTTAACTTTATTTTGACAAGCCCTTTATACATTTGTTGCCTTAAGAAGTAACTTCAACCCCTAAAACTTTTTCTTATCCACAGACGAACTGAAATAGAAGTTCCTTGACTAAGTGTAAATTCTTATCAATAATTCTAGCCCCGTGTGTCTCTTCCTCAGGTCTCAGCTGAACACAAAGTGCCGCGGCTACGAGCAGGCCATCATCTCCCAGGCCAACACCCGTGTGGGAACCAAGCTGGTGTACGACGGCGAGAAGAAGAGGAGCCTCCAGGTGACGCCGGAGATCTTCAGCACCTTTGTGAAGGTATGTTTTTGTTCTTTGTCCATCATCCTATTGTAGGACCATTTAAATTATGAAAACATTGATTTAGGGGGCACCCAGATTTGAACTGGGGACCTCTTGATCTGCAGTCAAATGCTCTACCACTGAGCTATACCCCCTCTTCCTAGACTTTGGCAACATAATGTAAACATAATCCACTTTTACACACGTATAGCCTCCACTTTAAATTTAGATATTTTCATCTGTGTTTTGGGTTTCTTTGGAAATACAAAATGAAACGAACAAATTAATTAATTAATTAATAACGGTGTGTAGATCTTTGATATAGCTCAGTATCCCACTGCTGAACCAAAGGAAGTTAAGTAGGCTACAGCAGATTGGATGAAGGTCACTTTCAACCTAATATTTGGCTGTCATCTTTTCCACTGTGTAAACTTTCATTAGACTTATGTGTCATTGATGCAACAGTGGATGGAAGTTCTATTCTTCAATCTGGAAGTTCAATTTAGCATTACAACTCATTAAATACCTAGATTTAGATAATTTCCCAGCGACCGACAAAGTGCCTCATGTATTAAGATGATTACAGTGATATAAGGTCGTATTAAAAATGGCACAAAAGAATAAATGTAGGTTACGTAGTTCGGAGGGCTTTAAAGAGTGAAACTGGCTTCACTGGACTCAGGATGTGTGTGAGCGTCCACAGGCCTCATGGGAGATAAGATTAGAGATGACGTAAAGTCCAGAGCTGTGCAGAGAGAACAGCCAGCCCATGGTGCGTTCAAGTACACCTGGAATTAATGAGAGTTACAGGAGTTTGGTGCAGATTCAACTCGACTATAAATGAATGAATTCCTTCATTGTCTTCACACTTCACACTCAACGATCGCTGACAGTTCAGGTCGGAGGTGTGAAGTAACGCCGTCAGATCCTCGTCAGCACTGACGTCAGTTCTCTTGTTTCTAGGTTTTGTCTCTTTGTTCTTTGTGGTTGTTTTTTTTTTTCACTTGTTAACACATCGCCCAAGTGTGGGGTTGCCAGATCAACCCAAAATGATCTGAAGAAGAGGAAGTGAAGTTTTATTCTGGGAGTATTCGGCGCCATATTCAGGAAATGATGATTTGTCTTCGTCACAAGAGTCACCACAGAGTTTCTGCATTTATTGACTCACTGGCTGATGATAACAGACATCAACAGATTTAAAGATGCAAGTTTTGTGCATCCTAACAATATGAGTAAATTAGATTTAATCAGATTTTTTATGGAGATGGTTTAAGTTTTGCACAAGAACCTGCGGTTTCCACGCCAAAATAAAATGAAACTGTATCAGAACTCAGAAACTGTGCGAGCTGAACTGAGAGACTGAGGAGACTGCACTCATTCCTCTCTAGACCACAGATGTCATAACAGACTTGGCAGGATCGTCTTATTTGAAATGCTTTGTTGACATGCCTGAATCCACAGACCACAGCTGCTGATTATCCAATAACCATAATAACAATAAAATACAACTTAATTGTCCAACGTGGTGGGAATTTCATTTGGATTCTGGCCACTCCCTGTCGAGAATAAATGTGAGAATGTAGAAACTATAAACCATGGATCATCAACGTTTTTGAAAAAAACACACAGAACACAATCATGATTCATCGTCTTTATTTGCCAATAGTCCATTGGTAATTTTAAAAGCTATTTGTTCTCAATAGAGGAAGAGAAAACCAAGAGAGTCAAAGGAAGAAACTTGAACAAGAGCAAAATAATGAATAGACACACTCATGTGAAAACATGTGGGCTCTGTGGGGGATTTCCCACAGAGAGAGAGGGAGAGAGGAAGCATCTCCGTTCATCCACTTCCCTCCATTATGGCTCTTTTGTCTTTGACGCACTAATGCTGTTGTTTGTCTTTAAAATGTTTTTTTTTCCCATTGCAGGAGCATCCTTTCGTTAATAAGACGTTGGACACATGTGCTGTTGTCGGAAATGGAGGGATCCTGGGAAACAGCAGCTGTGGGCGGATGATCGACTCGGCTGACTTTGTGATCAGGTAAAGGAAGGTGGACGAAGTGATGGTGGTTGTTAATGAAAACAAAGTGAACTCTTCTTCTCCAACTGCTGACCTCTACATGTTCTGTGTTCATGGGTTCAGGTGTAACCTCCCTCCTCTGGAGAACGGCTACAGGGAACACGTGGGCGGGAAAACCAACCTGGTCACAGCAAACCCAAGCATCCTCGTAGAGAAGTGAGTCACCAGCAAAATGGACTCAACTATGGAGGCCCGTGATGTTAGTTTGACCTAACACTTGAGGCTCCTTAAAGAAAAGGGAGTTACACTTTTAACCCTTTCATAAAAGTGTAATAAAAATGTAATACATAAATATTTTTATTAACTTTCACCGTATGAAATCTTTTCAACAACTTTAAAGTTTTAAATCAAGCTAGGCTAAGTTTGGAAAAGAGAGGCTCCATGTAACCAGATGTGTCCCCCAGCAGTCTAAGCCTATATCAGTATAGCTACAAAATTATTCAGAGCTGAACCAGCCCTAACTAAAAGCTCTGTTGTAGAGGAAGGTCTTAAGCCTAGACTTAAATGTAGTTAGAGTGTCTGCCGCTCTGACCCATGGGGAGAGCTCGTTCCACAGTAAAGGAGCCCGGTAACTGAAGGCTCTACCTCCCAGTCTGTTTTTAGAGATGATTGAGACACAGCACCAGTTGCGTTGAGTCTCGATTCAGTCTTCGGAGGACCCAGCCTATATATGGCCTACAGAGGCACCTCCGAGGGCTGTGTCAACCGTTGGTAAATGAGACGGTCTAGCCTTTGGTGCATTTCCTAATTGTGTCCGAATGTAAACAACATCCTAACATTAAACAATTGACAGTGGCGCTTGCAACGACTCTTCCGTTCCGCCACTCCTCACCTCTGTGGCCAGAGCACAGCTCAGCAGGCGACCACGCCTCCAAGCCAGCCACAGAGTGGGGGTACGGCACGGGCCACTAATGTTCAATAGCATGCTAGGTTGCTTATAACAACAACAATGGCGCAAAGAATCTTGGGATACGGGAGGCCATGAAGGATAGGTGTGGTGCATCCTCCTAGAACTGGCAAAGGAAGGCTGCATTAGTCAGCCGTATTTGGAGGATCTGATTAAATTGAATTGAGACAGGCTTAGTTGTGACACTGTGATGCAATTGGCCTTCAAATGCAGGCTCCAAAGGCTGCAGCCGCTGAATTGAGACACAGCTGACAAGAGTCCAGCCTAGAAGTGATAAATGAATGCGCAAATGCATGCACAACTCAAGCGTTTCGTTTCTTCACACCTTCTCTTTATTTTCAGGTACGGGGCTCTGAATGGGCGCCGCCGTCCATTTGCGGAGAGTTTGCAAATCTACCACGACTCCCTGCTGCTCCTTCCGGCCTTCTCCTACGGCCACAACACACCCGTCTCCCTGCGGGCGGTCTACACCGTCGAGGACTTCAGAAGCCCCATCCGGCCGATCTTCTTCAACCCCGACTACCTCCAGAGACTGGCCACCTTCTGGCGCTCGCAAGGCCTGAGGGCGGTGCGTCTCAGTAGCGGCATCATCATGGCCAGTCTGGCGGTGGAGGTCTGTAAGAACGTGCATCTGTACGGCTTCTGGCCGTTCAGCAGTCACCCGGACGACTACCACACCCTGACGAACCACTACTATGACAACAGACAGACTAAAACCAAATTCCACGCCATGCCGGCCGAGTTCGACCTCCTGCTGCGGCTGCACACTCAGGGCGTGCTCAAGCTCCACCTGGGCAAATGTCCACAACCTGAGAAGTAGTTTTGTCTGAGAGCACAGGAGCAAAGTGCCTTCTCTCTCCCTGCAGCCTCAGGAACTCATGAACTTCATCTAATATTTCAGTGGGATGAATGGATTTTTTATCTGATGACACAGATGAAGTGTCGCCACATGAGGCAGATGCTTGGAGGACATTTACATTGATATCAAAGGAAATGCATAAAGTCTGTAAACCTGTAAACGGCCTTATAATGTTGTGCACAACTGTATTTATTGATGCAAATGTTCCAGCTGGAGTCTGGAGAGTTTTTGTTTGTAATGAGAAGCCTTTGTGAGGCCTTTGTACGGAAGCTCAGAGTGGCCATACAGCCATACATTTTCTTTCCAGAGGTAACGGGATCATCTGTAGGAAAACGAAACTTTGTTAATGATGTAATTAATTAGAGATGTATCCATGGAGACGCCCCAGGGCCTCGCAGTATCAGGCTCTCTAACACTGCACCGCTGATCGAGCTGAAACTTCCCTAACATCTTCTTCAATCATTGGCCTTAGAGTTGGAGCTGTGATTGATCGATGAGATTTATGATGCACTGATCAATATTTTCCTGCTACACTGAATGTTTCCTTCACTGAATTAGACTGTTTGTTGTTTTTATTACCTCCACATCTCATATTAATTATTGTGTTATCTCAGTAAAACAAAGGTTCGTTTTTTTTCTGAAGATCTACAGACATTGATCCTGTTATTCGGGGAAAACAGAGGAAATTATAGCTGCTGCGCAGCAATGGTTAGGGCCGGGCAATTTTAGGCAAAATTAGGCAATTTGAAAGTGAAAGCTCCAAAGCTGTAGCACACATGGTTGATTTGTTATTGTAAGATTTGTAAGTTTTGAATTTTAGAGGCTTGCTGTAGCACCGCCATCGGGACTATTGTCTTGTGTTTCCAGTTGAGGACATCTGGCATGGGACTGGACCTTTGTGAAAAGTATAGGCAGAATTCTCCTTTGGAAACGTAGCACAAGCTGAGGCTTGAACTCACAATTTTCAATACCAACAACCAGCCTCTATTTCACTGAACTAATTGGCAAGTGGGAATGTCACATACACAGTAGCTTCACAAATTGACTAAGCCAGTCAGTCAACTGTGTGCAAGACATCAGCTGTTAGTGTGTAAAGGAAGATTTCAAACAGCTGCCAAAAATTCAGTTAAGATAAAAATCTGAAAATACACAAATTGCATCTAGACATTATGAAGATGTTGGTAATTTATTTTTAACAATGATTCATTGGCTTAATAAGTGAAAAACTGGTGTTTAAGAATTCCATTTTTGCATTGACTGCCCTAGCTGGAGCTTGAACTCACAACCTCTAACACCTAAAATCAGCTTCGAACTCACTGAGCTAATTGGCTAGAACTGAGAACTGCGACCTGGTGTGTGGCCTTATGGACTCAGGGACTCAACAGCCAGGCAGCAGTTGTCAAGGCAGATTTCAAAAATGGTCAAAATGTCATAAATGATGTTATAAAAACAAAAATCTGATAATACATAAATTGAATCTTGACAGCATGGAAATGTTGGTGATTTCTTTTTAGCTTCAGGTGTTTTCTTTCAAAAGAGAAAATTTAGAAGTACTATTGACTCCAGTTGTTTGCATGAGAGTGAAATTCTTTAGATAAAATTCTGAAATTTGCCAAACATCATGTACCATGACTCCAAAATTATGTCATTTTTTAATGACCATTGAAAATGCTTTTAGTAAGAATTTGCAATCATTTGTTTTTCCATAAATCAAAAACCTGGAATGACATGCAACAAACACAACGGAGGCGGGAATCAAACCCTAGACTTCATGATTGCCAAACCAGCAGTGAACCACTCTACCACAGATAACCTGAAACATACTGCGTTTCATACCATGATAAATCAAAGACTGTCCGACGAATGCTGAATAGTTGAAAGTGTTGTGAAGATTTTACAAGTTGAATCAAGTGTGGCGCTTAACCAGGAAAGAGAGAGGTTGCCCAGGCAGGATTTGAACCAGCGACCATGGGATTGACAAGCTCGCACAGGGACCAGGAACAGTAGAGCTTAATTCTCTTAACTTTTACCATACAGTACATTCTCTGTGGTAGTTCTTATCACTACAGGTGTTATAAATTTTTGGCCACAAGCTGATTTTTGGGGGTGCTGTTTCCAGATTTTGGTAAGAAGTGATTGTCTGACACATTTTTCCACCACCACAACAACATGTCAAACTTAACTGTCCTGCCACTCTGGGTTAGTGGGCGGTCTGCCACCCTCTTGTCTTCAGACAAGATAATAAGGTTAAGACATACTTTATTGATCTGTCCTGGATATCACTGTGTCATAGCAGCAGATATACAACACAGATGAGAAATAGTGGGTTCAATGGAATAAAAAAAGTGTATCTTTTTCTATACAGTTGTCCTTAGTTTTACATATATTCCAGAATTGCAAAAAGTTTCAGTGGTTATTTCATCATTTACTCCCGACAGACACCAAATTCAAACCAATTTCAAAATGGATAAATACAGTACTAATCACAAACTGTAGCATAAACAATAAGAACCTCATCCAAAAGTAAATTAAATCCCTTTCTGTGCAGTTTTACCAGACATTAGAATAAAATAGTTTATTGTCAGGATTGTAATTTTGAGGATCTGTCACTGCCCAGTGGTCACAACTGGAATCACACATCCAAACACCTGATCTGAACATCTGCCAAAAGTGTTACTACAAAAAAAAAAACTTACTTTAGTCTCCAGGGGGCCATCTTTCCACACAGTTCATATACTAAGTTGCTAAGTGATAATGACATATTAGACTCTCATGAGGTTTACAGAGTGTTTACTTTAGTTGGAGGTTGAAGTAATGCAAAGATCAAAGGCTATGAAACAATCTGACACCTCCTGAAAAAAAAGCCATCTACTCCACTCGCATTTTGGGATTGATTTGTATGGAGGGTCTCTAACAGAGGGGGACCTTTAAGGCCTTCTATGCCTTCAGAGAAGGCCTAAGAAAATTAAACAAAAAACAAAAAACAAACTTCTGGACAAAGAAATATGACTATTAAATTAACCATTATAATTCTCTCTCTCTAATACAATACATTTTCTCTCATCTAAAAAGCGGAACCACTTAAGTGGTTGCTTTTGTTGCGGTTTTATGTTATTGTGTGACTATTCAAGTGTAAATCATGGGTCTCTATGGTTATATAAATAACACACACGGAGGCAAGGCTGTGACTTGTGTGCTCTTTAGTGGCCACTCAACTTCACAACATACAGAAGTAATCAATCACTGCTCACCTGATGCCACAATCTAACACAGTCGAGCACAGAGTGCTCGATCAGATCCACCGCATCCCCCTTTTCCAAGAATGAGATGTGTTCATGCACCTAGTTGCATCAACCCCATTAACATAAAAATGTAGCGTGTTCAATATCAAATATAGAAAATCTAGTAACACATATTTCCTTTAAGAACTGCTATTACTCAGTATTAAAATATTGTTTTCCAGTCTTTTAGGTGGATCTTGTGGTGGCAGGTCAGTAGACTCAAGTGTAACTTCTGAATCTTCATCTAAGTCAGTGTCTCCAAACAGACTTGGATGTATCTTTCTCAGATGTCACCTATATTCCTCCTTAAAGCCTTTCCCAGTTGCACGTTGTACAGGCGTGACTCATGCCTCTTTCCTGTCACTATGGCTGGCTCCCAACCATGTCGTGTTTGCATGTGTACAGTACTACCTGTGGCTTAGCATTTCAGTCATGGATACAGGCTTTGCAAATCCTGTATTTGCAGGACAAAGGATTTGCAAATCCTGTATCCTGCTGTGTTGGGGATGTCTGCTTTAGTAAAGCACTGGAGCATGTAAGTGTGCTGTGCAGAGCTCTTCCCATCAACATTTGTGCAGGTGTCATGTTCAACCCTGTCACTGGTGTTTTCCTCAATGGCAGCAATACACGATGTGGTTCTGAGCCAGTCTGCATTTGTGGCGGGAGCGGGTGTTTGTGTGTGGGTGTGTATGCGCAGTGTATCCTGCCAGGAACATCTGACACCATGGTCCCGCACATATAAACCAACCGACCAATCTGACCACCTCTCTGAACTTCTGATCATGTCAGTCGTCGCTCGTTCTGGCAGCCTGCAGCACCCAACAACCACTCCTTAGCACCCTTGAATGTCACCTGTAGTCTCGTTTGATAATAATCCAGTCCTGGACCTCCCCTGGAACAGGATCCTTGACCCGACTAACAGTGACAGAGGGAGAGAGCCGGTGGAGTCTAAATGCTGGACCTGGGGGAATCAAGTGGTCAGTGTGTGGTCAGTACCTGTCGGTGGCCGCTGTTTGTGCTGCCAGTCGGCCACGGACTGGGTTGTCAGTGCCTGGGCTCTGTGCTGGACACGGAAAGTTGCTGCATAGCGTATAACTGGAGCAGAGTGGGTGAGTTGTTTTCCTCTCATTTCAATAGAAACCAGGCTAAGCTAACAGATGTTTGATGCCTCCTATTATGAGCTGGGATCCTGTTTGTACTGTTGATGATGTTTGGTGCTGTTCTGGGCATTACTTGTGGCTGTAAGTGGCTGTTTGATCGGTGGCTAGTGGATCCGTATATTGCGCTGTTTGTTATGGTGCTGTCATTGCTAACGTTGCTACAACTAGAGAAGCTAGAGGTTAGCAGACTTCATCTCTTGATGGGGGGTCTGACTCGGTGTTATGGTGCGTTGGACCATGGGTTAAACTTAGGCCGGAATTGGCCAAAGACGGTTTATAAACCAAGACCTTTCATAGCGAGTCAGCTTCCTGTATGCATGTCACGTGGGCTTCTGCACGACCACGCCCCTTTAGGGAGACCAGCGGCAGCCTGGATTGTATTGACTCCAATGGGAAAATTGAACGTGAACACCGATTATGGTCGAGTCTTACTCCCCATAGTCACTGAAGTAAATTTTGGACTCATTTTTCACAAGCCACATCTCTTCTGAACAGTTTGACATGAAAATGGCAATTTTCAGATGGACACATCGGGAGAAAATCCACTTTGTTCAAGACCTGCCTCTGTCTCTACGACACACTCTCGTGAGATTTGGCACAGATCTCCTAGGCAACGTCAAACAAACGACTGCGAACTCCTGTGAAAATGATTTAAATTATTTCTGTCATGTTAAATATGACTGTTAGTAGTGTAAATACTTAATGCTATCATAAGAAAATATTAATATCTCACTTTCATCGACCTACAAATTGTATAGGCCTAAATCCACACACATGATCACAGACGAGGTGGGGTGACGGTTGCAGTGGCGGCCTTAGACATCTGGGGGCCCGTTTCAATATTTCATATGAGGCCCTACCCTGTTAAACATATTATTTGCCTATGTGCCCATGTGTCGCTGATGCTTCCCTGAATGGACGCAGTAGACGCACTATCCATGCATCCCAGGTACGCGTAACATATTTAGTGTTAAAATCACTATCAGGGCAAGAAATCAGGACTTAACAGAAAAAACAAGGTCTGAAGTTGGTTTTCATCAAAAACTACATGCTTTAACGATATTCTGAATTTAAATTGGCAAGAAAAGCATTATTTGAGCACCACGACCACGGACAAGGAAAGGACGAGACATGCGGACAGACGGCCGTCTACAGGCTGCGCTGCTGGAGCAGCCACTGACAGACAGACAGCTGTCTCCTCCATTATTAAAATCTGTAAATAAACTGCGAACAATATCACATTTTAGTTGTACTCTTGCTGTGTTTTATTTCTCTGTTAAGTTAGGACGTACTCATAGATCGCCTGTTTAGAGGCATTTTAACCCGAAGAAAAAAAGGAAAAGAGGAGGAAAGTGATTGACAGACGAGAATCATCAGGTAGCACAACTGTGCGCACGTCAGGAGGAAAGCAGGAAAAACAAAATGACATTAGAAATACTAAGAGAAAAGGAATAATACTGGGGGAAGGAAAACCAGGGTCTATTGATAGTTTTTGGGCCGTTTTCAAAGGTAAGCCTACGTTATTATTGATATTTCCTGCCGTATTATTAATTAGGAGCGATTACCGTCACGTGTGGCATGATACGCGCATCAGTGCTTGTAGAGCGGATCAGGGGTAGACAGAGCTGTTTGTGTGTGTGGTGGTGGATGTAGGCCTACAGCCTGTGTGTGTGTATGTTAAGGTGAGACCTATAGGTGATGAATTATTGTAATTTGTCTTTTACTTGGTGACTGGCAGCTGGGGGCCCCCCTGGTGGCTGGGGCCCGTTTCAATTGAAACGGTTGAAACATAGGTAAGGCCGCCTATGGACGGTTGGCCCCGCCCATTTAGAGAGAGTGTATCCAGTTTCTATCATTGGAGCAGCCGCTCATGAAGTATCTTTCCATTTATTGAATATCTAGGTGATACAGGCTCTCCTTCGTTACTGCATGCACAGTGGAAAGGATGGTGTCTATCTAACAGAATTTTCAGTTTTGCAAAAGCCTTTTTTTTATTTTTACAAATGGAAAATCATATACTATTTACAAATACACAATACTGTATTTACAACTACACATGTATTTGTAAAAACCAAAATACAAGTTACAAATTAGAATTTTTTTTATTTCTGGATAGCAAAACACATGTGCAAACCAAGTGTGGCAGGGCCGTGGCAGAGTTTGAACCTTCTGGGTGATAGTCATGCGCGCTGACCATTCAACCAAGAGTTATCCCTGTGGCCAAGTAGTCAGGGCACATGATCAATAGGCTATATGCTGCGCTGGCTGTAATCCAGGAAGTAGTTCCTGGTTGGTACTTTCTGAATTTCAGAAATTTTCTTTTTTTTTTTTTTTAGTTAGACACACCTGGATTAATCAGTTTGCCAATCATGTAACACAGGAAATAGCCTAAAGGAGCTGGCTGAAATTCAGGTGGTACCAACCAGGAAGTAGGCTACCACTACCTCCTGGATTTTCAGCCAGCGGCTATAGCCTATTGGAGGCATAGTGACAGCACCTTCAACTTTCACATCTCTCTCCCTCTTTTCACACGCAGGAGGACCCTCATGACACATAGGATGAAGTATTTCAGCAGGAAGTACTAAACTTGTTTTGTTTTGAGTACCAAACCTGTTTTTGTTTGGTAGTGATGCAGAGAAAGATAGATGCAGAGTTTTGTTTAGGGTTTTTATCTTTTTTTCATCTGTTTGACCCTCCGAAGCTTTCGCAACTGTTTGTCGAACCTTTGTGACATTGTTGAAGTGTCATACCAGAAAACGCCTCACCGTTACACAAAAGCCACTGACATACACAGACCCAGAGCTTTTGTTTGCCATCACAGGTTCTAGTTATTGTCCTCTAAAAATAGCAATGCCCAACCTCTCAAAGTACATGACAGAATTCGCTATCTGATCTGATCAAATGCAAGGAGTGCCACTGTTACATCCATTCCCACTACCAGGGTAGGCTGTTACACAACCTGGGGTAAGATATTCGGATTAAGGCAATAATTCGGTTTTCTCAAGTGTCATGTAAACGGACTGAGAGAGAGGAGGCAGTTCACCCAGGGAGGGAGGGAGGGAGGAGGTTGGGGGTAGAGAGAGAAGAAGAAACTCAGAGTCAAAGAGTAAAGTGAATAACTGATGGTGTCCGCCTCCTCAGGCAGGCAAAAAAAAAAAAAACTGAATATAAACAAATGAATAAGCTTAACAAATTCTTGAATATGCACTGAATCGATGCTGATAACATTTTTCTTTTCTTGGCCAGCTTCTCTGCTCCACTCATGCGAAATATGAATGCCATGATGGACGGCAGAAGAAAAGTGGATGTCAATTTAAGACAAGGAAGCGTGTCATAGTTTGTGACATTCCGTGGTAGTAGGGTTTGGTCCCCTTTTCTTTTCCACCGAGCTGCTTCCAGTGCTGGTTCGGAGCCAGTGCCTAAGAATCGGTTTTTGGTTTTTAATAATGGTTCCAAACTGGCATCAACTTGCTGGGCTACAGCTAAGAACTAGTTCCTCCAGGTGCTGGCAGCAGAGCTATAGGATCATGGCCAGTGCCGAGACGCAGTATCAAATACCACCGTATTAAGTTTGTTTGTCGTGTAATTGATGTAAACACAGTTGAAACTAGCTGAGCTACAGGTGGTGGCTAACAACTGAGAAGCTGAGAAACTGAGAATTATCGGTAATGGGACCATGTCTTCTTCCCGCGGGTTGGACCAAGTTCCTTTTTTTTTTTTTTTTTAGGTCTGTTTATAACTGTAACATGTAACAAAGACAGGGGTAACTCCTGTATGGGGGGGTGAACAACAAAAAACAATCAGACTATTGTGAAGGATGAGTAGATTTTCTATTTTAAGTGTAATCAATAATGTCGTGTGAAGTGAGTCATATTGTAGGATGTCCACCAGGGCACCTCCTCCCACACCACGTGATAATTGTGACGTGTCTGCAAAGGGTCAATACATGCAGGTTATAGTTGGATTAAGGCAATAATTCATTTTTTTTAGAGTATCATGTAAATGTAATGAGTGAGGTGAAAGAAAAAACACAAGAGGCTGAAGATAGTGCACATTAGGGATGGGCATTTCGAATAGTTTACTAATCGAGTAACCGAAGCTGGCACTAATCGGGTAATCGAGTACTCTAATAAAAATAAAATGACGTCATGTCTCACGGACAGAGCGCAGCCGGTGCATAAATGCGCTCTGTCCGTCATGCAGTCCGCATGACTGACACACAGCGTCGTCACACACAATGTCAGGTGGATAATAACAGTAGAGACTGGAGTTTAAGATGCACATATGAGGCAGATGTGCATCTTTATGCAATAAATGACTGCATGCGCTCTGAGCACGCTGAATCAATGCCGTGTTGGTGCATTTTTTTTTCTTTTCTTTTTTTAAATCATTAGCGGTGCTTATTTATTAGTCCACACTACACATGTTGGTGCCTTCGGTCCTCTCTGCCTCACATCGTTTCAGGAAATAACAGGGAAGGTTTGTAAAGTGAAAGTATATTTTCTACCAGACCTGACGAGACCTACTCGTCTCCCTCCCGACGGCGTACTATACGTCGCCGAGGGAACCACCACAGATTCTTGTAAAAGGTTTGAAAGTCCGAGGCTCGATCCAAAAACGCTTTTACACATCAGAAAATCACGTTGCTTGATCCGAAACTGTACAAAAAGCCGGACCACGGCATGATAATGTAGTCTGATCCGACACTAGACTGCGCTCTGACCTGCCGTTTTTTTAAATCCTCGGGTACCCGAGTAATAAATTCATAACCGAATAGCAGATTGCTACTCGAGTACTCGAGTACCCGGGTAACCGTGCACATCCCTAGTGCACATCATTTACACATTACACATACACATTCTAGAGCTAAATGTAGCCTATTTGCATTTTGGGTGTTCATGAATACACAGAGTCCTGTTACAAATAAACAAATAAATGAAATACATATGTAAACTTCAAGATGACAACCGGCCAAACACGTAATCAATGCCGTGTTGGTCATTTATGCTTCTAGTGTGAGACCACCCTAACAAGAAAGAAAGAAAGAAAGAAAGAAAGAAAGAAAGAAAGAAAGAAAGAAAGAAAGAAAGAAAGAAAGAAAGAAAGAAAGAGAGTGTCAGTAGGGGAAACTAGCAGAGGAGGGAGGGAGTGAGGTAGGGGGAGGAGGGAAAGTTACAGTAAAACAGAGAGAGGGAGGGGGGGTGACAGACAGCAGACATGAGTTGTTGAGGGAGGTGAAAAGGGACAGATAGAGAGAGAGAGACGGCGAGGAGGACAAAGTCAGCAGGAGTAGTGAAGGATGAAGAGACAGCTGAAGATGACATTTCTCTTCTCGATGAGCCTGCTGACCGGCCTAATTTGGTTAATGATCAGTGACAAGTAAGTGTGGAACTACCACGCACACACAACTACACACACATACAGATATCTCTTCATACTGGATTTCCACTTGTGTCATCATCTTTTGCTGAGATGAACAGGTGTGTGTGTGTGTGTGTGTGTGTGTGTGTGTGTATGTGTGTATGTCTCCAGAAACAGAGGCCGATCTCTCCTCTTGTTGCCTCCTGTCTCTGGCCAAGTGTGTTTGACAAGACAAGACAAGACAAATAATCTGAGGAGGAAGAAGAGAACGAGGGGGGGTGGGGGTAGAAATAGTAAAGGGCAGCGCGATTGAGAGTGGCGACACTTCCATACAGTAGGACTCCGAAGGAATAGTTTAGTTTAGTTTTTATTTGCACATTATATAATAAGCACAAGCAATGAAAATAGTAAAATTACACATTGTGCAGGAGAGGTTGAAGCCAAAAAAGGCTTATAAAAATACCTCCCCTATATAAAAATAACAACAGTGACAACAACAGCGATGGTCTTCAGAGTAAAAATTCATGGCATAAAAAATAGAAAAAAGAACAAATTAACAGAACATGAAGGATAATAACAAGAAAATGAAATAAGTTATGTAATGAGGGAAAAAATGAATTAAATTAAAAGTGCAAATTGACAGATCCAGAAATTAAATAAGTTATCCATTTTTATGGTTCTATAACTTCCGGGTTATTCCTCCCATGTCGAGCTAAGTTGATAAAATACCGACCAATTTTAAGTCAAAAAGTGGTAATCATCTTTGCAGTGTACCGTAAACATGTTAACTTAATGAAAGGATAGATAGATACATAGATAGATCAGCCTCACAGTAGTAGTGACAACGAAACTTATCAACCAGCGCATCCAGCGTTTCCTATTAATAAACAACTCTCTCTCGCGCTGGCACACACACACACACACACACACGGACAAGTGACAGTAATAAACAAATGCATGTATGTGTTGTGCGCCCCCTATCTGCTGAAAGTCCGAAGGATGGATTATTTATTGTTTTTACATTGGTATTGGTGTTATTCATTCATCACTGAAGCCAGAAGAAGCCTGTAGTGAAACCTCAGTTAAAGTTATATTTAGGTTGAGTTTTGGTCGCTCAATAAATATACTTTTTTCCCGAAATCTATGAATAATCGTGTTTATTAATCGTGATGTCAATGTCAATCAAAAATAATCGTGATTATCATTTTTTCCATAGTCGTCCATCCCTACATGATGCTGCAACCCAGCTGTTAAAAGGTTGGCTATTGGGGCGGTGTTTAGCTCAGTTGGTAGAGCACCCGCCCCATGTGTAGAGGCTATAGTCCCCGAACTTTATGTTTATGGTGAAGGTAAATAGAATGAACTCAGTATAAACTAATTTGAGACTGATCTAGGTTACACACCCAACTGTTGTAAATCCCTATAGTTGAGCAAATGTGTTTAACAGGGGCAAACATCAAACACGTTGAGTATGGCACCCTTGTTTTTATTATTTAAGTGATGCTCATTCTATGACTGGGATTGAGATAACCAGAGGCATAACATGTTCCTGGCAGAAAAAGGACCTAATGTACAGGAACCTTATGTAGCCGAGGTCATGTCTGCCCCTCTGCGTTGTGTTTCTCACAGCCTGCCCTAGGTGGGGATCGATCCCACGACCTCCCGCACTGGAGGCGATGATGCTAACCGCTTCGCCAAGAGATTAACAACCACTTGGCAGATTGGTTAGCACCTTTTTTATGGGTGGAGTGAGTGCACATCTGTTACACTCACCCCCGCTGAACTCACTCCACCCAGGGCATCCGGGTCACGGCACCATTGTAGCGGTTTTTAGTACTTGTCGTTGCGTTGTGTAGTTTTTAAAACATGAGGCAAATCTTCACAGTTGGCATATCTCGCCGTTTATTATGCGTGGGTCCGTGGACTGACCTGGTAGAAGAATTAACATTTACAGTCAGTCCAGCTCTTCGTTTGCACACACACACACACACACATGTAGCTGAAAAGTGTAAAATAAAAGAAAGTGCGGGTTAGCTAACACGTGTAACCCTAGCCATTTTGTAAACAAAAACAAGAGAAAAACACAGTCAACTTTTTATGAAAAAGGACGTGCTCAACCGTTAGGGAGCTATATGATTCAGAAACACAACATAAACCATCACTTCTTTGAAATTAAAGTAATTAATATAAAACAATTGCAGAGCTTTTAGCCTGTGCACCTACCAGGGAGATAGCATGGTCCGACTGCAGCTACCCCCCGGGGTGCACGACTCTAAGCCACAGGGGTGATGCATTTAATTACCGTGGGAAAAACAAAACTTTGTGTTGTGTGATGCGTATTTTTATGGCAAGTGGGATCAATTCCTCTTTTAACTCACTTACACTTACATGTGTCCTTTGTAATATTTGTAATATTTAAATTTTGGGAATACCAAATTTTAGGTCTTCGTTTAATGTCAGTCATAATTCCAATCAAAATAAACTGAATGAATAAAGACATGAAATGTTTCCTTCTGTGTGTAGTGGATAATGTATTGGTTTCATGGTTTGAATCAATAATGATATTCTAATGCACTTATACATCACAAATAATAAGAGTGAGGAAATGTGTGTTTGTCTTCTATAAAACACATTCTACATCACGGAGGCGATGTCTTTTCACATACGACCTTTCTTCACCTTTCAAATGGGGCCGAGCTCCTGTACTTGACAAGACAAGACACAAAATGGCCGGCCGATCAGTTCAGCAGACAGACTGCCGCCTCTGCCGGGATGTCCCGCTATTCCCGGTCGCTGCCAATAGCATCTGAACTGGAGAAACAGGTCCATCTTACTGTGTATTGTTGTTCACATGACACACCCGACTGTTTATAAAACAGGCATAGTTATGAGTGTGCCAGTGCCACCCACAGAGGCAGCGGGCACACCTAAACAATTTCTGCATTTTTTGTCATTTTAGTCTCATTAACATGTCATCATCAATTTGTAAAATGTGCCGTCAAGCGTTGCGTTGCTACACCTGCACCTGGCAACCTACTGACCTGCCTGGTTTCTCATGTTTTTTTGGTCTTTTTTTTTAATGAAAAAAGCACAACATACAACACAGTCAACATGCATTAAAGGATAACTTTCGTTTTTTACAACCTGGACCTTATTTCTATCAAATACGATCATTTATTCACCCAGACAACTGTCATTTGGAGTCGTTTTGATGAAATTAGCCCCAATCGAGCGTCGCGTACTGTATTTGATCTGTTGTTTTCTCCTATATTTAATTATGTCTTCATACGTCTTCTGTTTCTGTTGTTGTTTCACAGTAAAGTTGAACTTCAGCCAGTGGCTCCTCGGGAGAAGAGCCCACCTCAGACTCCTGACCAGCTGACAAACAGGTGAGAGCAGAGATGAGATTCTCCTCAGGTCACATTAGTTACCACAGGTCACACACACTTTGCTGCCCATATGTGTGTCATTTATTTCATTTGTCTTGGTTTCTGTTGTTGTTTCACAGTAGTGTTAAACTTCAGCCAATCACTCCTCAGAAGAAGAGCCCACCTGAGACTCCTGACCAGCAGAAAAACAGGTGAGAGCAGAGACACACTTCTCCTCAGGTCACATCAGTTACCACAGGTCACACACACCTTGCAGCCATTTACGTGTGTGTGTGTCATTTAATTCATATGTCTTTGTTTCTGTTGTTGTTGTTTCACAGTAAAGTTGAACTTCCGCCAGTCGCTCCTGAGCAGAAGAGCCAACCTGAGACTCCTGACCAGCAGAAAAACAGGTGAGAGCAAAGACGCACTTCTCCTCAGGTCACATCAGTTACTGCAGGTCACAAACACCTTGCAGCCCATTTACGTGTGTGTGTGTGTCATTTAATTCAGATGTCTTTGTTTCTGTTGTTGTTGTTTCACAGTAAAGTTGAACTTCCGCCAGTCGCTCCTGAGCAGAAGAGCCCACCTCAGACCCCTGACCAGCAGAAAAACAGGTGAGAGCAGAGATGAGATTCTTCTCAGGTCATAGCAGTTACCACAGGTCATACACACCTTGCAGCCCATTTTCATGTGTGTGTCTCATTTAATTCACGTGTCTTTGTTTCTGTTGTTGTTTCACAGTAAAGTTGAACTTCCGCCAGTCGCTCCTCAGGAGAAGAAGAACCCACCTCAGAAGAAGAGCCCTCCTCAGAAGAAGAGCCCTCCCCAAAAGAAGAAGAAGAGCCCACCTGAGACTCAAGCGCAGAAAAACAGGTGAGAGCAGAGACGGCAGACACTTCTCCTCAGATCACATCAGTTACCACAGGTCACACACACCTTGCAGCCCATTTTCATGTTTTTTTTGTGTGTGTGTGATGTCACAGGAAGATCATTGATTCTGCAAAAGAGCTTTACTCACAAGTCTGGAGGAGGCAGGAGGAGAACTACCAAAAATTCAGGTAAAACAACAACAATTGTAATATACAGCATTTGCATATATTTCTATACATATACATTGATTATAATGTATGTTTAATGTTGTATATGGTTGCATCTTATAACATGTGAAAAGAATTTCAAGGTTTTAAGGTGCAGACATATAACAGAAAAAACAAGTTGGCATCTAAGGCCAGAAAAATATCCTATATAGTTGTATTTATGGAGGTGCCGTTTTTAATTTGAATAGAAAGTATACTGTCAGTGTTTTCATTATATCTATTGTTAGTGTAGTCTATTTCCACTATAGCTGTAGAGCCTGAGCTTCATAATAAAACTCCACAGTCCATGTTCTTCATTCAAAAGGTTGACTGAAAAACGTTTCTTTCCATTACAAAACAAAAACTGTACAGTGAACTCCCATGCAAACACAGTCAAAAACTCATTACTCTACATTTTACTATATGATATAAAGTTAAATCATCATGTATCCAGAGGCCGTTCATTTGTGATAATATACATGTTATCTATCTATCTATCTATCTATCTATCTATCTATCTATCTATCTATCTATCTATCTATCTATCTATCTATCTATCTATCTATCTATCTAATAGATCTATCTAAGCACAAAGCTGAATCGTAAGCATTTAATGTATTTTCCGAGACCTTCCTTGTGAACCAGAATCCAACATCGACAACGCTCACGGATCAAAACGGCAAAATATTTCATCGGATGTGCCTTTTCATTTAGACGCCGATGGCATTTGAAGTGAAACCACCCTTCAGAGTGGAAATTGCGTCCTCACGTAGAGGGTGAAAACGCAAAAGTCTGCTCTGATTGCTATGATCTGTGGAGGGCACGGAGGGCAATATTACAATGGCCGGCATGCAGCCTGCCGGAAATCAAGAAATAGAAGACTTGGTGGTGTTGTGTGGCACACTGCCACCTAGGCGCCTGGTGTGCATACAACATTTGATTCCGCGACTTTTGCATCATCGTATACACGCAGATTTCCACCCCAAAAACGCTTGTCTAAACACGAAATAAAAAGTGAGAACGCAACGCCACTTTTGCATTATCTGTTCAGATTGTTTCTGTGTAAATGTAGCCTCAGTATCAGAAGTTAGCATCAATTGTGACCTGGAAGTTGCTATTATGAGGCAAGCAACTTCACAATGGAGATGACTGAACAAAGCCATCGAGGCTTAAAAGAATAGTTCACCCAAAATTCAAATTTACTCACTCATTATCTACTCACCCTAAGTGTTGGGAGAAGTTTCAGACTTATCCGTGCCTTCTCGGAGTTACGGGGGGCTCAGCGCAGCAGTGCATTCCCATATGACGGTAGCGAAAGGGGCTCACTTTTCTTTGTCCAAAAAGACAAACCAAAAAACATCCAAATACCTCCATGCTGCTCATCTGTAATGTCCCTCTTGTATTGAAGCCCGACATGAGAAATTGTTCCCCAAAAAATTAAATAAGTCTATATTTTAAGCTTGTTTGTAGCGGAAGCTCCCAGCACTGCGACTACATTCGCACGAGGGAGTGATGATGAAGAATAAGATTAGACACCGATTGAGTAAGAGGAAAACACACAGAGGTAAGTTTTAGTACTGTCGCTATAACACATGAAAAATAAAACACTTATATGGCCAGCCTTTAGTTTTGTTTTGTTTTTCAAAGTGTCATTTTTTAAATTGGGTGCGCACATATGGGGGTGCACACAAAATAATATGTCTGGAAGAAAAAATAAAGTCTCTTTAATCTTACTGAGTGTTTCTCAGTCCTACCACACCAAAAGGACGACGGACGAAAAGAGAGGGCCCTCTTCGGTCCAAACCCAGATGTTCACGGTTGGCTTGCCATCTCCCTTGTCAGAATCCAGGGTATCAAAAAAAAAAAAACAGCCTGTATAGCACAACAGAGCTTAATTAAATCTCTATATCTATTTAGGCTATAGAGCTCCGGACCCCACGTGACCTCCAGCGGTCGAGCGGCCATTTTGGCAGGAAAGTGTAGAGTGCAGAAGCATTGACTCTAAGCGCCGAAGCCGTGTGAGTTCACATTATCTAACTTTAATTCCAACACATTGGACTTAATATAAAAAAAAACTAAATTTCTTAAACATTACCGACCCTTATAATGCCCCCGGGGTGCTTTTCAAAAAATATTTTCGCCGAACAGGACGTCTTAGACCTGCAGGATCCAGACACAGCTACCTGATCAACTCCTCTACAAGCTATAAGCCGGCTTTATGCTGTTTGTGCTCCACAAAATGACAAGCAGGAAAGAATAAAAGAAAAGAAAGAGGCAAACACATATAAGCTGTGAGTCTCCTTCGCCTCCAGCCTTTCCAAGCTGACCCAGAGCCGGTCTCGGCGCACCGCCGCATCCGCCGCGGGCTGATCAGCACCGGGGAGCGGGGAGAGCTCCGCAAGTACCGCGGACAGCTACTAGCTAACGTTAGCCATGCTACGCTGCATTAACTGGGATGATACGACACTCACCCTTCTAGTGAGGATAGAGCAGGTTGAGAGAGTAGCACAAGATGGCGCTCTAATCACCCGCGTTTGGACGAGCTCCGCAAACCTAACTGTTTTTTAAAAGTGTAAAGTGCGAACAGACGAACTACCTTAATTGATAACGACTGTATCTTCACCCGGATACTTCTGGAGAATGTCGAAATCCAAAACGAAAACTTCTGAGAAAAGAAAAAGTGATGCTTTGAAGATGCTAACGAGCACTGCTAACTATCCTAGCAAGCTTGCTACGCCCACGCCTCCCGCTCCTGACGGGCTAACTGGAGCCAAGAATACACTCATTGACACCATGCATGACTACTTCGATGCGAACAACGACCAAGTACAGGTATCACTCATGGAAGAAGAGTTTCCACCTCTACCCATTACACCGTCGAAGCCTCCTGCAGTTAAACAGAGAAGAGTTGAAGACACGGACACGGCTGCCATCCTGTCCCAGTTCTCCTCTCTCTCGCAACTGATAAACAACAGAGCGGACGCCCTGGAAAAGATGGTTAGTGGCAACTCAAGAGTGATTGCAGAGGTAAAAGAAGCGGTCAAAGAAAACGCTACACAGATTACAGGTCTCCAGGAAGCTTTCGAGTTTATCTCTGCTGACATTAAGACCGTGAAACACAGAGTTGATCGCGTCGAGTCGAAGATTAAAGAACACGACGCAAGCCATGACACAAGAGAGAAGCGCTTAGCTCATCTGGAGAGCTATTCCCGCCGCTGGAACCTGAAACTCCATGGCTTGGAAGAGAAAGAAAAGCAAGACGTTCGAAAGGAAGTCATCCAGGTGTGCCAGGCTCTTCTACCAGAGGCCAAAGATAAACTACCAGACGTCGTTGACACGGTACATCGCCTTGGGCCCAGGAAGCCAACCAACAACCAACCCAGAGGCATCATAATGCAGTTCACCTCTCGCATTTACCGCGATGCCATCTGGCATGCGGCGAAGAAATCATCCTTCCTGAAGAACAACAACCTGAAGCTGGCTGAGGACTTGTCGGCAGAGGACAGACTCAAGAGGAACCAGCTGTGGCCCGCTGTGGAAAAGGCACGTAAAGAAAACAAGCTGGCTTTCTTCGTTGGTGGCCGTGCTTTTGTAAATGGAACTGAAATTTTCCCACCATAGAAATATGACTGGTGAGCCAATGAGATGTTATCAGTAAGGTTTACAATATGACCTTTTTCTTCTCTCTTCTCGTATAATGCCAGAGCCTGAGGGTTGTATGTTTTTGTTTTTTGTTTTTTTTTAACAATGGGCATAAAATTTCAATGGCAAGGTAATCCTAGTAAGGAATAAAGTGCCTTAAAGTTAAAAGCTGCTATTTTTAGTTTACTTACAAATATTTACTATTATTTTTAAGATACATTATAAAATATGTTTCTAGATACAGTCTAATGCAGCTGTTTTTTAGTTGTTTACCTGCCTAAAAATGCAACTCAGCTCTTTTTTTTTTTAATTATTTTTTTTTTAGAGAGGATATTTACTACAGTAAGCATATTTTATTGTCTCCTCAGTTTATTCCTCTACTTGAAACCACACCATAGGTTCGCAACTGTTTAAAAAAAAGGTTTGCTCTTCTCATCTCCTGGTTAGTAAGTACACTCTTAAGGACTGTAAATTTCCTTTACTTGGTCTAGCACTTGATTTTATTTTATTTTTATTTTTTTTTACATTTCTATTTTTCCTTCTTATCCCTTATGTCTTTATCTGTTATTTCACTAAATGCGAGAGGTCTAAGAAACCATACCAAACGTAAAGCTATATTTCTTTATTGTAAACAGTATAACACTGACTTCTGTTTTATACAAGAATCCCACTCAACTGAGCAAGATCTTAATTTTTGGAGGTCACAGTGGGGGGGGGATCTATGGATGTCCCATGGTTCAGAACGCTCAGCTGGTGTTTGCATTTTGAGAAACCGTTTTAATGGGAAAGTTTTATTTTCAGAATGTGACAAAGATGGTCACTTTATTTTCCTTGTTCTTGAGATTGCTAATCTATATTACATCTTAATTAATGTGTATGGGTTTAACTCGCAAGCAGAAAATATCATTTATATTGATACATTAGAAAATCGACTGCTCCACTGGCTTTCAAAATTTCCAAATTCTTCAATACTATTTGGTGGAGATTTCAATATTACACTGGATAATCAATTGGACAGGTGGCCACCAAGAAACGCTGACTCCTCCAATTCTCATTTGAAAAGGTTTATTGATAGATTTATTTTAACTGATGTTTGGAGAGATACACATGTATCACAGAAATCTTATACATGGTCCAATAAGTCAATGTCTAGCTTGTCACGTATCGATTACTGGCTGGTCTCTAAAGATCTGAAAAATGCCTTAACAGATATTCTGCCTTCACCGTTATCTGATCATAAAACTATCAGTATAAATATTCCTTTATTGTCTTCCCCCTCCCCTGTTAAATCCTCATATTGGAAACTTAATAGCACCATTCTCAAATACAAAGATGTAACTACTGAAATTGAAAGATTGATTAGACACTATTGGAACAAAGCTCTGATTGAAAATGTATATAGCAATAATTGGGAATTAATGAAATATGAGATTGCTAAATATCTCAGGAAATACAGTGGAGACTTGGCAAAAGCGCGAAAAGCAGAAGAAAATGATACAATACTTAAGATTAGTTCTTTATTATCCAAACCACTAGAGGCTCTTAGTGAGTCAGAAAAGATTGAGCTCACTGAGCAACAACATAGGCTGGATGAAATTTACAAGCGAAAAGCTGAGGGAGCATTTGTTAGATCACGTAGAAAGTGGCTTGAAGAAGGGGAGCAGAACTCTGCCTACTTCTTTAGATTAGAAAAACACCAAGCTAAAAACAATACTATACAGCAATTGAAAATAAATGGTTTGATTACTGAAGATCAACAAAGAATAGCTAATTATTGTGCTGAATTTTACGGTAATCTCTATACTTCCAAGTACTGCCATCAATATAGCTCTGACTTCTTCGATTCTATTCCTAATATTAATCAACTGAGTGAAGCTGATAGTTTTTCTTGCGACCGACCTATTGTTTTGAATGAAATCATCGATGCTATAAATCATTTAAAGATTAATAAATCACCTGGAATAGATGGTTTTACAGCCGAATTTTATAAGCAGTTCTGTGAAAATTTAGCCCCATTCCTAAAAGAAGTATATGCAGAAAGTATAGACAGAGGTTCACTCCCCCCTACACTATGTCAAGGTCTTATCACCCTCATCCCTAAACCTAAGAAAGATCACCTCGTATTAGATAATTGGCGCCCAATATCATTACTAAATAATGATTACAAAATTTTTGCACTTGTATTAGCTAACAGGCTGAAATCTACACTAGATACCATAATAGATGAGTGTCAATCAGGATTCATGCAAAACAGACATATCTCTAATAATGTAAGGTTAGTTTTAGATGTATTGGATTACTCAGATCTTATTCAAGACGACAGTTATATTCTTTTCCTAGACTTTTATAAAGCTTTTGATTCCTTAGAGCATGATTTTATGATGGTAACTCTAAATAAATTTGGTTTTGGCAACTTCTTTTGTAAAGCAGTAAAAACATTATATACAAATGGGAATAGTTCTATTAAATTAAGTCAAGGTACCTCTCCAAGATTTCCCTTAAATCGTGGCGTTCGTCAAGGGTGCCCTCTGTCTGTATACCTCTTTCTTCTAGCTGTACAACTACTTAATCTACAGATCAAAGCCTGCCCTCTAAAAGGTATTACTATTGCCAATAGGGAAATAATCATCAATCAGCTGGCAGATGATACAGCTTTATTTCTTAAGGATGCCTCTCAAGTATCAGTCGCAGTCAAAACCATCCAGTCCTTCTCTAAAGCATCTGGGCTTTATCTTAATCTTAACAAATGTGAACTGTTACCAGTAAATAATGGTACAGTGTCCTCAATTTTTCACATTCCTGTGAGAGACTCTGTTACATATCTTGGTGTTCAAATTATTAAAGATAGGAAGCTCAGAGGCACTTCAAATTTGGTTCCAATTATTGAAAAAACACAAAAAGTCCTCAACCACTGGCTACAAAGAGACTTATCTCTGAGGGGCAGGGTTCTGCTCACTAAGGCAGAAGGAATTTCACGGCTCACCTATGCCGCTCAATCATTGTATGTTAATAATTCCATATGTAAATCTATCGATAGGATGCTCAGCAACTTCTTATGGAAAAACAAAACACACTACATGCGAAAATCTGTTGTTTTAAATGAATATAACAAAGGTGGACTAAATTTTATAGACTTCAGCTCTCTTAATAATACATTTAAGATAAACTGGATTAAACAATATCTAAAAAATCCAACCTCTATCTGGAACTTTATCTCTCATCATGTCTTTTCCCATCTGGGTGGCCTTAAATTCATTCTGCTTTGTAATTATAATGTTCAAAAAATCCCACTTAAACTGTCCAACTTTCATCAGCAGGTACTTTTAGCATGGGCGCTGATTTACAAACATAATTTTTCCCCACATAAATGCTATATTTGGAATAACTGTAATATCTTGTACAAGAATAAGTCATTATTTTATGATAAATGGTTCAACAACGGGATTATTTTAGTGAGCCAATTGTTTAATTGTAGTGGATTTTTGTACAGTTACTCTGAATTTCTCGCCCGCTATAATTTACCTGTAACTCCAAAAGAATTCGCTGTAATCTTTGATGCAATCCCATCTGGTCTGTGTATATTATTTAAGAATGCTAACCACTCTCCACCCTTGTCGTTGTCACCTTCTGATCCATTAGAAACCCCATTAGGTAAATTTTGCTTTTCTTTTAATAAACGTATGAATTCCAAGGTAAGAGCTCTGTTTCAGGGGGATTTGGTTTCTGCCCCTGCAGCAACATTTTACTGGAGCAATTTTGTTAGTAATATTAACTGGAAAAAAGTTTGGTCGTTACCACAAAAGTTTCTTCTAACTAATAAGGTAAAGGAAGTTTCATTTAAACTGATACATAGATTCTATCCAGTTAAGCATTTCTTACAAAAATTGAAGAATGATATTGATGTAAAATGCTCCTTCTGTGAAGCTCTTCCTGAAACATGTTCTCATTTATTTTGGTACTGTGAATTTACTCATGATCTGTGGAATGAGATTAATAGGTTTATAGCTGCCTGTATTTTCCCAGACCTTGTCTTATACTATAAAAATGTTTTATTTGGTTGTTATGAACACAGCTGTAAAAATGAGGATGCTTTTTTTCTTATTGATCTGATTTTACTGTTAGCTAAATTTCACATTCATAAATGTAAATTCACAAGCAAAAAACCTAACTTCACTGTGTTTATGAAAGAAATGGAACAGTATATTTCAACAATTTCCCCCTCACAGAACAAAAAAGCGATCAAAACTCTGAGTGTATGCTGTTCTTTTAAGGTATTTACGTAATCTGATAACTTATTCTCGCACCTCTTTACTTTATTACTATTTATTTACTTTTATTGCTGCTAATATCATTTTTATTCTTCTCTCTCTCTCTCCTTTTTTTTCTTTTTTTTCCTTCACCTCTCATCTCTTTGTTATTGTTATGTTATCTCGATGTTGTGTAAATGTTTACACCAGCAACAACGTATTGTATGGTATTTGCATTTGTATATGCTGGTCACTTTCAATAAAGTTTTTTGAAAAAAAAAAAAAAAAAAAAAACAGCAGGTTTTTGCAGGTAGATTCCACAGCTGGACGTTCATCACAAAGCCAGACTGCGTCCATGTGCAACCCTCCAGGCTTCTGTATGCTTTTAGAGCAGGGCGATGTTGATCAGCTGGCCGAGCTGTGTCCGCATACTGCAGGACTGGGACTGGGACGTCCGCCGGCGGCCGGAGATACTTTTGACAAGCACCCCGGGGGCATTATAAGGGTCGGTAATATTTAATATATTTAGTTTTTATGTGTTGGAATTAAAGTGAGATCATGTGAACTGCAGACGGCTTAAAATCTTCAATTTTACTGTCAAAATGTGATGCAGCTGGTCCCGATCCACGTCTGCCCCCCTCCCGCACCATCTACAGTCACATTGTTTACGTTACGTTTTGTGTTTTAATTAATCCTGCAACACACAGTGTGATCGGTAGCGGCAGAGTGACAGGCAGGCAGGTTAATGTGCAGAGGGATGAAATGACAGCTGTTAGTCCAGTGACCCCCGACCGTAAACCTTTGCTTCTTTACTGAAAAACTCATGCTAAGGGTGGGATGTTAGAGGACTAATATCTGTCTAACCATCATAACGATGACACCTGAAACGGTAAATACAGCTGATCGATCGAGAAAAAAATAAGCTGGAGTGCATTTTTCCTTCACTGAAAACAGCTGGTTCTTGAACGTAACTCAGTCAAACTAAGACGTATCCTCAATATGTTTTGCAGTTCTGTTAGGTCATACTACAAGCTGACAAAGTAATACATGTAAAACGTATAGGGCTCGGTGAAAATCGCTTTGTTATTCTCGTTCTGCACTCGGCTTTCCCCTGTATCTACAATACGAACATCTGCAGTTTCCTGCCAAGATGGCGTCGCGGTCAGTTTCGGGGCGTGGTCGGGGCTGCGTGACGTCAGCTCCCGGAGCTCTATTCATTTGCTGATGGTCCATTGGAGCCATGTTTCTTGATTATTTATTTATTACAACACTGTTGACACGGCAATATTGAAACTTGAAACTAATCTCTCTGTGTGCAAAAGCACTGTACGCAGATCTCATAACGCATGACAATTAGCTTAATAGAAGACAGTAACCCTACGTCACGCAAAAGACCACGCCCCCTCGCCGGTGAAAACAAAGGAGAAGTCCATAGGCGCTAATACAAAAAAACCACCCTGCTGAAGAGTTGTTGTGTGGTTTAATGTTCGTTGAACAACTTAAAAAAAGTAACATAAGAGTTTCCCTACTCACCTTGAGAGAGTGGGACAGGAAAAGAATAGATTTATGGCTTCAGGCACTCAACGTAACTGTCCTAACCGCTGCACTACGGCGGCAGTTGATTGACAGGTTTCACTCAGCGTTACCGCACCTCTCCCCGCTGACTGGGCTCATTCTCCGGTAGGTTTATGGACGTACATTCCCTAAATCTTCATTTTTTTCGGTAAAACGACGTGATATAGCTGTCTGCCTGCCAAACATTAGCTATTGCAGGAGGTTTCCAGGCCGATTAATGCTAGATAGGCGAAATTAAGACGGACTACGGCGAGATTTGTATTTACCGCCAGTCAAAACCAGCAGTTTGTTTTCACCGGAATGGGGGCGTGGCCTCACTTGTTACTCTCATTCACACAACAGGCATAGGCCTATAGGCTACTTGTGCAGAGAGAACAGACACACGGGCGCGCGCACACACACGCTGTCTTCTCTTTTATCATAAGAACGTAAACAACACTGTGAGCTAATGCTTCAGCTGGTGGCTAACACACCACGAGGACATGCTAACTCGCGGAGCTGCTAGCCTAACTACCCACAGCACTTACCGGGAAAAGAAAAGTAAAGTTCCCTGGGTCGCTTCTCCGTGGTCCACGAGACACTCAGGTATCGGCTTGAACAGTTTCTCTTTCTCCACAGTTCCTTAGTATGCACAATATCAAGTATTTTTCCGACTTTTTTCACTCCGATGTCCGTATCTCTGCTCTGTCCTGCCACCGCTCGGTGCTGTGTTTACCACTGCGCGTCTCACTGGGAGCGGAACAGGAGCCGGGCTCTCCAATAGCAATTCAGCTAAACTTCTTTCCCTCCACAGAACCACTCTTGAAGCGGAAACGGACCTCTGAGATAAAAATGAATTAATAGCCTACATTAAATACAAGATGAAATAAAAACCAGTAGGAATTAAATGAAAATGATGATAATAAAAGAAAAATATTTTTTTCTCTCATGGTATAGTAACCAATTTTTTTTTTCAGGTTTGAGAAGTAACATTTATCTCTATCAACAGGTTACATATACTTATTTAACTTTATTTTGGCAAGCCCTTTTTATTGTTGTTGCCTTTCAGTCTGTGGAACTATTCACTAAACTGCAAACTAAATCTGTCTAGACAAATAAAGTAGGCCTAAATTAAATCTGAACCTTGACACATTAAAACCTTAAAAGTTTTTTTTTATACACAGACATACTGAAAAAACTTATAAATTGTTATTAATGACAATAGCCCCCCTGTGTTTCTTCCTCAGGTCTCAGCTGAACACAAATTGCAGTGGGTACAAGCAGGCCTTCATCTCCCAGGCCAACACACCTGTGGGAACCACGATCATGTACGACGGCGAGAAGAAGAGGAGCGTCGTGGTGACACCGGACACCTTCAGCACTTTTGTGAAGGTAGTAGGACTATTTAGCCTATTAGCAACATCTTATGCGTCTTTTCATCACAGCAGTGACATCCCGTCCTGTTGCTGCATGGCTTCACCTCACAGCACCTCACAACTTGTCCACCAGAGCGTTGTGGAGTTGTTGGATTGTGTATTTGATGAGTTTGATGAGGGAAACCAAGAAATCCCATTAGCCTCTGTAGCGTAGCTTTGAGCAGCTCACGGCTCTGCTCTGCCGTTCTAAAAATAGCTTGCACCGACAATTAAAGGTAACAAACCTACTCCTAAAACTGTAGGGATTATGGCAATTGGCCAATTTGCCAAAATGTAAACCAAAGGAAGTAGCCTACAGCAGATTAGAAAAAGGTCAATTTCAACCTAAAGTTTGGCTGTCATCTTTTCCATTCTGTAAACTTTCATTAGACTCCCATGTCATTGATGCACAGTGGATGGAAGTTGCCTTAAAAATGATAAATTTATCATCTCCTCTTCTATTCTTCAATCTGGAAGCTCAATTTAGCGTTACAACTCATTAAATACCTTTAATTTTCCAGCCACTGACAAAGTGCCTCATGTATTAAGATGATTACAGTCATGTAAGGAATAAATGTAGGTTATTTACTGTAGTTCTCTATAAAAAAAAAACAGATTTAGAGAGGGCTTTAAAGAGTGAAAATCTAATTCACTGAACTCAGGATGTGTGTGAGCGTCCACAGGACTCATGAGCGATAAGATTAGTATGACGTTAAGTCCATAGCTATGCAGAGAGAACAGGCAGTCCATGGTGCATTCAGTTCAGTTCTCACCTGCAGATTCACAGAGATGAATTAAAGGTTGAATCGTTGTCAACTCAACTATAAATTAATGAATTCCTTCATTGTCTTCGCATTTCACACTCATTGATCACTGACAGTTCAAGTCGGATGTTTGAATGTTTTGTCTCTTTGTTCTTCATGGTTGGGTTGATGATCTGCAGAAGAGGAAGTGAAGTTTTATTCTGGGTGTATTCAGCGTCATATTTTGATGAAATGATAATCACACAAACTGCGTCACAGAGTCTATCTACTGGCTGATGATAACATCAACGTGTTTAAATATGTATTTGCTGAGCAACCTAACAATAGTAGCCTATACCTGCAGTTTCCTAGCCAGAATAAACTATATCAGAACTGAGAACTAAACTGTGCGAGCTGAACTGAGAGACTGAGGAGACTGCACTCATTCCTCTCTAGACCACAGATGTCATAACAGACTTGGCAGCATCGTCTTATTTGAAATTCTTTGTTGACATGCCTGAATCCACAGACCACAGCTGCTGATTATCCAATAACCATAATAACAATAAAATACAACTTAATTGTCCAGCGTGGTAGGAATTTCATTTGGATTCTGGCCACTCCCTGTCGAGAATAAATGTGAGACTGTAGAAACTATAAACCACGGATCATCAACGTTTCTGTAAAATCACATGAAACACAATCATGATTCATCGTTATTTGTCCTTTTTTTTTCATGTTGTTGTTGGTGATTTTAAAAGCTGTTTGAAGAAACTTGAACATGAGCAAAATTATTATGGCTCTTTTGTCTTTGACTCACTAATACTTTTAAAATGTTTTTTTTCCCATTGCAGGAGCATCCTTTCCTTAATAAGACGTTGGACACATGTTCTGTTGTCGGAAATGGAGGAATCCTGGGAAACAGCAGCTGCGGGCGGATGATCGACTCGGCTGACTTTGTGTTCAGGTAAAGGAAGGCGGACGAAGTGATGGAGGTTGTTGATGAAAACAAAGTGAACTCTTCTTCTCCACCTGCTGACCTCTACATGTTCTGTGTTCATGGGTTCAGGTGTAACCTCCCTCCTCTGGAGAACGGCTACAGGGAGCATGTGGGCGGGAAAACCAACCTGGTCACAGCAAACCCAAGCATCCTCGTAGGGAAGTGAGTCACCAGCATAATGGACTCACTCAATGATGGAAGCCCGTGAGGTTCAAAATGTCAAAAATTAAACCACTGAGACTCCTTAAAAAGAATGGAGTTAAGAATGGAGTAGACTTGTAAGTCTCGAGACCGGTCTTGGTCTCGAGACCACTTTTTTGTGGTCTTGGTCTTGTCACGGCCTCGGCCGTCTTTGGTCTCGGTCTTGTCTCGGTCTCGGGTCTCTTGGTCTCGCAATGTCTCGGACTGGCGGAGCGGTCTCGAAGGGATTTAATATTCAGGCAGGCACGCTGTTTTTTTGTATTTTAAATCAATATTTATACGCCGACTTCAAGTGCTATCAATCACATGCATTTTGTGACACAGATGCGTCAGTGCTCACCATGTGATCACGCACAGACAGGGGAAGACTGCAGCAGGCAGCAGCTGACCGCGGCTGCTCCGTCCACCGGACATGCACGGGCCGAGCGGCCGTGCAACCGTGGTGACCAACCCCTCTTGGCGACTTTATTTTGTTAAAAGCGACTAGCGACAAATCTAGCTACGTTTTGCTGGGGTTGTTACAAACGTTTGTGGTTTGGAGACTCAGATGTGAAAGCGCGTTATCACCGCTGTCTTCAACGAGCAGCGTGTGCCGTCCGTGCCAAAGCACTCAGCGGCAGTCAGTCAGTCAGTCAGTCTCAGTCCGCGAAAGTCAGAGACCCGCCACCCCACCAATAGAATAGTAGTATAGGCTAAATCCTCAAAAGTGCTGGCACTGGCTGTAGTTTACACTGAGGGGAAAAAGAACTAGTGAATGAGTTAAGCATTAGGCCTATGCCATTTCATTGATGCTGATATTGTAATTTGGCTACTGGGAAATAATGCCATTGCAAGTTGATATATGTCACGTTTCATCTATGAATTAAGTAGGTCTAGTTAATTTAAATCATTAACATTTTCAATTCATTAGAATTTTGTTAGATGACTTTGGGACTAGTTAATGGTCAGTCCGTCAATCCTCTAGAAAATATGCAATAATGCCACTATTTGATCACAGCCAATTGATGAAAACTTAAAATTTGATGAAATTGATGAAAATTAGTGAGTTCACACACAAGACATGCACTGTCTCTATTGTTGTGCCTGTAGTTGAAATAATACAATCTCATATTTAAACCAAGCAGCTGAACCCTATAGCAAAATATGAAAATATGGTGTAACTAGATTTTTTTTAATTTTTTTTTTTTTTGGTCTTGGTCTCGGTCTCGGTCTCGAGCTGAACTGGTCTTGGTCTTGACCTGGTCTGTCTTGGTCTTGGTCTTGGTAGTGTCTTGGTCTTGATACTCTCTGGTCTTGGTAGTGTCTTGGTCTTGGATGAGGCGGTCTTGACTACAAGTCTAGAATGGAGGTCCCTGTGTAATATTTTTATTCACTTTCACTGCATCCAATCTTTTCAACAATTTCAAAGCTAACCATAGATATAGTTTTAATTTTTAAAAAAAATAATTTTTTAAAAATGCATTTTTTATCATAAGATTTCTTGATTTTTTTCAAATTCAGATTTGGTCCAGGGGTTAAAGAGTGTATAGGCATATGCAAAAAATCTTCTGTTCTATACACTTTGCTATAGAGAGGATCATGGATTTTTTCTATAATAGCCTAATAATAATAATAAAAACAACAACAACAATAATAATAATAATAATAATAATAATAATGATAATAATGATAATAATGATGATAATGATAATAATGATAATAATAAACAGATCCGGGGCAAGTTTCATACAATTAGCCTTTAAACTGACCTATATATTGAGAAGCAAAAAAATTAAATGAAGTAAGTTAAATGTACACATTGGTGGCCAAAGGTGCCTTGAGGGTTAAAACGACAGAAAATAATTTTTCAACAGTCATAGACGTCAAAAATGTGTGTGTTAATGCGTCAGTTTGTGTTTGTCTTCACTGAGCTCATGTTGGTTGCAGGTGTGTTGTACCTGTCAGGACTGTTCAACACAGCTGTGGTCTTAATATCTGGAGCATTTGAACAGTGGTTTAGAAAGTGCAGATGTTCACGTCACGTGCATGTGCACATGGCGTCTGTTGTAGATGAGACGAGAGATGTGGCTGAGTGGCTTCACCTCATCCTGCTCCTCTGGTTTCGTTTCTTCATACCTTCTCTTTATTTTCAGGTACGGGGCTCTGAATGGGCGTCGCCGTCCGTTTATGGAGAGATTGCAAATCTACAACGAATCCCTGCTGCTCCTTCCGGCCTTCTCCTTCGGCTACAACACTCCCAGCTGCCTGAAGGCGGCCTACACCGTAGAGGACTTCAGAAGCCCCATCCGGGCGATCTTCCCCAACCCCAGCTACCTCCTGAGGCTGGCCGACTTCTGGCACGCGCAGGGCCTGAAGGAGGCGCGGCTCAGCACCGGCTTCATGGTGGCCAGTCTGGCGGTGGAGCTCTGTAAGAACGTGCACCTGTACGGCTTCTGGCCGTTCAGCAGTCACCCGGACGACTACCGCACCCTGACGAACCATTATTACGACAACGTCCCGGCTAAAACCCAATTCCACGCCATGCCGGCCGAGTTTGACATCCTGCTGCGGCTGCACACTCAGGGCGTGCTCAAGCTCCACCTGGGCAAATGTCCACCACCTGAGAAGTAGTTTTGTCTGAGAGCACAGGAGCAAAGTGCCTTCTCTCTCCCTGCAGCCTCAGGAACTCATGAACTTCATCTAATATTTCAGTGGGATGGATGTATTTTTTATCTGATGACACAGATTTCCTTAAATAAATAAAGTTGATAATAAGTGTCGCCACGTGAGGCAAGCCAGAGGACATTTAAAGTTGATAATAAGTGTCGCCACGTGAGGCAAGCCAGAGGACATTTACATTGATGTCAAAGGAAATGCATGTAAACCTGTAAACGGCCTTATAATGTTGTGCACAACTGTATTTATTGATGCAAATGTTCCAGCTGGAGTCTGGAGGGTTTTTGTTTGTAATGGAAAGCCTTTGTGAGGCCTTTGTACGGAAGCTCAGAGTGGCCATACAGCCATACGTTTTAGTTCCAGAGGTTTTATTAACAACATAATTAGTTAGAGATGTATCTGGGTCAGAGCCGTGATTGATCGATGAGATTTATGATGCACTGATCAATATTTTCCTGCTACACTGAATGTTTCCTTCACTCAATTAGACTGTTTGTCGTTTTTATTAACTCCACATCTCATATCGTGTCATCATCTCAGTAAAACAAGGTTTCATTTTTTTCCCTGGGAAAAATATTCCGGGCCCAGGCAAATTTATGCAAATGTGGGGTTTTCCGAGCACCAAGAGACAAAACAGGAAGATAAATATATCTTAGGGCAGTCAAAATGAACTCATGAATTCATCATCATATCAATGTCAATTGTGGGGTTTTATTTTAAAAATTGACAACTGGTCAGACAACAAGTTAGTTTGTTTTAGTAGCTGGATGAAAATGGGTAACAGGGGCACATTAATGTGGATAAGTGTTTGTGTTGAAAAAGAGAATAAAAGTTTTTTGTAACACAAACTGTTAAATGTGTTTAATAAACATGTTAAGTGCATATATTCCCTTCCTTCTGTGTGTTTGCTCATGCAAAATGAAACGTGATTAATATAGATTAAAAATAAATGATATTTAATCGTGATTAATCAAAATTAATCCACAGCAACCCTGTGATAAATCTGATTAGAAATTTTAATAATTTGACAGCACTATATCTTTTTCTGTGACAAAATATTGTCTCTGAAATTTTATCCTACGTATCTTTTAGTCTGTCCTGATTGAAATCAAGGTAGACAGAAGGTATAAGATACGTAGATACAAAATATTGTCTCTGAAGGTCAGTCCATACCTGAGCGGATGATGGTAAGGAAAGACAAAGACAATGTGGAGACCAAAACACTTACACAGTACTTGAGGAAATGCCCCCTCAGGTATGCCACACCCCTTTGTCTGCTGCAGGGGCCAATGCTCAGATAGTGTGCAGTCAATGCTCTTTTGTCTGTTGCATGCATTGGCACTGACCCTTGAGGGTGTATTTTCACATCTGGGGCATCCTGCAGGGTTACATTCTTCTAGACGTTAGAATACATGAATGGGTAACAAACAAAGGAGCTGTGGTACCTTACGGGAAAGCAGGGGGTGGGGACGCCTCAAGTGATTTAAACAAGGAAATATTAAAATTTAGGACAACCGGACAACGGATTCAGCCAATCAGCTATAAGCTGCTATATCAAACTTTTGCCGAATCCAGTCGGAAGAACAGCGAAAACATCTTTTCCTTCAAGAAACTTTAATTGCTGTAATGGATGTAGGAAGAACTTCCCTTGTTGCTGTTTTTAGTCGGTCCCTGATTGGCCAACGTGCTGGGTCAATCACAAAAATCTGAGTGGTGACGAATTCCAGCGACACAATATGGTCTCTGAAATTTTATCCTACGTATCTTTTACCTTTCCTTGCACGCGATGTGATGTGTCCAACTAGCTTCACCTGTTCTCTTTCTTTTAACAGCAAATAGCAAGCATATTTTTAGACCCTCCTCATTGATTTTTTGTGTGTGGGAGTGATGATGGGGAGAAAGATATAACTGATGACTGATCTTTTTGAAAAGCTTTTTTCCATCTGTTTGATCTTTAAAATCTTTCACATCTGTCACGTTTGTCAAAGCTTGATGAAGTTTCGCAACAAAAACGATGTCTTTAGAGGCTGCATCGTGCTGCCCCGTATACTCGCATTGTACGGATATACGCGGCTCTCGCCTGGATCTAATTTTGTAATGACACCAAAGTTATCTGGGTGTGTAAATGATTGTATTTTACACTAGAAATAAGGTCCAGATTGTAAAAAAACAAAAAAAACAAACAAACGCAATTACCCTTTAAGTTAGCACTGTACGGACCAACTGGCCCTAGTGTGAGTTCAACAGAGAAAGACACAGGGAAACTAGCTGAGGAAGGAAGGAGGGAGGGAGGAGGGAAAGTTAAAACAGAGGGAGGGGGAGTGACAGACAGCAGACAAGAGATGAGAGTTGTTGAGGGAGGTGAAGAAGGACTGATAGACAGAGAGACGGAGAGACGGCGAGGAGGACAAAGTCAGCAGGAGTAGTGAGGGATGAAGGGACAGCTTAAGATGACACTTCTCTTATCAGTGAGCCTGCTGACCGGCCTCTTTTTGTTTGTGATCAGTGACAGGTAAGTTTGGAACTACCACACACACACACACACGCACACACAACCACACACACAAAACCACACACCAACTATATTTTAAGTAGCGGAGCTGTGTTTAGAGTCACTGGTGGTGGAAGATGCTCAGATATGATGTGATCCCTTCACGGTAACGGTATAGCAGTATAAATTTAAGTGTAAAAAATATAATGGACATGTTTCTGAATGGGTTTTGTAGTCCCTTAGCAAAGCCAAATGGATTTTTTTACAAAAGCAAAATGTAATTTTTAGAGCATGTATTAAGCAGAATGGCTCGGGTTGTGTAACATCCTGTCTGTCCTTTTGGCGGACAATCACGTAGTCCGGGAGATGCCAATGCTTCGAGCGGGTTGTGCTGCCAGGTGGGTTTGATCCAGTTCTTCATCTGGACTGTGGTGTTGGTGATGACCAGGTGATGTTCTGCACTGAGGGAGAGGAGCTGTAGCCCGTTGGTGTTTATTTCCCCCACCCCGTGCATCTCTGTGCCCACTCTGGCATTGGAGTCGCCCACGAGTATGAGCTTGTTTGCGGTTGGCGTTTTCTGAATGACATGGTCAAACATCCGGCAGAAGTCCTCTTTGATGTTGTGCTCGGCATCAAGGGTTGGTGCAAAACCAACTCCGTGGATGTGTCTTTGGAGATCTCTGTTCTTTTCTCCTGCATTTAATACACATGTCTTTGTTTCTGTTGTTGTTGTTTCACAGTAATGTGAAACTTCAGCCAATGGCTCTTCAGAAGAAGAAGAGCCCACCTCAGACTCCTGACCAGCAGAAGAACAGGTGAGAGCAGAGATGACAGACACTTCCCCTCAGGTCACATCAGTTACCACAGGTCACACACACCTTGCAGCCCAATTGTGTGTCATTTAATTCATGTGTCTTTGTTTCTGTTGTTGTTGTTACACAGTAGTGTTGAACCTCAGCCAGTCAGCCTTCAGGAGAAGAGCCCACCTGAGATGCCTGACCAGCAGAACAGGTAAGGCAAGGCAATTTTATTTGGATAGCCCGTTTTTTACAAACAGCTTGTCTCAAACAACATCCTCTGCCCTTTGACCCTCACATCGACTGAGGAAAAACTCCATGGTGAGAGCAGAAACACACTTCTCCTCAGCTGACATCAGTTTGTATTTCTCATGTCTCACCGACACGTTAATGTGGATGAATCTACGCTACCCGCACTTGTTAATGGCTCCATTTTCAATAAATATATCGTTTTGTCTCTATTGTTATTTTGTTATTCTAATCACCGGTGGAAATGCTGGGTGAGCCTTACTTTTGGTTTTGCGGACACTGCCCGGCGGGTCATGATAACAATGCCGCCAAATCTGGTTGTATCTGATCTTCTTCGAACCCCTGACTTTAATTCTTGATTAATGAAAACATTATTGACAAGATGTCCGTCTTTCACCGGTCTAAGAATTTCACCGTGCGCGCGGAGGCTCATGGTAAATGTAGTATGAAAACACTTTGCTTTCCAAAACTCCTCGTTGTCCCTTTAATTCATGTGTCTTTGTTTCTGTTGTTGTTGTTTCACAGTAAAGTTGAACTGCAGCCAGTGGTTCCTCAGAAGAAGAGCCCACCTGAAACTACAGAGCAGAAAAACAGGTGAGAGCAGAGATGACATTCTTCTCAGGTGACATCAGTCACCACAAGCAATTTATTAGGTATATTATTATTTATGAGCGTGTGTGTCATTTAATTCTTGTGTCTTTGTTTCTGTTGTTGTTTCACAGTAAAGTTGAACTGCAGCCAGTGGTTCCTCAGAAGAAGAACCCACCTGAGACTCAAGAGCAGAAAAACAGGTGAGAGCAGAGATGACATTCCTCTCAGGTCACATCAGGCAATTTATTAGGTATATTATTATTTATGAGGGTGTGTCATTTACAGTAATTCGCGTGTCTTTGTTTCTGTTGTTGCTTCACAGTAATGTTGAACTTCCGCCAGTGGTTCCTCAGAAGAAGAAGAAGAACCCTCCCCAAAAGAAGAAGAAGAGCCCACCTGAGACTCAAGAGCAGAAAAACAGGTGAGAGCAGAGACGGCAGACACTTCTCCTCAGATCACATCAGTTACCACAGGTCACACACACCTTGCAGCCCATTTTCATGTGTGTGCGTGTGTGTGTGTGTGTGATGTCACAGGAAGATCATTGATTCTGCATATGATCGTTACTCACAAGTCTGGAGGAGGCAGGAGGAGAACTACCAAAAATTCAGGTAAAACAACAAAAACAAATGCAACATACAGTGCATATACTGTACATTCGATAAACATTGATTGAATGTTGCATCTTATAACATATGAAAAGAATTTCAAGGTTTTAAGATGCAGGCATATAACATAGTTAAACAAGTTGACATTTAAGGCCAGGAAAATATCCTTTAAAGTTGTATTTATGGAGGTGCCGTTTGTTTAGTACTGTATACTGTTAGTGTTTTCATTATGTGGCTTGTGTTAGTGTAGTCCATTTCCTGCAAATGTCCACTAGTTTCTTGACTATGTGTAAATTGTTATTAACGACCGTAGCCCTCTTTGTTTCTTCCTCAGGTCTCAGCTGAACACAAGTTGCAGTGGGTACGAGCAGGCCATCATCTCCCAGGGCAACACACCCGTGGGAACCAAGCTGGTGTACGACGGCCAGAAGAAGAGGAGCCTCGTGGTGACGCCGGAGATCTTCAGCACCTTTGTGAAGGTATGTTTTCTTTGTTTATCATCTTACAGTGGGACCATTATTAGTTAACACCTGATGCAAGCAGACAGACCATCACATACATTGCAACGTATTCCACTTGATTTATCCTTTAAAGCCCCAGTTGCATTCATCTAGCGGAAATGATGTTGCATTCACGTGAAATGGGGCAGACGTCGGACAGACAACAGACGCTGCATGTAACAGGGTAAACAAGTGGTCCGCCAGCACGAGGCAAAACAATACATGCAGGCGTGACAATATGTTTGGATGGCATGTTGTTTACCCGACCCACGTTTTACTGTCTTTCTCTGGTGGAGTAAAATGGCATCCGGTTGGTTTGCCGACGGCCGTCTGTCTGACTGCACCTGAATGCAACATCGGTGCCTCTGTACTTCCTCACACTACACAGTGGTGACAGTTTTAACAGGCGCTACCTGGAAAGCTCTCTCTTTTTGCTAATAATGAGTCAAATAAGTTTCACACTGGGGCTTTAAAGGAGAATTCCGTCCATTTTTGACCCCTAAATCATTTTCCTGATGGTCACCCAGTGTTTTCTATTCCATTCTAATATATTATCTACACTTTATTTAGATTAGATTCTGCGGGTGAACTTGCAATAGTAAGATGACTTGACTTGCCCAAAGAAAAATGACTTGGGACTTACTTGAGACTTGAAGGTTAAGACTTGAGACTCCCCGCCCCCCATTGCAGGAGCATCCTTTCCTTAATAAGACGTTGGACACGTGTGCTGTCGTCGGGAACGGAGGGATCCTGGGAAACAGCAGCTGCGGGCGGATGATCGACTCGGCTGACTTTGTGATCAGGTAAAGGAAGGTGGATGAAGTGATGGTGGTTGTCAATGAAAACAAAGTGAACTCTTCTTCTCCACCTGCTGACCTCTCTACATGTTCTGTGTTCATGGGTTCAGGTGTAACCTCCCTCCTCTGGAGAACGGCTACAGGGAAGACGTGGGCGGGAAAACCAACCTGGTCACAGCAAACCCAAGCATCCTCGTAGAGAAGTGAGTCAGTGACATAATGGACTCACACAGTTATGGAGGCCTGTGAGGTCCAAAATGTCAAAATGTTAGTTTGACCTTAAAGAAAAATGGAGTTACACTTTTTACCTTTAGTTACACCTTTTTACCTTCCCAAAACAGCTCCTCTTATAAAAGTGTAATAAAAATGTAATCTATAAACATTTTTATTTACTTTCACCCCATCAAATCTTTTCAACAACTTCAGGCATAATGATAGATATAAAGGTTTGAATTATTTTCTAATACGCATATTAGTAGCTTGCTAATTCCTTATTAGTAATTATTAAGCACACATTAACACTTATTCTACCTCTATTACACAATGAATTATTCCTGATATTAACTCCTAATTATCACTTGTTCACTGTAAATTAATGCATTGTTGTTTCTGAATAATGATGTGAATAACCAGTGGGTTATAAGAGCCTTGTAGCACAAGAACAGTAAATTCTTCCTTTATCACTCTGAATTAGTATAGCATTAATGCATTAATTTACAATGAATAAGCCATAATTAGGAGTTAATATGAGGAAAAATCTTAATTCATGGTGTAATGGAGGTAGAATAAGGCTATGTAGAATAAGGTGTTAATACTAATGGTGCTTAATAATTACTAATAAGGAGCTAGTAAGCTACTTACATGCATATTAATAAGCACCTAGTTAATGGTGAATATGTGCTCCCTAATCTGAAGTGTTACCAAAAAATGTACACATTAGTCCCCAAAGGTGGTTCTAATATTTGGGGAAGTCCATTTGAACAGTGGTTCAGAAAGTCCAGATGTTCATAACGCCGTGTGCACATGGCCTAAATTGATTACATCATTTTCTGTTGTCTGAAGATGAGATGAGAGATGTGGCTTCACCTCATCCTGCTCTTCTGGTTTCGTTTCTTCACACCTTCTCTTTATTTTCAGGTACGCGTCTCTGAATGGGCGTCGCCGTCCGTTTGCGGAGAGTTTGCAAATCTACAACGACTCCCTGCTGCTACTTCCGGCCTTCTCCTACAGCCACAACACAGCCGTCTCCCTGCGGGTGGTCTACTCCGTCGAGGACTTCAGAAGCCCCATCCGGCCGATCTTCTTCAACCCTGACTACCTCCAGAGACTGGACGCCTTCTGGCGCTCGCAGGGCCTGAAGGCCACGCGGCTCAGCAGCGGCATCATGGTGGCCAGTCTGGCGGTGGAGCTCTGTAAGAACGTGCACCTGTACGGCTTCTGGCCGTTCAGCAGTCACCCGGACGACTACCACACCCTGACGAACCACTATTATGACAACAGACGGGGTAGAACCAAATTCCACGCCATGCCGGTTGAGTTCGACCTCCTGCTGCGGCTGCACACTCAGGGCGTGCTCAAGCTCCACCTGGGCAAATGTCCACAACCTGAGTAGTAGTTTCGTCTGAGAGCACAGGAGCAAAGTGCCTTCTCTCTCCCTGCAGCCTCAGGAACTCATGAACCACTTCATATTCTTATCTGATGACACAGATGAAGTGTCGCCACATGAGGCAGAAAGGAATGCATAGAGACTGTAAACCTGGTAACGGCCTTATAATGTTGTGCACAACTGTATTTATTGATGCAAATGTTCCAGCTGGAGTCTGGAGGGTTTTTGTTTGTAATGAGAAGCCAGAGGTAACGAGATCATCTAAACTTTGTTAACGACATAATAAGTTAGAGATGTATCTGAGACAGAGCCGTGATTGATCGGTGAGATTTATGATCCACTGATCAATATTTTCCTGCTACACTGAATGTTCCCTTCACTGAAAGAGACTGTTTGTTGTTTTCATATTAATTACTGTGTCAGGAAAACTGAGGAAATTAAAGGTACAAATGAAAGGTTTGGCCGCTCAGGGCCTCTGTACCTCTGTGAGCAAATACTGTACACTGTTGTGCCTTGTGCTGATCAGTTAGTGCTTTATAAAAAACCATGGCAGCCTCTTTTCTTTTCTTTAAATCAACTTGAATGTATTTTGGGACAAAAACGTGAAAATCAATCAACACTTGACGCACTTGGGTTTTTTTTTCTATTTGAAAATGAAATTAAAGTGAATAAATATTTATCAGAAAGATATTTATCACAAGTCTTGTCTCGTCTCTTTGAGTTATACTGTAGAGCTCCAACATGTCGCCAGCGTTGTCAATCACAGTTGCAAACAGCTTGTTCTCATTAACGACGGCAACAACATGATCCAGTTAATTATCGTTTTATTTTATTTTTTGTCACACTTTATGACAGCTACTAACTTTTAAGCACCAGTCAAGTCTTATTACAAACATAACTCATTATTTCATTATTTATTAAGTTTTATTCCTACATTCATTAGAATTAATTAAGTATTATATCAATTACTGTACCATCCAGTTAGTGTTTTATTTAACGAATAAGAGTAACTGAATTCAATCATGAATTGCATTGTATTAATAAGTGTTTATAAAACATCTATTAACACTCTAACTGACTGCCACTGTCATAAATCACCTTATGTATAATTGCAGTAGAGATAGTTTGTTAACCATTTACTGACTCTTTATCAATGAATTGAATAGGCTGTATGCCGAGCTGGCTGAAATCCAGGAAGTAGTGGTACTTCCTGGTTGGTAATACCTGAATTTCAGCCAGCTCCTTTATTTCCTGTCTTGCATGACTGGCAAACTGATTAATCCAGGTGTGTCTGACTAAAAAAAAAAAAATCAGACACACCTGTCTGGCTGAAATTCATAAAGTACCAACCAGGAAGTACCACTACTTCCTGGATTTCAGCCAGCTATTGACTGTTCAATGTAACACGTTTATAAAAGCTGAATCCAACATTCATTACCGGTAAGTATAAAATAACAAACAACATAAAACTGTGTGTATAAATGTAGGAAAATGCTTAATAATAAAGTATTTATTAATGCTTATTGTTAAGTGTAGCTCCGTGTTCTGACCTGATGTGTCGTGTCGTGTGCATGTATGTGGTGTATTTGCCAACACATAATCTTCTTGTTCATGATGAGGCTTCATGTTTCTCTATAGATCAGTGGCCTTTATGTTTCTGCACCTTCCACTTCACTTCCTCTTCCTCCTCCTGCTGCTGCTGCTGCTGCAGGGAATCACACATCTGTCGTGTGAACCATGCATGCCAACATCTGGATGATGATGAGTGCTGCCACAGAAACCATTAAACACTCTGTCCACTCTTTCCTGTCTCCAAATGATAAAAGCTCATCCTTTAAAATGCACATCAATTTTCACAGGTGCAGGGTCAGTTGAGAAAACCACCCACTGCCACAAGTGTCCATCCCAGACACTGGGTCATCGTGGGATTCCTCAGTGACCTCATTGTACATCCAGCTGCTGCAGCTCTGCTCTTTCCCACCGGGACGTTTTTTTTAAATTTTATTTATCTTTATTCCATAGAATCATGAAAACTGTAAATCTGAGGACACATGTTTAATCTCCATCCTCATGTTCAGACCTTTTTGTTTTTAAGTCAGTGGTTAATTGGAGCAAACGCCGACCTCCTGGTGCGTTAATGTCATTTAAAGCCTCACAGACTCGGACGCTCTCTGAGCTTCAGCTGCCAAAACTGACAAACAGGAGGATGACACGAGCTGACACGAGCCGAAGTGACGTCTCCTCGGTCTCCAGTGTTGTTGTTGTTGTTGTTGTTTCTGCCAGTGACACAGCATCAGTTTGCGTGTTTGTAATTCTCCTGATAGGACCACGGAGACCCTCCATCAAACTCATACTCACATCTCATACTGACAACAGGACTCAAATATGTTTCAAGAGCAGGAAGCCTTTTTTTTTTCTTCCTTTTTTTTCATTCAGCCAAACAACAACAAAAAAGATGCAAGAGACTTAATATCAATGTGTGTTTCTGATTTATTTATTCTTTTGTAGGAAAATAGGTCTTTTCACATGCAAATCAAATGTATTCATCAAAGAATATGAAAAAAATCTTTGCCAGGGGATACCAGAATGGCACTGAAAGAAATGTACAATTTACAAAAAAGGCATAGAAAAAACACACAAACACACAAATGCATGTATGAATCAATAGTTTTGTACTGGTAGTAGTAATAATAATACTGTTTTTGTTTTTTTTTTCATTATTGTCACGGCCCCATGTGGGCGACTATAGAGGAAACACGTACTTCATGTGGGAACAGCTTGGCCTCGGTTCTTTCCTCTTCACACACACACACACACAAACACACATAGACAGACAAACAGACGGACAGGAAGACGCTGAGGAGGGTGGACGCTGTGGTTTCCCTGATATACAGACCCCACGAGAAGAAGAAGAAGATTTCATCTGTTTCATTCACCCAGTTTCTTTTTTTATTTTGAGTACTCCTTGTGTCCATGCACAGAGATAATAAAGGGACAACTGCGTGACACCTGCACTGTTTGTGACGGCACTAAAATGCATAACATTGTCCTTGTCAAGTGAAGCATCTCAAATTTAGCATGCATTACTTATTTCATTCAACTAAAATTAAATTCCTGCAGAGTAATTGAGTGACTGAAAGAATGAAAACGGACTGCCTTGTGGAGTCTTCCTCTGGTGGAGCAAATTCACTCCAGGAAGAGGCAAGAAATGCATCATTATCTTAGAAAAAAGGGTCACGACAAAGGTCAGAACTTGCATGAAATCAACTTTTTTTCTTTGGTCCCCCCCGAGCCCTCGAGCTCGTCACAGGACAGCGACAATAACGCAGTAAGTAAGAAAAAAAGCCACTTTCTGCACTTACTTTCTCCCTCCCTTTCAGTCAGTGAATAGAAGAAAAGAGAACAGGGTGAGACAAACACATAATTGTGCCATGGGGGTAAATCTTTTGACCTGGATAGCTGCCTGGATTCCTTCACAATGTCCCCCTTTATTTATTTACTTTTAAAAAAAGAAAGAAACCGTCTGAGCCACATAACTTAGAATAGTAAAAACCTGGAGATGTGAGGCCAAGCTGCCAGTCATGCAGACTTCAAACAGATGGGGTCTTTTGAGTGTCCCCCCCCACCACCACCCCACTCCACTCCCAATGGCTCCTTCTGCCTCTCTGGAGTCGCCCTCTAGTGGCTGCAGCCGGTACCGACACAGCAACACGACATCACCAGCTGCTGTGTCGACTTCTCCTCCGACAGAGGAGACAAACACACTCTAGTAACTTTCAACTCATTGGGGAAGAGTTTAATTAATGTGGGCTGACTGGCCTCCGAGGGCTCAGAGGGGGAGTCGGGGGTCGGGGAGGGGGGCTGTGACTCTAACTGGGAGACTGTTAGTAAATCAGTGGCTTATTGGGATGCTGGTGGCGTCAGATGGGGGCCGGTGTCAATCAATCAGAGCTGTGAGGTGAAAAAAAAACACTGGTGGTGATTTATGTCAGTCAGTCAGTCCGTCTGTCTGTCGAACAGACATGCGGCGCCTGACGGTGCCCAGAGAAAAGAAAGAATCCATGTTCACCATGTTTTTTCATGTGAGTGAAGCCAAAATACCCCGAATCCAAAGAGATGTGGTTGCACAGATGTTTCTAACTATGAGGCCGGCGTAGCTATAGGCTACGATGGAATCTGGACCGGACAACGCCCAGATTGTAAAATAATATGGTGTGAAAACATCTCCAGATACTGTAGGATCCAGACTTCTGCAAGAATCTGAAATCTGATCACAGATATAGATCATTGATATGAGATTTGACTAACCAAGGATGGACACACACTTGTTAATTTTGGGCCTCCAACGATTGGACAAACACAACAGAAGGGTTTCTGGGGGCACAATAAAGGGACGGACCGGGCTTTAGGGCACTTGTGTTCAAAGCTTTAGGGTTTTGAGAAAAAGAAAAAGAACCAAAACGGTGGTGGTTTGCAGGATCTACTTTTTTCTTTTTCTTAAGATGTGAGTGAGACATTCCTACGCACCTGTTTTGGATGTGCAAAACAGAGTGAGTTTGTTTTACTGCAATGACACGATTCACATGTTATTGATGTAGCGTTAGCCTTTAGGTCCATCACTTTTAAGTACAGGCTCTTTGTTTTACATTATCTTTGTTGTGGCTTTTAGGCCTTTTGTTGACAGGACAGCTGTAGAGAGACAGGAAATGGGGGGATATAACCTCTGCATATGGCGGCTCCTGCTCTATCCAGTGAGCTAAATGACTCTCCATGCAGGTCAGTCACTTTTTTTAGCCCTCAGGGCCACCGTAGGCCTTTGACAGGAACACCTGCAACAGCAGCCAATGAGAGTGAGCGGAACCAGGAAGCATCACTGCCCAACCAGGTGTTGTTACTCCTGCAGCTGGGTGGAAAATACAAAACGCCCGAGAGCAGCTATAGTGACTTTATAGCCGATGATCGTCCTCCATAATACTTTTAGTTTTTCCGTCAGACCTCAGTGCGTGTGTTTGGAGGATTGTCGTGTTGTTAAAAACTGGTTAAAAGTGTCCAAATGTCTGTGGTTGCAATTTATTAAGGTTTTCATAACGATCTGAGGTTTGGTGACATAAACCATTGTGACATGAGTGAAAAACCTCAGCCGTAAAACTGAGGATGGTTTGAATCGTTTGTCCAACCCCTCCTCTTCCTCCTCCTCCTCCTCTTCTTCTTCTTAATCGCCACACACACACACACACATGCACACACATGCACACACACACAGTTCAGCAGATCTCATAACAATGTTGGAAAAGGAGCATCACTGTTGCTACGTACATTAAATACTGATACTGTAACATACAAGGAAATGTCTGGCTGTATTTTCTTTCTTTTCTTTTGGACGTCATTAAGTCACTGTAGCCGACATGTTAAAAAAATATACTATGTCATATTTCACATTTTCTTTTTTACAATTAGAAGGCAATTAATCAAAACACAATAACCATAAATATTCATACGAGTAATCCATTGTTTTGTTTTTTCCCCTCCTCCTCTGTGTTTATTATTATTATTTTTTACAAAAAATCGTCTTGAAAAAAAGAGTTTTTATATAAAAACAAAGGCTCCAACATAAAAAATCGACTTGTTCTTTTAATTCCTGTTTCAAAAAAGCAATTCACAGACCTGCAATACAAAAAGAAGAAGAAAGAGCGAGAAATAAAAGTAACTTTTATAAAAAAGAAGGAAAAAAAAGGGTTGGTCTCACGTAGGCATTATTATTATTTCCACAGCTGGAGTACCATGGCCACTTTATTCCAAAGCTACAAACAACCAGGCTTCATAAGAGCCTGGGTATTAAAATCTTGGCACTGACACTTGCATCACACACAAACAGTGTTTTGGTCTCACTATAACTATAGTAATGGCTTTTAGACCTTTTTCCATTACAAGGTTGTTGATGTTGATATCGATGTTGAAGCCTTGGGGGCATCTAAGCACGCGACACTGGGAAGACTGGAGGTGACTACAAGGCCGTCATTGTCAATAATAATAATAGAAAAGGATCATTACAGCTGGTGGATCGGTAGCATTGGCAACTGGTTGTGTACTCGCCACCAGGGGGCAGTAGACGACAAGGCAGGTGGAGCGACAGTGAAGCACTGAGCAGCCTTGTGTTCAGCCATGAGGAGCCAGAGAAAGAGAGAGATAGTGAGAGAAACTGACAAAGTTGAAGAGCGAAAGGTATAAAAAACTGGGTTGTTTCTGCACCTTGTTAGAAAAAAAACAAGAAGAAGAAGAAGAGAAACATTTTTCTTTAAGGAAATTTCATCTAAAAATCCACCTGCTGTGCTGCAGCAGCTGGCGTTTAGCACTATCGTTATTAATAGTATTATCATAATTATTATCAAAAGCACACAAACAGGAAACATTTAGAAACAAAGTCACAGCAACGTGACTCAACACTGGGATACAGACACGGAGCGGTCGACAGGCCACGCCCCTCGGGGAGGCGCCACGCCATGAAGTCACCATCGCTGCTTGAGGCCTCGTTTAATTGCACGTATGACGTGACGATGACGTTCCTCTGCGACCCTTACAAACCGTTGACCGTGCTCGCTTCGTTTTCACGCCACCGTCCCGAGGAAATTCGGACGCCGGAGGCAGCGACGTCTCTGGTTTTGCAAGAGGCCTCAGCGATTTTCCCCAAAAGCTCAGGAGGATGAAACAGGAAGACGACGGAGGTTTTTGTATAATTCATCTGCTTTCAGGAGAGCGAGACATGTAAACGACAGACTGACTGTGGCCTATAGGATCAGTTTCGTGGTTGCTTGTGTGACGTGTGGTGGTTGTTTTCAAGTTTTTAGACGGCGGTGAGAGCCCAGACAACGACGAGTTGTCAGCTGCAAACGCACCTCAGCAGAAAGAAAAACACACACACACACACACGTACACACACACACGCATCTTCTCCAGCTTGCAGGATTTCTTTTAAGGCACGGCGGCGTTTTCAATAATATCCGAGACAGATTGCAACGGCTCGTCATCCAATCTCTAATGTCGCGTCTGTATTTACATGTTTTCAGTAGCGCTTCCACGTCTGTGTTTGGTGTTTGTTTAGTTTTTTTAAATCCACACCGAGGGCTTCCCTTCGCCCGACTTGCTGCTGCTGCTGTTGCTGCTGCTGCCGCCGCCGCTGCTGCCGCCCTTCCCGTGCTTGAACTTATGCTTGCGCTCCTTCTGCGGCTGCGGCTGCGACTGCGGCTGAGGCTGCGGCTGCGCCTGGATGATGTTGCTCTGCGGCTTGTCGTCCTGGTTGTCGCCGAGCTGCTGCTCCTCGGCGCGGTGCTGCTGGCTGTACGCCTGGATCGCCGCCTCCAGCTGCTCGTGAGCTTGCTGGATCATGTCTTTGTTGAGCGCCACGCGGGCCTCGCCTCCCGTCGGGAAGTTGTCCTCGTTGCTTCCGAACTGCTGCTGCTCCTCTTGCGCGATGTTCGCCCGGTTCTGCTTGCACGCCATTTTGGCGTTGCTGAGGTCCGTGTAGGGCATCTGCTCGGGTTTGACCACGATGTTGTATCCGGGCGGAGCGGACGGAGTGTTCCACGAGAAGGGGTAACCCACGTAATCTGCGGCCCCGTCTCCGCCCACCCCTCCCTCGGAACCCGCCTCGGGTCCCGCGCCTCCCACCGACCCCTCCACGCCCCCGTTGGCGCCCAGCAAACCCAGCTGGTACTCGTCCTCCTGAGGCGGGCAGCGGCGGCGGCGGAGGATGTCGCAGATGGAGCCGATGCCCAGGTGGAGCATCTCCCAGACGTTGAGCGTGAGGCAGAGGACGGTGACGGCGTACATGATGCGCAGGAAGATCGTCTTCTCCGTGGGACGCGACACGAAGCAGTCGACGCTGTGAGGGCACGGCTTCCCCGAGCACACGAACACGGGCGTCACGCGGAACCCGTACAGAAGGTACTGGCCCGCGAGGAACCCGGCCTCCAGGACCGTACGGGACACCAGCTGCAGGACGTAGACCCTCATCAGCCCCTCGTCCCGAATGCGCTTGCGTCCGTCGTGCCGGACCTTGGGCCGCGGCGTGGGCTGCAGCGGGTCGCGAGGCCTTTTCGGCGGCTCCATCTCCGGCACCTCGTAGATCATGGGGTCGTCCTCCTGGTCCTCCTCGGCCTCCTCGATGCCGCGGTGCTGCCGAGCTCCGAAGCAGATCTTCCTGGGCTTCCTGTGCGTGTAGCCCCCTCCTCCTCCGGTTCGGATGGCGGCGGATCCGACTCCTCCTTTGGCTTCGTCCGACCGCGCGATCTTGTTGACGGCGTAGCCCATGTACATGAGGGAAGGCATGGCCACCAGGATGATCTGGAAGACCCAGAAGCGGACGTGGGACAGGGGGGCGAAGGCATCGTAGCAGACGTTCTCGCAGCCGGGTTGGCCCGAGTTGCAGACAAACTTGCTCTGTTCGTCGTAGTAGATGGACTCTCCTCCGACGGCGGTGAGAACGATGCGGAAGACGATGAGCACGGTGAGCCACAGCTTCCCCACGAAGGTGGAGTGGTTGTGGATCTCCTCCAGCAGCCGCGTGAGGAAGCTCCAGCTCATGGTGTCGCTGGACAGTGGGGCAGACAGTGTCCCTCTCTCACCTGCTCACAGACTCTGCAAGACAAAGAGAGGAGAAGGAGAAGAAACGTGACTTCACCAAAAATATTTATTTATTTATTTTTATTATTGGTGAAGTTACGTCATAGACAAGGCGACATACGGGACATAAGATACGTCAACACATGGACTAAACATACCGTACAGTCGACATAGGTACAGACAACAGGAAATGACGTGTTATGTATGTAGGCAGGTGGAGCGGTATCGCCAGTACACATATATAATATGGTATAAAGGATACAATAATAAAATAATAATAATCATGAATAGATAATATAAATATATATACAGTATATATATAATAAAATAAAATTTAATTCAAGAAAAAAGAAAAAAAAAGGGCGAAGTGAACAAAACAAAGTAAATGCAAAAATATATAATTATTTTCGATAAGTACAAACTATTAAGCATTAGTTACTGTAAGCATTAAATACTGACTTCATCATTTATAACACATGAATTCTCATTAGTATGTAGTTTATAAACACAGTTAAAAATGTTTTACTCATCATTGTTAAGCACTAACTGTATTTATAAACTACATACTAATGAATATTCATGCATTATAAATGAAGAATTCAGTATTTATTAACACTTAAGTAATGCTTAATAGTGTGTACTTATTATAAAGTGTTACCTTATTTTCATTTGTGTAATTAATATTACTTTTTTACTTTTAATGTTTATTTAACAGGGACGATACATACAACATTGTCACAAAGAATGAAAAATGTGATGCATACAAGACGTCTATCTTCAGCTAATTTAAGATTACATTTATATTGATATGATAGCGATATATTGCAACACCATAAATATTTCCCCCCCCAAAAAATATGATCAAAGCACGCAGCAGAACTTTGTCCGAAACTTCTCTCGTGAGACTTTCATCCCTGTGGAAACGGCATTAGTTCTGCAAGTCCAGTGGCCAAATGTGAAAGGGGGCTGACACGACAATTGCCTTAATTAAAATGAGTGTTCCTCTCTGAGCTGGGGCATCATTATATCCTTAATTTGATCTGTTACTTCTTGCAGCACATGCACACACTCACACACACACACGCGCTGAGTCTGGAGCTCGGTGCTACAGTGAGGCTGCTGTCAGGTTCAAGCTTTTTAGGGAATTAGACGACCAAACAGGGTGGAAAGAGGATATCCGTATTAAGGGGGGAGGGGGGAATACCATCAAGCAGCGCTGAGAAGGAGGCGAAATAATCCAAATAGGGAATTTGCTATCACCCCACACACACACACACACAAACGTGCACACACAAACGTGCACACACTCGCTCACACTTTATTTAACAGCCTATCTCTTTTTGAAGAAATAAATCCTCTTAGCGAGTCTTCTTCTTCTGTGTGAGGTGCAGTTTTCAGGATTGTATTAACTTGACTGGTTTGTTCTGGTTGGGAGGTAAATGGCATTGTGCTTGTGTCATGCTAATGTGCACGTGCATGTGTGTGCATGTGTGTGCATGTGTGTGCGATCACAATTTAGGAATAGAGACATGTTGCCTCCAGTATGTAGGTTAGATCTGGGCTGCGGGCTCCGATCAGCAGGTGGCCCCCGCGGACGGGCAACGGGCCGATGGAGCGGGACTCCGGCACCAGACCCACATTAGCTCAGGCACTGGAGCTGAACCCAAACACTGCAGGGCGACTCCTGTAGGGGGGTGTGGGTGTAGGGGAGTGTGAATGTGAGTGTGACACCTCCACAGAACTTTTTCCTCCCTTATGAAGCTGCAGCATGGCGCATGGCTTATTGTCAGCTCCACTGAGAGGAAAATCCAACCATGAATAGTAGCTTAGGTTTGGGTTTAAAGGGCTTCCAGGGACGATATCCTTACCAAGCAGGTTGAGAGCTTATAGTGTGAGAGAGCTGAAGCCGGAGTCGGAGCCGGAGCCGGAGCTGCAGCGAGAGGGAAAAAATACTCGCTGGAGGAGATGCACGATAAGCAGCAGCTCCACACACTGTAAAAACTCACAATCTTACCAAAAATGTTTGTCTTATTTCTAGTCAAAATGTCATTTCTAGTCAAAACAAATCAAATTATACTCAAAATAAGACTCGTCACATAAAAAAAATGAGCTTGTTTTTAGACACTTTTTACATCTTTCAAGCATATTTTCACTTGAAATAAGTAGAAAAATCTGACAGTGGAGCAAGTTTTTCTTTCACTGGCAGATTTTTCTACTTATTTCAAGTGAAAATGATCTAAAAACAAGTTATTTTAAGTGGAAAGAGATGAGTTCTGACTAGAAATTATACATTTTGACAAGAAATGAGACAAATATTCGTGGCAAAGATTTTGAGTTTTTGCAGTGCAGTCCTCTGCTTTGTGTCTCCAGCGGGAGCAGGGAGGGCGGGATGTTTTAGAAGAAGCCTCGAAGCAATGAAACATGTGCTGAGTATTGATCACTGTGACCATACAAGGACATGTGGAGGGAACACAGGAGGGAGATGTCAGGAATCCTTTTGTGTGTTATAGGCTACACTGTATCTGCACACACACAGAGAAAGACACACACACAGACAGACACAGAGTTTGCATTATTGCTGTGTGAGTGCACGGCTGCCTGAACCGTGCACTCATCCTGCAATCGGACTAAAAAAAAGTGAGTGACGTGGTTGTGAGTAAGCAGCACATGGTCTCAGCAGCAGAGGAGTGAGAGGCTGCCACAAGCGAACACACTCATCGCTCGTGTGTGTGTGTGTGTGTGTCGTGTCCTTCCTCCGTCCAGCTCCGTCTGACTTTTCCCACATTACATCACCCCAGTTTCTTTACGTAACTTTTACTGTGCCGCAGTCAGACGAACGGACAGACAGACGGACGGACGGACGGCTGTAAAGGTTAAACTCTCTGCTCTGGGTGATATAATGGAGAACAGATGCAGTACTGGTCGTGTATCTAGTCGTAGTTCTTGCTTTGTTCATTTTTTAAAGGTTTTTAATTGAGTATTTGTTATGTAGAGGAGTCTTTTGGCTGAATTTTAAAACAACTTGCAGTTTTTGTGATTTTGAATTGAACTCTTAGGGCCACCGTACTGTTGTGTCATACAATATATTTTTGTGATGTGCTCTTTTTTGGATTCAGACTCATGCACCTATCAGGACTATTTTTGCTTAAGTTGTGTTTACATTAAAGCAGTGTTTTTCAACCTTGGGGTCGGGACCCCACATGGGGTCGCCTGGAATTCAAATGGGGTTGCCTGAAATGTCTAGTAATTGATAAAAAAATATATATCTGAGCTGGCGGATCTTGATTGACGGCTGCGCCACATAATTGCACATGATCGTGAAATTTGTGATGTCAAAATGGGGTCATAAGTCAAAAAAGGTTAGGAACCACTGCGTTAAAGGAAACACCCTTTTCTGTACATGTGCATTCACACATTTTGCACATTGTTCCACCTTCGTTTCTCTCTCACTGTGTTAATTATCAAACCCATAACTGAGTTTGACATGTTTTGAGTCCAACTTTGAGATCTCCGATAGAATACAAAGTGAACTTCTGCAAGTTTGTCCAACATTTCGCTGCAGAAAACAACAAAACTTTAAAATGAACCTCAAGCACAAAACAAAAACCGGCCAGTTTCCTACAACAACAAAAAAAAAAGCACGCACTGTGCTCGACACGTCTGTGCAGCTGCTGGAGACTCGGAGCTTGCACGACTACGACCGTGATGATGATGATGATGAAGACGTCTACTTGTGCTTCCTCCCTGGAGTTCCTCGGCTCGACTGTCACGCTCCCTCCTGAGCAGCAGCAGAGACGCTCGGCACAACAGCTGCCTGAGCCTCATACTCTACTGCTACCTCAGCCACATATAACCTGGCATTTTGCTTTCTCATTCAATTTGCGTCTGCGGGAGCTAGTGGGGCAGTTAGGGGTAAGAAGCTGACTCTGTGCATTAAGTTACCGAGGTGAGTCAGCGTCCCGAATAGCACCGCACGGATGGAGCGAGGCAGGTTTTTCTCTCTTGTTACTTTGACGATGAGGAGTGAACAGCTAATTGGCGGAAATCACGTCACATGTGAGAAGAAACAAAAACAACACACACAAAAAATAACAAAAACAAAGAGCAGACTCTGGTTCCAAAGTCAGAAAAAAAAGGAAGCAATGACAAAGAAAATCCCCTCCAGTCTGATCTCATGGGGTTTTTTATATAATAGGAGACGGTTAATGAGCTTTGAAAGGGAATCACATTCAGGATCAATGGCTCTGTAGCCATCAGCCCCAAAGGTCACGACCGTGGAACCACGACAACGACGACGACGACAGGGTCATCAAAGCATCGGTTACTTCAGAGGCCGTGACGTGTAGCTGGAAGCTCATGCAGCTCGTACCAGAGGAGCGCAAGGCCAAAGGTCAACGAGATGAGAGCCTTGGGGGTTGAAGCCTCCGTGCACGTCACTGAGTCAAACAGACAGTTACAGACACACTACCGAGCGCCGTCACTGCAGGGATCCCCTCAGTCACTGGCTCCCATCCCGCCAGAGCTAGATATAGTATGCACACACACACAAACACGCGCACGTTAACACACACACACACACACGTGCAAGAGCCTCGAAAAGCATGTGGTGTAAAGCTGCAAACAGAAAAGCTGCACAACCATGAGAAACAGCGAAGGGAGGTTGGCTGAGGTGCTGCTCATTCACCGCACTGACTCATCATGTGAACGCAGCACCGCAGCTGCAGGGACACGAGCTGGGAGGAGGGGGGGGGAGGAGACGAGGACACCAGGGGTATGATGAAGAAAGAAACCCTACCATAGGACAAACACCCACCCTCCAGACCTGTACACGGGACAACTGCAGGTGGACGGAGGTTGTAATTGCATAACAGGGAGTTGCTGCTTCATCCAGAGGAGCTGCAGCTGCAACAGGTGCAGCTGCAGCTCAGGTGAACCACAACACCGACACTAAACACTAAATAAAGAGGAAGCTTTAGAGATAGAAGTGTCAGGATTTCTTTATTTAAACACACGTAAACATAGTTATTTACAAATGAAGATCAATGTTTCCTTTTGGTTTAGTTTATGTCTAACCAGGCGATGCTGGTTAAACTAACCTTAACCTTAACTTTTCTGAAATCTCTCTAAACATTTATACCAACGTGTGATGTTTCAGTGATGATTTCTGATGCAGATATTCGTGGGCTAAGAATTATTTAGAATATATAGGAAAAGACAGATTATATTATGAATATATGAATACATGAATAACAACTCCTCCACTGTGCTCTTAAATATATAATGTACACATGCTGAAGGCGAGACATGAGTCTGTACAGAGGTCAGAGGTCAGCATCATGACGGCCTGAGAGGAAAAGAAAAATCTTAATAAAGACTTAATGAGCTGCAGCGTGAATAAAGAGGGAGTTTAATGTTTCCCCTCCGTCCTCTGCCTCTAAACGGTTTGTCTGCATATTCACGCTCTGATACAGCGTGCACAGATCCCTGTATAAACAAACATACACACATATAACAGGAGCAAAGCCACATTCATATTAATAAAGGCCGGTTGGCCGGTCGGCTGACCAGCGGCGCTCTGGGTAATGAATGTACTGTAAATGGTAGAAATAAAAGCTCTAATGAGTTTATATAAGGCCGACAGATTTATGAAGCCGCGCGGACGAGTGAAGCAAACAAACGAAGCTCCAGCGGTGGAAAAGTAACGGAGTAAATTTACTTGAGTACTGTACTTAAGTACATATCCAGAAGGTTTGTACTTTACTTGAGTATTAGATTTTTTTGGTACTCTTACTTGAATACATTTCCAAGAATGCTTTTACTTTTATTAAATTTTGACCAGTAGTGTTTGTGCTCTGTCCATCTCTGCGAAGCTCCAACGTGACATTATCATCTGACACAATATGAAGTTTAAAGCTCAGCCGCGTGCAGACAGCACTCGGTCCAGGCTCGATGAGCAGTTAGATCTTTAACGAGTGATCGTAAAGCTCGGCTCAGACTCGTGATCTGATCCGTGTTTAAAACTCTCCTCCTCTCACACACTTTTATATGATCGTGATCATGCTCAGCGGTTCGTCTCAGACTTTTTAACGATTGGCACGATTCTCCAGTTTCTATCTCCATCGTCATAACGACACAGCTCTCCTCCTCCTCCTCCCTCCACATGATGTTATATCGAGCACTTCAGCTTTTCAGTCATTAAACTGAATCATTCATTAAATTTGCAGGAGATTCGTGAATTCTGGGAAATTAAATCCTTTTTTTTCTTCTTAGCACAGGTGAGCAACATGTGCTGCAGTGATTTTGTCATCTACAGTACATCGCCTGAGACCAAAGTGTTTGGTCAATGAGAAATCTATGCGTCTCTCTTGTCTATGTGTCCATATGATACAGGATTTAGTCGGATTATAACGTTTTAATTACGTTCTGATCAATTAGGAGATTCTGAGCTTCAAAGTTTTTGCATTAGAGATCTGCGAAGCAGCTCAAACGTCCCTTCTCTTCTACAGGTGCAACATCTAAATATTATCAGATGGATGTTGCACCAAATCAAACAACGATGCAAGAACTCTCATCTCTAATTATAAGGTCTTTTTTATTTTTAAACACTTTTGCTCCTCATGTGTTAAAAATCACATGAATGTTGTATCAGTGTGTCGACGCGACAAAATGAATGTATTTCATTAAACTTTTTTATGACATCATCAAAGTTCGATGGTGGTTCATATTTTATCCGGTGCAGAGGTTGAGTTCATGTCACTCATTATTTATATTTATTTTTTTTTTTTTTCATTCTTTTCTGCCCAGAACGAAGAATGAGATTGGGCGTCCAGAATTACAACCTTATAAAACCAACTCAAGAGTTCAAATTTGACACTAGAACTTTTTTAGTTTATCAACACATGGACGTCCAGGAGAAAAAAATTACTTTGCACATCTATTTGTTGGACATTTGCGTAAGAGAGGAACGAGTAGATCTGCAAATGTTTTGAACATACAGACTCCCACACACTGTTACACTTGCACAAAAGCTTTTAATGGCAGCAACGTTTCGGTCCTGTGACCTTCTCCAGGCAAAACCTTTTATTTTTTCTTCATTTTTTTGCCTGAGGAAGGTCACAGGACTGAAACGTTGCAGCCATTAAAAGTTTTTCTAACAGTGTGGGCGTCTGTTCCAAAATATGCATATCCATAAAACACAACATCTAATATGAGATTTCACAGAATAAAAAATGTTTGATTAACTCTAAATTCCAGGTAGAGGCTGATATCACTCACATATGGGGCGCTAACTGACATAATAACCTCACAGCACTTGAATATTTAGTCCGCACTGGTTTTATGCAACATGCAAAACTGGGTGATTCATTTTTTCCTGCAGGATTTCACTCAATAGAAAAGAGAAAAGATGAAATAACAACAGCAGCGTCACTAAGTCACTGAATAAACTTCACACCTTTAACGCTCTGCTCTGCTCTCACAGGGAGGAGTAGGAGGTGGTGGGAGGGGTCGGGGGGGTCAGGTGATGAGGTGCTAAAGCCAGAATTACATGACAGCCTTTACTGTCAAAGCTGAATCTTAATGAGAGTGAGAGGAAATAGAGAGAAAGAGAGAGAAAAAGGTTAATTACGCTGCTACAGTAGCTTCATGCAGCGTGAACGAGTCACAGTTTTACATTTTATAACAAAGGAAAAAATCCTCAATGTAAATTTAATAGGAGCTGATCCCAGACCTCAGCGCTGCGCGGAGATGTCATTTTCTGCCTTTGTAAAGCTTAATCACATTTTTTTAATAGAAGAAGAAGAAGAAAAGAGACTTGTATATAAAAATGGACAATGCAGCTAATAAAAATATAGTCATCCAGATGTTAATGAATGAATCAATTAAAGATTCAATCAAAGAAAGAGCAACAGTGCAGGAAACATCAGAGAGCTGTTCCTCTGGCTGTCTATTGTTGGGGGGGGGTAACACACATGCATACAGACCCACACACACCCTCCCTCAGGCTTCACCTCCTGCAGCTCCCACCTTGTCCCACACAGGCTGCACAGATCAAACTAATCTGCTCACACACAGTAGCTGGCTGCACATCTGTCCACCACCAAAAGCCCCCCCTCACCCCCACCCCCACCCCTCTGGATATGTGGGTTAAACCGTGGCTCAGAGACCCCACTGGAAATAACACACAAAAAAACCTGCAAATTTTGTGTGGATAAAAAAAAAGGTCAAAGCCGACTCTGGTGGATTGACAATAGGAGTAGAGATAAATACCATAACGCTGCTGTGGAGGCAAAACGCTCGGCTTAAAGAGCACAGGGGGGGTAGAGGGGGGGGGGGGGTTTGGATGTAGTGGTTCCCCTTCTCCTGCAATGCAATGAAGGGCTGGATAAGCTCCTTTGTTCAGCACTCAGAGAGATTCAACCACAGCTAAAAATGGATTCCTTATCATCATTTTCTAGTTGTCTGCTTTTTTTATCTTTTTTTTTCTGGGCTACAAATTCGTCCCCGACGTGATTAAAAAAAAACATGCTCTGGCTCAGAGTGACTGCATGTGCATTAAGCCGAGTTCACCCACTGAAGGTTATCAGAGCTGTTAATCATCATATCCATTTCATTGGCTAATCTCTACCAGATTGTGCACACACACACACACACACACACACAAAAACACACACACATACGGACGTGGGACTTACTTTGCAGAGTGATCAACGTGCACGTGCAGCATGAAACACAAATAAACCACAGATTCCTCGGGAGGAGACGGAGGAGCAGAGAGCGAAGGCCTCCAACGACAACAGGAAGGAAGGAAGGACTTCTGGTCAAAACGTGGGAGACTCTTGTGAGACGAGGACGGCGTCTTCAGCTGGGATGGATGGATGAGTGAGTTCAGCGTGACGCGGAGCTCGTGGGAAACTAAAAATTCCCTCATTAACAGAGTCCGAAGGGAAGAAACGTAACAGTAAACCAGTTCCATATGTTACAGGAAGAAGCTCTGAGGCGACGACAACAGCAGCAGCAGCTTCTCTCTTCTTCTTCTTCTTCTTCTTCTTCTTCTCCTTCTTCTTCTTCTTCTTCTTCTCTGCTGTTGTGCATCTGTGCATCAACGTGAGTGAAAACGACTTTTCTCGCCCAAGAAATGCAACTTCTCACACATACAGTACCAAACACACACACACACAGGCTGCAAAGAAAAAGCCAAAGTGCTGATGAAGCAGCGTGTACTCACTAGACGACAGGTACCGTCTCCTTTGTCTGTCTGTCGCCGTGTCAACCTGAGGCCCCTCATCTCATCTCATCTCCTCATGTCGTCTCCTCGTCTCACTTTCCCTTCTTTACATAGCTCTTAACCTCGGGTGACATCAAACGGCCCTGACCTAAAAATCAACAACAACGGCATCCCGGCAAACAAAAAAAACAAACAAACAAACCTGAAAACAAAAAAGCGGCGGCTCGGCGGCCGATCCCTGATGAAGCGCCTCAGTGTGTGTGCTTAACCAAGTGTGAGCGCTTCCTGAAAGGGAGAGGACGGAGCGAGGGAGAGGCAGAGCATCTTGCCTCTCTCCCTGTGGTGTAGCTACACTCTCACAATGGTCCTCACTTACCCCCTCATCCCCGCAGAACTGGGTCATGGATGGGGGGGGGGGGATGGGTGTGTGTGTGTGTGTTGTGTGTGTGTGTTGTGTTGTTATGTGTGGTGGTGGTGAGAGGATGAGGTGGTGGTGGGAGGTTTTAATAGCCCTTGAAGGGGTGAAGGGAGGGTGATGGAGGGAGGAGGAGGAGGAGGAGGAGAGGTGGATGTGACTCTGTGACCTCTGGGCACCGACGATGACGAGGAGGAGGAAGAGGAGGAAGAGGAGGAGGGTGAGCAATTAGAGAACGGGTCTTTGTGTTTTTTTATAACCTTGTTATGATGCATCTGAGGCAGAGTCATTAAAAAAGTGAAGGATGTTCTGTCTTTGAAATGTTTCATGTTAAGACTCTACAGGTCCAAACACAAAACAAACACCATTATATGTTTGCATGCGTGTATGGTTAGATGTGCATGTATTTGTTTTAGTGAGTCGGACCCTGAATGCATCAAATTTCGTGTCATGTTCTTGTGCACTGACAGCGGAGGATCTTGAATCTTTGTATCTTTGTGACCGGTCGGCAAAGAGGAAAACGAAAAACAACGATTTGATTTGATGTGACAAGATGTCGACGTTTAGTACGTTCAGATTTAGAGGAGCAGTAACATCTGTGCAAACTATGAATGAATGAATGAGTGAATGAAAACCAACAGGTTTCTGCAGCTCAGAGTCAGTACCTTTACATGCACAGCGTAATCGAGCTATGCTAAGGATTCGATTCTGGCGTCTAATCGGACTTCTGTCCTCGTCCCAGTTTACATGCAACAGAGAAAATCAAACAACTGACAGCGTCTCCTCCTCAGGCGGCGATATGTGTCATTTCTGCAGGTTAATACGACGCCCTGTCCTGTTGACTTTTCTGTCACCAAGCAAAAAACTGCATATGCACAATTTACAGTCCCCAACTAGACCTGCATAACTTAAACAAGAGAATTATATAAAAGTTCAGTGTAGTCGTAATGAAGGAGGAAATGTTCGACTCAGCATCTGAGACTGGCTCTAGTGGTCAGGAGAGGAACTGCAGCTGCAGCTTCTTCACACGTGATGCTTCATAGCTCAGCCTCAGAGGTCGGCGCTTCTTGGTGCAAACAGAGCTAACAATCTTAAAGCAAAATATCTGTGAACTTAAATCAACAACTTTTTGATGGGAACATTCATACATACCCCCGAGGATGGGATGTGCTCTAAGCCACTTGACCACTCGGCCACCCCCCATTCTCTTAGATCGTTTTTCATGAAGCTGTTTTAAACTGGATGGAGTTCCTTTAAATGTGGAGCAGATGTTCCCCTGAGGACAAACTGGAATAACTTTGGTGATTCCCCGATAATTCAGGTCAGAATAAGTTCAATTTGTCAAACAGTTTCCATTATGACCAGAACAAGTAGCTGCAAGAAGACGAGGCGTTCAGATCCTCCTTGTATCGGCCGTAACGGACTTTATGAAGATCAGTGCTGATGCCTTCACTGCCCTCTGGAAATTTAACTATTGTTCATGCCTTCGCAGAGGTGGAAACATGCAGGTTAACTTTGATTTATCTTGTTTTTATATCACGTATCACAGCTTCTGGAAACATTCAGATGCTCAGAGGACTAGTTATTTTAACCTTTTTTTATTCTAATGAACAATAGAAAACTCACAATTAAGGGAAAACTATGCAGTCAAGCTGCTTTTTCTTTATTTTGCTGCTAACCCTCCTCCCTCTACAGCAAATCCATGGAGCGGTGGATAACGCTGTATATCATATATGCTTAAGAATGTGTATATTTGTGTAGTCTTATCTGTCATAAACAAGAGATTATGGATTATGGAGCGTGTTTGTGTCATGATGAGGCGCTGATCTTACAAGGTTGTTTTTTTTGGCCAAGAGCCTCCATCCTCCCTGTAACAAGTTATTTAACCATCACAGTTACTATAAAGCTGTGAATTAAGGTACAACCTTGCATAGTTCCTCTTTAATAAATCATTAAAAAAACATGTTTAATGTTCTTTTATGTATTTCACGTGTAAGCAAATAAAGTTTAAAGAACCATCTGAGGGTCCAAAGGGTTGTTGGAGTTATATTTTTCCCCCGGTACCAGTTGGTCGACTCTGGCAGCGAGCGCTTGAACCGAGTGTCAAAGTGTAACTAATAATTGATGTCCAACATGCTGCCTGTTGCCGATGCCAACGGATCTGTGGCCCTGGAGAGAAAGCGAAGGAGCTGCCAACTGTCAGGGAGGAAGAGTTTGGAGTCGGATCATGAAGTCATGAGAGGACACGGTGAACTAACTAACTCTGAGAGATAAAAGTTAGAATAATCAGCTCACCCTGCTTCGGCCCGGTGCTAAATGTTTTATGTCAACCATATAGCACAGTGCCTGCAGAGCTGTACAGAGGGAGGGGGTGGTTATTATCCTCCTCCTCCTCCTCCTCCTCCTCCTCCTCCTCCTCCTCCTCCTCCTGCTGCTGCCTCCCTCCTGACCTCTCGTGGAGCCGTAATCACGCCAACACCGCGAACAATGAAAAAGATGCTCGTTTTGATATCGTCCAAATCCAAAATTAAGGGGCCGGAGCTCTTTTCTTTTCTTATCTCCGTCCTCTTCTTCTTCTTCGGTTTCCTATCCCCAAATTTCACAGATCGTGCGCTGAGTTTCATATAAATCCTCTTTAAATTCATATCATGTCGCTCAAAGTCAAAGTCTCACTTCCTGTTTAATGTACAGCTGCTTTTTTTTCTTTCATAAGTAGTGAGACGTATTATTTTTCTATTCGGACGTCGTGTCGTCTCGGTAATAACCCTGAATAATTTGACTCATCTCGTCTGGATGATGGACAGCTACAGTAGATGGGAAGATGCACGCAGCCATAATATGAGCGCTAAGGAGGCGATTCTCCATCAATCAGACTAAAGAGTTTGACAGCAGATTAAAAAGTCTCCAAATTATGGTCAAACTCCAACTTGTGAGGAAAACTAAATCACTTTGTCAGGAACTTTTCTAATCTGTGTGTGTGTGTGTTTGTTTATGCCACACTCGAGGCCGTCTTTGCAGACTCAGCCCTCACACAGACAGTGATGATTTATTACTTTTTATTTTCTGCTGATGTGAAGTGGAACCAGTCACTGTCACTACCTGTCACTGACACGGGGAGGAGGGGGAGTAGGGGGGGGGGGGGGGGGGGGTTAACAGCCCGGGTGCCCAGTTCAAGTCTTACATAAAGACGTAACGTGGAAGAAGCGCAACACACGTGTCTCCTGCAAACGGACATACAGTATTATTAACACATTTAATGCTGTACATCTTCTGGATATGAAGTTATATGGGAAATTCTCATAGATCCATGTTTTCTGTGTAAAATATTATGTGTTAACATGTATTATTAACATTATGCATGTAATTTACTTCTAAGGTTAACAAAATAATGTTTTTCAATCTTTTCCTTACTGTATACAGTATGTTGCATTAGTTTTAAACATGTTCAACTTCTGTATGCTATAATATAATATCTACATATACAGAGAGGCTGTGGGGTGGATGTGTATTTATATACAGGCCTATATTTGTATATATTTATAAAGTGAGATCATGACCTTACACTGTAAATTGTCTTCAAATGTGTTTTATGATTTGATTTGTGTTCAATATAATTGTTTTCTATCTCTATAGTCTGGTTATATACTGTATGTCAATTGTTTACTTTTCATGTAAATATATATATATATTTATATGGATATTTCATATATGAAAATTACATATAACAGACTTCACTGTATGTTTTCCGGGAAACAAAAAAATAAAACGGATAAAACCGGAAGTGTTTATGTGTAAATTAAATACAGTAAATCTTTTAAGTGTCGTTCTTTCATAATGCAATGCACAAAGTGAGACACTGAGAGAATTAGAAATAAAATAAAATTGTGAGTGAAGATCTTGAAAAACAGAATAAAAATACAGTCTATCGACAGTAGAAACAGTAGATTTAAAGAAGCGAGTGTGTGGTTTAGAGCTCGACTCTTGATGTCTAATCAATAAGAAAGAGGTGATAGATTATTGATTCACTGGAAACTCAAGGAACGCAGGAATCTGGATCATATCTGTAGGTTTACTCTGTAAATCTGTTTAGTGTCTGTGATCTGTCATCCAGCACATGCAGCTAAAATTGCAACTAATTCATGAGCAGAAGAAGAAGATGGTGATGATGGTGATGATGAACTGGACTGTGGAGTTTATTTGGACCTTATTTGGATGAACTGTTATCTATTAATCCGTCTCTTCTCCTCCTCTTTTTCCTCTCTGGGGAAACAAAGTCCCATGAATAAAGTTTTTAAGCCTCGAATGTGTAAAATCTGAGCTTGAGTCCACGCCGCACATCACCAGAGTGTGTGAAACAGCGGTAAAGACACAGGTGGTGTGTGTTATACTTAGTCTTATGCTAAAAAGAAACGCAGACCTTTTATTTTCCCACAGCAGCTTGGCACAAAAACTATTTATCTGAACTGTAAATCTGTCTAAAAGAAACATTTATATCCTGAGTACATAAAAAAAAACAGCCTTCAAAAAAAAAAAAACCATGTACCCTTCCAACATGTCATAAATCAGATGGACCGAGGAGACCGGGGGCTCGGTTTGCTTCAACTCCCATAATCCTTCAGCCTGTCTGCCTGTGTACAAGCCGAGCTAATTTGGCTCATTTGACCAGTGCATCATCCATGTAAACATCAAAGCGCTTTAAGACGAGGCCTGAGTGACACTGACACATTCGTCAGCTGTATTTATTCCCCCGTCATCTTCTCTCCCTTCACAATGTGGCTCCACTCACTCAGGACGTTTACACAAATCTCTCATTTCCAGAGCTGCAGACTGACAAGTGGCTATTGATGTCGCTTTAAGAGCTGAGACGGCGCTGTCATCATTAAAGAAAAAGAAAAAGAGGACTTAAAGTTGAAGCGTAACAAGACGACAGCCCCGGAGTGTCCCAGTGGGCAAGTTTGTGAAGTTTACAAACTAGAAAGTTAAGGGGATATTTCACCCGAAATTCAAATTTCACTTACTGCCATTTTGGGTGAACTATCCCTTTAATGAGTGATTGTAAAGCTCAGTTCAGACTTGTGATTTGCATTTAAAACTTTAAAACTCCTCCTCCTGAAATTTGAATTTTGGGTGAACTATCCCTTTAAAGATTTCTGGTAAAGAAGTTTGGAGTTGACGACGTCCCTCCTCCACTTCCTGTTTCTGCTCCGTGAGAGGGAACACGTCGTTTAATGAGCGGCTCCTACCAGTAACTGGACCTCTTCAGTCTGTCTGCGTACTGACACACTTCACAGTCACAGACCAGTTACTGTAAACCGCCTCCGTGCTGTAAATCACACACAACGACGACCGCTTTGTAATAATCAGGCTGAATCAGGCTGAAAGTCTTCAAAAGAACCATGTGTTGTCGAAAAAGAAGAAGAAGAAACCTAAACTGGAGCCAAAGCGTTTAAATGCTCTTCATGCTTAATTACGTCCGACTACGGCGGGTCAGGAGGAGGTTTCTCCTCAGCTCTGCTCTGCCTCCGCTGTCGTCGTGTTTACACTGAGACACTGAGAGTGTTTTTGTTTCAGGGAGTCCAGACTGAAGTCTAAAGTCATCATCAGGCAGTTAGAGCCTCGCTGGGAAAATGAAAATCACTGGGGAGGTCAACGGGGTCAAAGGCGTTAGACATTGTCGAGCGCTGAAGTCACCGTGTGTTTAATACGATGCTGTGATCTCATTGATTAAACACGTGGTGGTCGGCGCCTTTGCTTGTTTATGAATGTGCAACATTATGTTTAGTGCATTGTTTAAGGTAGATTTTTAAAGGGTTAGTTCAACATTTTGGCAAATTGGCCCATTGTCATAATCCCTATAGTCATAGCAGTAGGTTCGTTACCTTTAATTGTCGGTGCAAGCTGTTTTACAATGGCGGAGCAGAGCCGTGAGCTGCTCAGAGGGATGGGATTTCTTGGTTTCCCTCATCAAACTCATCAAATACACAATCCAACAACTCCACAAAGCTCTGGTGGACAAGTTGTGACCTGCACATTCACCACGCTATGAGATAATAACACAACGTTACCACACAGAGTTGTTTTAGAGGGAAATTCATACAAAACCGCTGATGCACGTTCCTGTCAGGGGCTGTTTTTGTCTCAAAGTCTCTGCAACAACTCTGTCTCATAACGTTCCGTTACAGTATTATCTCATAGCGTGCTGAATGTGCAGGTCACAACTTGTCCACTTGGTTGAACTTTCCCTTCAACCTTTATCTTGTAAAGCTTTGGCAGAGATTTTCATATGCACCATTATACTGCTGTAGGGGGTATAGCTCAGTGGTAGAGCATTTGACTGCAGATCAAGAGGTCCCCAGTTCAACTCTGGGTGCCCCCTGTGTGAGACAACATGGTCTGAATGAATGAAGCTGATCCATGTGTGCTTTTGTGTTTATTAGATCTTCAGAGATGTATGTACATACACTACAGTAGAGTTTCATTGCACTGTTGCTTATTCAGGAAACATAATAGATATAAGATTCATCTCTGTTTTTTATTTTTATGCATCTCTCTTTATACTTGTAGTGCACTGAACCACCAGAGCCACCGTAGCAGCAGCTCATGTGGAGGAGGTTTCTTTGTTCGTTTTCTCTTTGTTCTGCCTCGGTCCACTGATCTCTGTATGTATATGTACATGAGCACGAGCAGAGGGGGTATAGCTCAGTGGTAGAGCGTTTGACTGCAGATCAACAGGTCCCCAGTTCAACTCTGGGTGCCCCCTGCATGTGGACACCAGTGTCTGTACGACTGGTGTACAAACAGGACTGTACAAGATCCTGATCAGTTTTTGTCAGCAGGCTGTGACAAAAGCTCTACTCCGTCTATCTGTGGACGTCTGCAGATCCAGGTGTATGGTACAGTAGCTATAGTAGCTAAAGAGAGCACATTATACACAATGAAGACAACGGTATATATTTATAATTATAGTGTTGTACACAAATGAACAAGCAAACCAACCAACCATGTTCACATGTTTAAACCTCTGTCCCACTGATGTGAGAGAGCACGCAACTGACATGTAACTGCAGATGCATCTCAGTGTATGCATGAGCACCACATATATAGCTATTATATATCTACTATATGTTTACTTATGTTAACATATGTAATCAGAAGGGGGTATAGCTCAGTGGTAGAGCATTTGACTGCAGATCAAGAGGTCCCCGGTTCAACTCCGGGTGCCCCCTGTGCTGATGTGATATCTCCAATAAGGAAGTAACATTATAATCAACCATCTCTTTAAAAGCATCAGTGAAGCTGCTGTGTTTGAATTAAACCGGAGAATCACTGACAAACAGCACAGACCAGGCTGTAACGTCTCAGCCACAGGTGTCAAACTCTGGGAACGAGTCACTTATCAAAGTCGACGGCTTTTTCCGTTCCAGGAAAAAAAAAACAAAGATATGTGTTTCTTCTGTTTTATGGCTTTATTCTGGAAAAAAGCAAAAGCAGCTCAGGATCACGTGCAGTCCTGTGTTTCTGCAGCAGTTGGACAGATGTTGTTGTCCTCAGGGGGCACCCAGAGTTGAACTGGGGACCTGTTGATCTGCAGTCAAACGCTCTACCACTGAGCTATACCCCCTCTGCTCACGTTCATGTGCATGTACATACAGAGATCAGTGGACTGAGGCAGAACAAAGAAACCTCCATCATTGCTGCTGCTGCTGCTGCTGCTGGAGCTGCTGCTGCTGCTGCTGCTGCTGCTGGAGCTGCTGCTGCTGCTGCTGCACCACCACCACACGAGCTGAGACTACGGTGGCTCTGATGGTTCAATGCACTGCAAACATCTGGGAACAGGTCACTTATCAAAGTCTGCAGCTTTTCTGTTCCAACCAGACACAGAACCAAAAAAAACACTCAATATAAAACCTTTCTTTCCTGTTTTAATGGATCTACTTTGTGCAGACAGCAGCTCAGGATCACGTGCAGTCACTCTTACTCGTCTAAAACACCAGACACTGGTGTCCTCAGGGGGCACCCAGAGTTGAACTGGGGACCTGTTGATCTGCAGTCAAACGCTCTACCACTGAGCTATACCCCCACCCATTTGTTCACACGCATGTTCATACAGAGATCAGTGGAACAAGGCAGAACAAAGACAAAACAAAATCAGACCAAACCTCCTCCGCCCTGACGCTGCACTATCACGGTCTCTTGTGCATAAACGGTGCACTAGTGAGCTCCATTAGCTCCACTAACACAGTAAAGTAAAAAAACAAAAAACAAAAGGGATACTGTGTTGTTGTTAGTACGGCTCAGTGATCATGTGACCATAAAGAAGTGGAACAAATTAATTGATTCAACCATTTTTTCCCCCTTTTTTAAAGGAATTCATTATCAAGATTGTAATCTTCCTTTAAGGCTCATTACATAAAGCAGCATCAGTTCACACCGAGCTATAAAAATCTCTATTTAGAAAACACACGACACACGAGAGCAGGAGGTGATTATAGCTACAGTAAAAATGGATTTAATTGATTCTCTGAAATCAATAATAGAGATTCTCTGATTTTACAGAGACTGCAACTAAACAGGAGCAGCTAATGAGCTGTAACAGGGTTCACTTCCATCTGTCACAGAGTTTTCTTGTGTTTAAACATTTATTCTGGTTTTGTATCACAAAAATGAACCAAATTATCCAGCTTTGCTCTGACAATAACATTTAGACAAGAGGAGCAGATACAGGAGTCTATTAAAGGAGGGAGAACAGAGCGGAGACGTCTTGATGCTTCGCTCTTTATTCTGTTTTTCTTTTCTTCTTCATGCTTTGACTAATATAACAAAGTGGAGCTTCCTGCTGTTCTCTCTAAAACCTCAGTCGTGTGTTTCCAGGACAACTCCACCTGTGGCAGCTCCTCCTCAGGTCGTTTCCTCCAGTCAGAGGTTTTTATAGCTCAGTGGGAACTGATGCTGCTCTGTGTGACTCTACTGTGGAGTCTAATGAGCCTTAAAGGAAGATTACAATCTGTCTAACTCACCAGGATAATGGATTTCTTTCCATTTTTACCTGATGTCAAATGGCTTTTTTCTTTTTTTGTTAAACTGAGATTTAAAGCACAGAGGTTTGTTTGCTGCAACAACAAACACAAATGCACATGTTTGGATAAAACTGCTCTGTTTTTACAAAGCAGTTTATGTATAATATGTACATATACTATATGAGCAGAGGGGGTATAGCTCAGTGGTAGAGCGTTTGACTGCAGATCAACAGGTCCCCAGTTCAACTCTGGGTGCCCCCTGCATGAGGACACCGGTGTCTGGTGTGTTTGTCCAACTTCGCTGCAGCTCATTGTGATCTTACAGGGAGAGTGGTGCTATTTATCTTTTCTCTAATGTTTGGCTTTAATCTGGAGTCAGTTTGTTAAATGCTGAGATCACTGAACAGCTTTTATTTACAGTTATGTAACTGTATTTATATGTTATGTGGAGAGAGAATCTGGGGAAGTTCAACTGTGATCACTATGAACTAAGTTTTTATAACATTTTATACGATTTTACAGCCTCCTGTGAAGAAACTCTATGTATTTTATGCATTTCTGGCATATTTACATGTACGTATCAGACTTTATTTTGTGATGCATTTCTGGCATCTTTTTTTAATTGGTGTATGCTCCACAGTTTTGGGTTTTCTTTTCTCCACAGAGCTCCACCTACAATGCATATTTTCACAATCATAAGAACTCACAATTATCCGTCCTCCCTCCCCTCCTACCACTGAGCTGCAGCTCCTCTGTCTGCAGCAGCGGAAGAGGAGGTTTCTTTGTTCGTTTTCTCTTTGTTCTGCCTCGATCCACTGATCTCTGTATGTACATGTACATGAGCATGAGCAGAGGGGGTATAGCTCAGTGGTAGAGCGTTTGACTGCAGATCAACAGGTCCCCAGTTCAACTCTGGGTGCCTCCTGCATGTGGACACCAGTGTCTGGTGTTTTAGACGAGTAAGAGTGACTGCACGTGATCCTGAGCTGCTGTCTGCACAGAGTAGATCCATGAAAACAGGAAAGAAAAGTTTTATATTGAGTGTTTTTTTTTGGTTCTGTGTCTGGTTGGAACAGAAAAGCTGCAGACTTTGATAAGTGACCAGTTCCCAGTTTGCAGTGCATTGAACCATTAGAGCCACCGTAGTCTCAGCTCATGTGGTGGCGCAGCAGCAGCAGTGGTGGAGGTGGAGGAGGTTTCTTTGTTCTGCCTCAGTCCACTGATCTCTGTATGTACATGTACATGAGCATAAACAGAGGGGGTATAGCTCAGTGGTAGAGCGTTTGACTGCAGATCAACAGGTCCCCAGTTCAACTCTGGGTGCCCCCTGTGGACAACAACATCTGTCCAACTGGTGCAGAAACACAGGACCATATATGATCCTGGGCTGTTTTTCCTTTATTTCCAGAATAAAGCCATAAAACAGAAAAAATATCTTCGTTTTTTTGTTTTTTTTCCCCACAATCTTTCTTACAATCTGTCTAACTTTCAAGTTTTTTCCATTTTTACCTGATGTCAAATGTTCACTGGGCTTTTTTTCTTCTTCTTTTGTTAAACTGAGATTTAAAGCACAGATGTTTGTGCACATGCTTGGATAAAACTGCTCTGTTTTTACAAAGCAGTTTATGTATAATATGTACATATATGTACATATGAGCAGAGGGGGTATAGCTCAGTGGTAGAGCGTTTGACTGCAGATCAACAGGTCCCCAGTTCAACTCTGGGTGCCCCCTGAGGACACCAGTGTCTGTACGACTGGTGTAGAAACTCAGGACTGTACAAGATCCTGAACTGCTTTTCCAGATTTAAACTCATAAAACAGAAGAAGAAGAAAAAAAAATCTTTGTTTTTTCCTGGAACGGAAAAAGCCGTCGACTTTGATAAGTGACTCGTTCCCAGAGTTTGACACCTGTGGCTGAGACGTTACAGCCCGGTCTCTGCTGTTTTCCTGCCGTTTTCATTCATGAGCGACGATGCAGCAGCTTCATCAGCTCATTAACTCATGGATGAAGATGAAACTGTGACCTCTTGACCTGCAGACAAACTCTGAGCTCCTCCCCCTCTGATCATGACGACCCCTCTCTTCTGTTCTGTTCACGCATTGACCCTTAAACACAGATCCACAGCGCGCGTGCCGCCGCGCGTACAGATATCGCGTAAAGACACTGACTGATGGATGGAAGGAAGGATAATGAGGCTATTGTTAGAACGGCGTACACAATGCAGAGTATAAATAAAGTTGCAGATTAATGAACAAACACACGAACAACGATCTCGTGCAGTTTATGTAAATCCTCCTCCTGAGACGCTCATTAAGGAAACACGAGAGGGAAACATCAGTTTAGTCTCATCTCAACCTTCCTGCCTCCGATAAAGAGCTGCAATCAGCTATTTTTAGCTCAAGAGGTTTTTATTTTACATCAATTTATGTTTTTTAGATTACATATTTAATTTTTTTCCTACAAATTATTTAAATTCATACGTTTTTTAAAAGATAAAATAAAAAAAGAGATGATATCTGAGTAATTTTGTGACAGAACGTCTTCAGATTTGGCAAAAACAGTCACTTTGGATTTTGTTCGTCAAACGTCAAAAGGTCATAATGTGATTCTGTCCTTGACAATGTGAAATCTCTGTAACGCCTTGAAGGCAATGTCCTCAAATTTAGTCCAAACCCTCACCTGGACTCAGGGACAAACTGATCACATCGTGGTCAAAGGTCAAAGGTCAAAGTTTTCTGTTTTGGCCTTGAGAAAGAAACATCTGGAGTGTTTCTGTGGATGCGTCCGACCCTGAGCTGGTGAGTCTTGTTGTTCTTTCCCTTGATAAATATTAGATTTGATTAAATATCAAAAGACGAGACGATAAAAAAAAAGATAAACAACAAAAATCTGACTGTTTTGTCTGTATCGCCCCGGGAAAAATTAACGAACGCGGATGAAAGGAGGAGGAGACGAGCAGAGATTCACCATCGCACACAAACAGGACCGGTGAGACGTTCAGGGTCCCACGAGTAAACACAAACACATCCAGACTGTTAAATATTTACAACTCAGAAAGCAGCTTATAGTTGTTGTTGTCATAGTTGTTGTTGTTGTTGCGCTTGTGAGCTGAAGTGATAGACGTGTGTGTGTGTGTGTGTGTCGCCTCCCAGGAGCCTCGGAGTTTACGGCTGAAATAAACAGTGTTTGTTTGTGACCTCGACCTCCACGGCAGCAAACAACGAGGAGCTTAACATCCATAACACACACACACACACACACACACGCAGGCTGTGTAGTGTGAGTCCTCTGATCCTCCTCACACTCTGAACGTGCACGGCAGTCGTTCAGGTTTAATTCGCTGCAGCTCGTTGTGATCTTGCTCCAACACTCGGCTGCAGAGACGAACAGCTTTTATTTACACTTATGTAACTTTATGTGTATGTTACTGTGTGTGGAGAGAGAATCTGGAGAAGTTCAGCTGTGATCACTGACCTAAGGTTTGATAAGGTTTTACAGCCTCCTGTGAATAAACTCTTTATGGATTTTATGCATTTCTGGCCTCTTTACATGTAAAATGACTAAAAGATCAGTCAGACTTTTGTGAGTTTGTGATGATCATTGTCATGTAAAACGCAATTGTTTAAATAAAACCTGCTTTTTTACTACTACTTTTGCTAATGGATGTATGCAACTATGCATTTATGTTCACCTTTCTCTGTTTTGGTTGTTGTTTTTCTTCACAGAGCTCCTCCTGAAGGGTAGAGGGCATATTGTTGCAAAAACTCACTATTTCTCATCACAAAGGGAAAGAAGGAAGGAAGGAAGGACAAGAGGAGAGAAGGAAGGAAGGATGGCAGGAAGGAGGGAAGGAAGGAAGGAAGGAAGGAAGGAAGGAAGGAAGGAAGGAAGGAAGAACAAGGGGATAGAAAGAAGGAAGGAAGGAAGGATGAAGGGAATGAAGGAAGGAAGGACACAGGGAAAGATGGGAGGAAAGAAGGAAGGGAAAAAGGAAGGAAAGATAGATGGAGGGAGGGAGGGAGGGAAGGAACAGATTGGGTCAACTGGGTCAAAAAAGAAGGAAGAAGTAAGAACAAGGGGAAGGAAGGAAGGAAGGAAGGGAGTGAGGGAGGGAGGCAAAAAGGATTGTGGAGAGAAGGAAGGGAAGAGGGAAAGATGGAGGGAGAGAATATATTCGTTCAAGGAAGGAAGGAAGGAAGGGAAAAGGAAGGAAAGAAAGACAGAGGGAGGGAACAGACTGGGTCAATTGGATCAAAAGAGGAAGAAAGAAGAAGTAAAGATGAAGGGAAGGAAGGAAGGAAAGAAGGAGGGATGGAGGAAGGGAACAGATTGGATCAGTTTGACCCAGAAGGACAACAGGAGGGTTAAATCCTAAAGTTAATGATCCCTCTGTCTCTTCATCTTGATGCTGTGTCTCCTCCTCTCTCAGACACTGTTTGCATGTGACGGTTTAAACGGGTAGAAAACTACCCGTATAAAGTCAGTAAAAATGAACCAAAATGAACTTTCAGTCGGTCGATAACAATAAAGTCAACAACGTGCTGCAGGATCCGTCTGTGCTTCGTTCTCGTCTGTAACTGAGACTCATGTTCCTCCTTCACGTGTCTTCATCTCACACTCGGTCATAAAAACTCATCAGCCTTTAGATTCTCATCTCTAATTAGCGGCGAGGAGTCGAGTTAACCTGAGGTGAGCGGACGCTGTGAGCATGTGTATGTTATCATACATAATCATGCATGGCCCAGACACGCACACACACACACACACACACACACACACACATGCACATGAAGCGCACACAGCCAGCGCCTCCTCAGGCTGCAGCTCACCTGCGAACCAGAGACTCATTAGAGGAGGAAGAGAGGAGCTGAGGGAATGTGTGTGTGTTTGTTTGTGTGTTTGTATGCATGTGTGTGTGTGTACAGTATGTGTGTGTTTGTGTGTGTGATGTATTGACAGACTGAAGTGCACATATATGATGAATTGGAGGTAAAACGTGTCCCAGTAACCAAGTTAAAGGACGTTGGTGAAGCAGAGAGAACGCTGCTGTGTGGTTGTGTGTTTATTTATGTGTGCATGTGTGTGTTTGTGTGTGCATGTGCCTGTGTGTGAGTCACACTGAGAGTGACTCAGATTTAGATGTTTCTTGTTGTGTCTTCAGGCAGGGATGGAGCGTATTCGACGTGTGGACGTGTGTGTGTGTGTGTGTTTGTGTGTGTCTGCATATGCATGTGCATGTGCAGAGCACCTTTGCCTTTAGTGACAGGTTCGGAGGGCAGATGGAATGTGTGTGCGTCTGTGTGTGTGTGTCTGTGTTTGTACAAACCACTGACAATGGGAGTGTGCGTGCGCCTGCAACACTACTGTACATGTGCGTTGTGCATTGTGTGTTATTCTTATTCATATTATTCAGATTCTCCGGGGAAGTGGCCGGTCGTTCATTACAGTGTGTGTTCACTTGTCTGACAGCTCGGCTCCTCGGGCAACGGCTGCTGCTAAATATCACACACCTGGATGCACACACACACACACACACACGTACACACACACACACACACACATGGTTTTCGTGTCTTCTTCTAAGACCACATTACCACGCTAATAATATCCAACAAATCACACAGCAGCACTTTCACCTTGGTGAGTCGTCATCATCAGAGGGGCCGTACGCTACAAACACACACGCACGCACGCACACACACACACTGGGATTAGAGATAACTTAATGTACGGCGGCAGCGTCGTATCTTTAACGCTGCAGCAGCTGAGGAAAGACGGATGAAGGAGAGAGAGGCTTTAAATAACATCCCAAATATGGATAAATATGGCAGCTGGTTCCCAAAGTTATTGTCAACTATCTGTTCATGTGGAGGAGGGAGGAGGGGGGGGGGTGAAGGTGGATTTATTGTGTGTGTGTGTATGTGTGTGTGTGTGTGTGTGTACGTGGAGGATGTTGGTGCATCTTTACGGCTTCATATGGAGCGATAAATAAACATGGTTGACTATAAGTTGTGTCGTTTGTAGCAGCTGGAGTTCGTCCTCCACAGGACGGACGGACGAGGGAGGGGAGGGGGGGGCGGGGGCGTCTCTACTGGTCACATGATCTGAAACCTCTGAGACTTTTGGTGTCTCATGATATTAAAGGCAAATTGGCCCATTGCCATAATCCCTATAGTCATAGCAGTAGGTTCATTACCTTTAATTGTCAGTGCAAGCTATTTTTGGAACGGCGGAGCAGAGCCGTGAGCTGCTCAGAGCTACACTACGGAGGCTTTCATGGTTTCTCTCATCAAACTCATTAAATACACAATCCAACAACTGGACAAGTTTCCCTCATCAAACTCATCAAAACTTTCAGGGACAGTTTTTCATCAGTCTCTGCATTTGCCTCTAAAACAACTCTGAAACTATCCCTTTAACTGATTCACACAGACAGTGTTCATGATGTGTGACATTTAAACAGTGTTGTTTTATGAACAGTTTATTATATTATTGTATGATTAAAGCAGAGTTTTAATATTGTAGCTGATTTGTTAAAAAAGTTGTTAAAAGTTGTTAATTGCTGTTTATTAGTACTGTATACACTGTCATTATAAACAATGACTAATTGCATTACAGTGAAAACAAGAACAATATCTCTCTTTTTTTAACTAGAGATAAACTCAGTGGGTAATGACTGAATGTTTTTCCAGGTAATTACGTCGAACCATAAACAAATTTAAAATAATAAGCAGGAAGTAAATAATGAAATAAAAGTATTAAACAAAACAATTGAGCGAAAAAGCAGCACAGTTTCAGTAGATCCTAGTAGATAGAACACATTATTATATCAAAGCTACTACAATGAATAAATATAATACAGTTTACTGTTTCCTAATGCATAATATTCTATAAATCAGCTCATTGTGTCAAATCAGTGAAGAATAAATGACAAATAATTTTATCATTTATTTAAATGGATCATGAAACATGAGAAAATGAACCTGATAATAATCACCAGTCAGTCACTCAGATCTCGTCAATACTCTGTGATGTAAGATGAAATATTCAAAAGAATCTTAATTAAAATTCTGGATGCAAACACACACCCACACACACACACCCACACGCACACACATGCATTTTGTTAAATGTTAATTCAGACTTTAGTCATTTTAGCTCTGTGTTGAAGAACAACAGCAGCAGATCTGGGCCAAACGTCCAACGACAACCGTTCATGTTCAGTCCACGTATCAGTTAGAAAATCTGACATTAAGCTAAACGAGGTTGAGCTCTGCCTCTGTCGGCGCGCTGCGTTCACTGTCCTCTTCATCTGTCTGTGTGTGTGTGTGTGTGTGTGTGTGTGTGTGTGTGTGTCGGTGAAGGACTTTGGTTAACCCACTTATGCAGCTGGATTTGCATTGAGTGAATCGAAGCGAAAGATTTAAATGGCATCAGTCTTGCTATTAAAGCAAAAGCAAAACATCAGACAAACAGGGAGGAGCAGCCCTCGCTCCCTCACTCACTCTGTGTGTGTGTTCGTGTGTGTTCATGAGTGTGTGTGTGTGTGTGTGTATGCAATGAGGGGGGGGTGCTGTCCCTAGCCTCTGCTCAGTGTGTGCAGCAGCTGCAGCTTTCAGCCTCAGTCTGCACTGTAGGGGCCATTCTGCTGTCTGAAAGACTGATAGATACAAAGAGCAGGACGGTGATGAGAGATGACTCAGAGGGTCGCACACTCACACACACACACTCCTCTCTCTGTTGCATGTTCAACGTTTGGCACAGAGTGAAAACAAAAACCACGTTTCCAGGTCAAGGATTTGAATCGAGCTTTTAAAAAAAATTGAATGTGGGTTTTTTTTGGAGGGGTTTTTGGAAAACGAGGCGTGACGCAGCCATCAAAGCGTGTGTCAATTTCACAACTGGCCTGAGGGCGGGAAAATCTTGACTGAATTTGGAGATAGTAGTCCTCTCCAACCCCCCCTCCTCCTCCTCCTCCTCCTCCTCCTCCTCCTCCTCCTCCTCCTCTCTTATCCTTTGTCATCCTCTGTCTGCCACACAGAGCGTTAGGAAACCATGGATACGGATGCTGCTGACCTGCTCCTGATGCTCACATATGTTACAGAGGAAAACCCTGCGAGCAAAGCAATCAATTCTCACACTATAGGAACAAACAGGGCTGCATGTTAACACACACACACACAGATGCAGACACACACACTCACATACACACACACAGAGAGACACGCATGGCGCCCACAGTCTAATGAGACAAAATCAGAGAGAGTGCATGAATGGAGCGCCCTGATTCGGCCCCGTGGCTCCGAGCTGCGAGCGCACACAAAGCTCTCATGCAACGTTCACAGTCGCCGGCTGAGGGGCGGGAAGCTTTTACTATGCAATACAATACATATGTATTTATATAGCACATTTAAAAATACAACCCTTTTACTGCTTCACGATTCGATTCAATTCTGATTTTCGTGGCTACGATTCGATTCAAAATCGATTTATGATTCAAAAAGATAATGATTTCTGCTTCAGTCGATCGGTGCACAGGATCCTCATGATCTACTCCAGAATGACTGAAGTGTCTTTTTCACATTTATTGAGTTTTAAACATTTATCCACGCTTAGAATTGTTGAAACTGTTGCATAAAAGCAACATCACATATTTCTTAAGTAACAAAATTAAAAGTGCAGTTAAACATGCTGCCTTTTAAATTCTAAGGAAATGGAGGCCGACAGCAGCAGATTTGTTTCTTTTTTTTTATTTTTTAATATGGATTTTAGGACATTTCATTTTATCGATTCTGAATCGTATTAAATGAGAATTGCGATTTCTTATGTGAATCAATTTTTTGGCCCAGCTCTAACTGAGGCTAGAAAATGGAGCCGCTTACAGTGGAGAAGTATTAGAATAGTAAAAGGCTCCTGCTCTTTCACCATCCCCCCACTTTCCCTCCCCCTCTCCTCCCCCTCTCCTCCCTTGTGGGCTCTCAACCACGAGCCCGCCTCCACAAATCCCAACACACATCCTCACCCTTCTACTAACCTCACTACTGTCCCCCCTCCTCCTTCCTCCTCCACCTCTCACTCTCACTCCTCTTCATCATCATAATCCATCACAGACCATAAGGACACACACACACACACACACACACACACACAGACGCACACACACGCCTGTGGATGTGAGTAATGGTTGGTTCCATGTAGAGTTGGAGGTCATGTATATACAGTACACGACGCCTGTGGGCCACAAACCAGCTCCTCTGTCGGATCCGACCGGCGGCGACCTGCCGAGAGAAGCTGCTGTTTCTGAAAGATGCGCTGGTTCAGACGGAGCCGAGACGATGATACACAGCTGGTTATAATCACAGAGTGGATTAATGCATCTGTTATTAATTGGTGATTGGTAATTGTTATCAGAAAACTGTTTCCTAAAGCCAAGACTGACGTTTTGTGATTCTTGTTTTATTCTGAGCGGTATTTAAATCTTCACATCGGACAACGAAGATCAGATGGAGACACTGATGTACAGTATTAAAGATAAATAGTTGCAGTTGAATCTATAGAATAATAATAATATAATAGAAATAGACCAGTCATTGTATGATGTCATATCATACTGTATTCTATTGTACATAAATGATGTTTTGGCCCTTTTGCATTAGTATTATATCATTTTTAAATTATGTATTGCACTCAAATTATCTATCTATCTATCTATCTATCTATCTATCTATCTATCTATATATCTATCTATCTATCTATCTATCTATCTATCTAATCTATCTATCTATCTATAAACCTATCTATCTATCTATCAGTCTTATCTATCTATCTAATCCCTAACCTCCCCTAATTTAATATACAGTAATAAAATAGTCTGTTATTGCTGTATAGACTTGTATTAATGAGAAAGCTCCTGGTGTTGAACAAGTTCTTCATACCACCCACTCAAGAGAAGACGATAAGATCTAGCTACAGTAGAAATATGTTCAACAACCTTGAACCTGGCGAGTTGACAGTTCATCTTGTCACAGACGTTAAAGTATCATTAAATCATTCAACAAGAAGCTACAACGAGCACCTTTTATAATACATGCTGTTTGCCTGATCGCTTCCCATTCATAATGTAAAATGTGTTGGATCTGATGTGGCTCAGGGAGCAGATACATCTCAAACATCAGCTCAGGAAACTTCCTGGTTCGACTCCAGATGCCTGAGCTGCTCGTAAAACACACACACAAACACACACACACAGCGGCAATAACGGCGGCGGCTGTACGACATCCTGCGGCGCCGCGCTGGTGTCCCGGCCGGCCTGGTGTTTACAGTATGTGCACACGGCTCTGTTTGGAGTCTGGAGTGTCCATGGCAGCAGCAATGAAGGAGCAAACAGAGGAGAGACGCTCGCTGCCAAACAAAGACGCCTCAGAGCGGATCGCCCAGAAATCAAACTGTCATTTAAAAACCAGCGAGAAGAGACGAGCCGCACATCCAGAGACACACTGGTCCACTTATACTCTGTCTGAGTTCATGTCCACTGTGGAGACTGGACTGCAGAGAGCCACTATCTGAGGTCTGTTACTGATTTGACTTCAGATACAAGAGTGGAAAGTGGAAAGTAAGTAATTTTTTAGAAAATAATAAAGTATTTAAAGTATTTTCAACGTCGACAAATAGTTGTATTGTTCCTTATTTACAGAATCTAATGTAAAACTGTCCCTGAAGGCAATGTGCATCATCGGTTTTGCATGGATTTACCTCTAAGTTTACCTCTAGTTTGATGAGGGAAACCAAGAAATCCCACGAGCCTCCGTAGCGTAGCTCCGAGCAGCTCACGGCTCTGCTCCGCCATTCTAAAAATAGCTTGCACCGACAAATAAAGGTAACGAACCTCCTGCTATGACTATAGGGATTATGGCAATGGGCCAATTTGCCAAAATGTTGAACTATCCCTTTAAGTAAAGTAAGGAGGATACTTCAAAAATACTGTAAAAAAATATGCTATGTAAAAGTAAAAGTGATAACGACCTTGACTTAAAAATGATGTCTGACGCTGAAAACACACGACTTCCTGTTTCTGCACCAAAATGGCGCCTGTGGAGGATGAGAAGCGTTCATCACTTTACACTTTTAAACGTTCTGAGTGATCTAATCAAGGTACTTTTATGTATAAGTGTATGTGTGATGCACTTAAACACTTAAAACAGGAAGTGTGTGCAGTAAATGTGGACGTATGCAAATCAAGTGGCAGCGTTATTGAAATGATCTTGTAAAGAGCTCGTTTTTATTTTCCTCCCTCTCCCTCAGCCTCCAACCAGATGTTTCAGCTTCAATATCACTCCATGTTTTAAAAAGACATCAACAACTCAGTGTTTATTAAGAAAAATGATCTTTTTAGTTATTGTGTTTACTTCAAATCTTCTGCATGCGTCACAAGAGAGGAATCTTGTTTGCTCTCCTGGCTCTTGTTGTGCAGGGGCAGTCCAGTCCAAACAGAGGGAGAAGGGTTAACAGCCTTCAGCTCAGCTCAGCGTTTGGTGTTTGGTTTTTTTTTGTTGTTTCTTTCTGTTTTAGCTTCAGGGCTTCAGCAGCAAAACTCTGGTTTTTCTATCAGGAGTTAAATGATGCTGTTTAATTTCAATTTAGCTCAAAAAGCCTGAAAATGTGCCAAACCCACAGTGTTTGTGAACACGTCGTTCTGCACACACAGAAAAAAAAAACACACAACATCTTCTCCTTCTCCTTCTGCTGCTCTCTCTCCTCTCAGTGAAACCCATGTGGAATAAGCCGCTAACAAGCAGCGGAGGGGCAGAAACAACCCCGGAAAAGATTTACGGACTTCAGCACATGGGTCAATTACCTCTCTCACTCACTCACACACACACACATAGAATTCTTCACTTATTGATGAGATTGATGCCCTGAGCCCGGGGAGCTACTACTACTACTGCTCCCTGGTGTGAGCAGCAGCTGATTAGAGTGGAGATTTATGAGCCAGCATGAATACCGTCTCTCTGAGCTCAGATTGACCTGAGACTGAGGAGGAAGACTGAGAGACGCTGAGGGACGGAGACGGACACTTGGTGGAAAAAAAGACAAATGGGTTTAAAGGGATAGTTCAACATTTTGGCAAATTGGCCCATTGCCATAATCCCTATAGTCATAGCAGTAGGTTCGTTACCTTTAATTGTCGATGCAAGCTATTTTTAGAATGGTGGAGCAGAGCCGTGAGCTGCTCAGAGCTAGGCTCATGGAGGCTCATGGGATTTCTTGGTTTCCCTCATCAAACTCATCAAATACAATGACAACACAATGTTACGAAACAGAGCCGTTTTTGAAGGATATACAGAGACTGCTTGCTGAAAAACTGTCCCTGAAGGCAACATGCATCAGCGGTTTTCCATGAATTTCCCTCTAAAACAACTCTGTGTGGTAACGTTATGTTATTATCTCATAGCGAGGTGAATGTGCAGGTCACAACTTGTCCACCAGAGCGTTTTTGGAGTTGTTGGATTGTGTATTTGATGAGTTTGATGAGGGAAACCAAGAAATCTAGTGTCTAAATGTAAAACTGTCCCTGAAGGCAACGCGCATCATCGGTTTTGCATGGATTTACCTCTAAGTTTGATGAGGGAAACCAAGAAATCCCATGCGCCTCCGTAGCGTAGCTCTGAGCAGCTCACGGCTCTGCTCCACTGTTCTAAAAATAGCTTGCACCAACAATTAAAGGTAACGAACCTACTTCTAAGACTATAGGGATTATGACAATGGGCCAGTTTGCCAAAATGTTGAACTATCCCTTTAAGCGAGATAAAGCGGGACACTGTGGGGGGAAGAGGAGGAGGGGGGACAGTGGTGGTGAAGATGAAGGGGGACATAAGAGCATTAGGCTGCAGCTTCTCTTTGTCTCGGGCCAAAGCAGACCTGAGACCTGCCAACCAGGCTCAAGACAACCAGACAACTGGAGGTATTAATAGAAGGTAAATCACAAACAACAACAACAACAACAACGCTAATGAGTGACTTGATTAACAGCTGTCCCATTAAAGCGTCTCCGTCTCCTTATAGCACCTGCAGACGTTTCACTCTAAACAGCCTAATAGCTTCAGTTCCGCCCCCCTTCAGCGAGCATGAAATTGGCACTCAGAGCGTCGTCAAGTTCGTGCATCGTGGACGTGGTCGTCTATTCAGGGGTGTGACAATGAGTCAATCAGCTTCATTTAAAAAAATATTAATAAAAATACACACACATGCATGGATGGATGGCTTCCTGCAGAAATTAATTAGCATTGTGTAATGAAATGTGGCTCTCGCCCTACGGCAGAGCCATGTTAAAATAAAACTATTAGATACGAAAAAATCTTTGAGGAGCCATCGTGAACTTTCAAGGATCTGAGCTCCTCCATGTTGCTGCTTCACACACACACACACACGCACACACACACATACATTGCATGCTGGCAGGACGGAGAGCACACAGAGGCCAAATGCCACTGCCAGCCGCGGTTGAATTTGTTTACTCCAGATAAGTAGAGACATCGTTGCCATCACAGCGACTGAACGCAGAGAAGATGATTTTGGCTGAGCATCGTGTGGAGGAGGAGGAGGAGGAGGAGGAGGAGGAGGAGGAGGAGGAGGAGGAGGAGGAGGAGGAGGGACGTGTGTTTGCTCTGGGCTGATGTTGGCATGAACGAGTGTGTGGTGCAGTTACCCACACACACACACACACCAACACACACACTCTTACGACCCCATATTCTAATTAAGGATTTGATTTGGGTTAAGCTGTTGACATGAACCCTGATAATCTGCCACCGAGTCTGTTGACATGAATAATTCAGCGTTGGTGCGTCCACCTGTGGTGTCTGGTCTGAGGCCAGCTGACTCCGCCCACTTTCACGACCCTGCAACTTTGATCTTTGATCTTTTTTGGGGGGAAGGGGGGCATTTTAATTTTCCAGATTAATACATGAAAAATAATTTATCTCCATTTGCTTTGATGTACTGTATTTCACTGAAACTTCGCAGAAAAAGGTTTAATTCACTGGTGACTTTGAAGGTTTCAACACGTGAACAATATTTAAATTGTTGCACAAGTGATCAAGTGTTGAGTTGTGAAAGTTTCAAGACTCAGACAACAAATATTTTGATATTAGTGCAGAAAATATATTTTTTTAAGTTGTCAGTGTTGTATTGGTGTTAACTGCACAGTAAACATTTAAACCTTTACAACAGTAGACGCTGCAGAGTTACATTCAAAAATGTTTTGTCTTGCATGCAAAAACTTGATTTTAAAGGGATAGTTCAACATTTTGACAAATTGGCCCATTGCCATAATTGCTACAGTCATAGCAGTAGGTTCGTTACCTTTAATTGTCAGTGCAAGCTGTTTTTAGAGCTTAGAAACTTTAGAGGTAAATTCATGCAAAACCACTGATGCACGTTGCCTTCAGGGACCATTTTCTGGGAAGCAGTCTCTGCATTTTCCTTTAAACAGCTCTGTCTGGTAACGTTGTGTTATTATCTCATAGCGTGGTGAATGTGCAGGTCACAACTTGTCCACCAGAGCGTTGTGGAGTTGTTGGATTGTGTATTTGGTGAGTTTGATGAGGGAAACCAAGAAATCCCATGAGCCTCTGTAGCGTAGCTCTGAGCAGCTCACGACTCTGCTCCGCCGTTCTAAAAATAGCTTGCACCGACAATTAAAGGTAACGAACCTACTGCAAAACCAAATTTAGAGAGGTGGTCTGAGGAAGTGTTGAATGTGGTTTGGCACATTCACCATTATATTATTTTCATGCATTAAATAGCTGCAGCTCTTTTATAATAGAAGTTGAGCTGAACTTATTATTAGGGGACGTACAGAGCCACATTGGAGAAGACCAAGATGTTTTTTTGATTTTGTTGGTGGCCTTGAGTTGACGCTGTGGGGAGGAGGTCGTGGGGGTCAAGCGTCTCGCTCAAGGATCCTTCAGTGAATCCTCCGGCTTGTGAGAGGGCCCAGTATAAAAAAAAAAGAAAAAACATAGAGATGTGTCATCACGTCAGACATCGACCATGACCTCGTTTCTTCAGATAAAACCACAGGACATCACTCATGTTAACATCAGGCCATGAATGACGGGAGGGGGGGTGGGGGGGGCAAGGATCTCCACTGCTCCTCTCCTCCACTATCAGGGTAATAAGTCAGTCCGCGCACTTTCATCTGACTGCACCACGGACACTATCACTCCACCACCGCCGCCGCAGCCGCTCACCTCCAGGAGAGAAGTGGGCGGAGCTCGGTTGCAGGAGGAGGCCAAGGTTTATCAGACGAGCAGAGACTGAGTTCAGATCCAGAAAAATGTCACTGCTAATGAAAGATTAACAGCTGAGAGTGTCACCTACTCCATTTTACAACCTCTTTATCTTCCATTTATAACAATGAAACCCACTAAATGATATAAAGCAAAAAATACAGTGATCTGAATCTCTGTAATACGGAAGCCTTACAGGGTCAAAATGTATCTATCTGAAGGATTACGGGTCATTTCAGCTTCAGACCTATATTCAGGGGTCAAGAGGATAAAATTAAAGAAACTAATTATGGCTCATTGCTGTATTTTTGTGCTGCGTTCAAGTGTTGTACAAAAAAAAACGACTTTTACGCTGCAGACTGTAGATTTAGATGCTGCAGGCGACAAAACGCCCTTGAACACATCATTATCTACACTTTGAGTCGACTGCCATCAATGTTGATTAATAGCAGCTTTGTTTTTTGATAAATATTAATGTGATATATTTGTTTGCATGTTATTTTTTGGGGGGAAATGAGCGAAAGAATTCTGGACAACCTTGTCTCAGTTGTTGCTGATATTTATCATGTTGTGATTTTTCGTGGCTCATTTATTATTCAGCTCATACACATTGATTTTTGACAACTCTCATTGATGTTGCTGTTTCACTACTCTTCATATATTTATTTGCTTTTTTTGTATATGTCGTTCACCTTGAATAATGTTCAGACTCCAAGGTCAACTCTTATTCATCACATCATTATGTTTTTATCAACGTGAATATTAGGGGTGTGTATTGGCAAGAATCTGGCGATACGATAATGGGGCAGCGATTCAGACTCCAAGAACAACTATATTGAGTTTCTTTGAAATAATTTATTTGTAAGAAAATTGTAGCATCACATGCTGTTACATGCTTAACATCGGCTTGCTGAAGAAATACAAGCATTGGCAGGAATTTAGATGAAGAAATGAAAAAAATAAGACTAAGTAGTGCTTATCCCCCCCTTGTGTTTTTGTATTTCTGTACATGTTTTATTAAAAAATAAAGTTAAAAAAAATCGATACGGAAAACCGAATATCGATACCGTATCGCGAAAAAAAATATCGCGATATTCAAGTGTATCGATTTTTTCTTACACCCCTAGTGAATATATAATAATATCAATTTATGGCCCTGCTCTGCAAATAAAAACAAGCTTTGGATGTAAGATTTTAAAATAAAATGAATTTCATGTAAGCTGGATATTCTTTAGGGTTTGTGTTGTGCTGTAACAGCTGTAACTGTCTTTTACAGGATACACCTGAACTGAACACAGGCCAGTGGTCACAGAATAAATGTTTTCTCCACTAAGACAAAATTAAAAACGTCTGTTGTATTTTATTCTCCTGTTGGATCCTTGTCGGGTCTGTTCCTTCACGACCGTGTTTGAGACACAAAAAAGAAACGAGAGTGGAGGCGACGTCGGCTGCCAACATTAAGAATTGATTCACAGTTGCAGCCAAATTCGGCAGATGGCGAGTGAATGTAAACGGAACTGAGGAATCAGATTTTCCTACAAAACACTTGAAGGATGCAGAAGAGGAAAGAAAAGAAAAAGAAGAAGAGAAGAGACGAGACGAGCGAGGAGGAGGCACGAGGGGGGCTGGAGGAGCCGGGGAGGAAACATGGTGAATGAGCGCAGAACAAAAAGAGCCCTCTTCCCGGCAATATGTTCTCGCCTACGGTTACACTTGTTCCAATGCAACTTTAATCATCCAATCGCTGCTCGCCGTGGCGACTGACAGGTCTGGTTGTGGAGAAATTGGATTTGGCTTTGAGAAGCCGTCCAGCACCGAGCAGAAAACAGAAAGGAGAATAAGACGTGAGTGGATTTAAATAAGTGTGGACGTGTAGGAACTGCATTAGATCCAAACTCGTCTCGTTACAGAGGGGAATGTTAGAAAAGGAGACATGTGATTAAGGATCCAGCGCTTGGAAATCCTTTGTTGCCTGAAGCAAATCCTGCAGGCCGCCTGCCTCGCTGCCTCACAGCGTAGAGGATACAACCACCTAATGAAGTCCCCTACATCACATTAAAGACCACACAGCGCTCTGCTTACATTTGCCAACATGGAGATACAGAGTGGGTTTAGTTCGGGGGCTCATGCTGCACAGCCACCAGATAAACTAAACAGCGAGATGGAAAAAATCTTCCCTAAGTTATAGCTTAAGAGTCGTGCCGTGCCGTGCATGCACAACGTAATCCATAACAGTTTTATCTCTCTGATAACAGCCTCGCTTCCTCCTCTTTCTGCTGCTTCACATTAAAAGCCTCTGTTTTAATTGTAAAGCGGCCACAAGAAAAGCAGCGTCGTTAGCGCTGATTGCAAACAACAGTCTAAAGAGAAAAAAAAACAAAACATCTTCAGAAACAGATTGTTTGTGCTGTGCAGACGGATGCATGCAGCCCTCCAACTTTCCAGCAGCTCTGAACCAGTTTAATCCACCACCATCCTCACTGTGTGGAAAATGAGCTCCTCGCCATGTGTGCAGCCGGTTCTTCAGCTTCCTTCAATCAGATCGATCAGATTGGATTTTTAATTGGTTTGGCTGCCGAGTAAACCAGTGGATGGAGAAGCAGCTGCTCAAACAGTCAATATATTTTGCTTCACTACACACTTACAGACAAACACTGTACTATTGACTTCCATTTAAGTATCTGTTACTTTTAATTAGCTCTAGTAAATTTACTTTTATTTTGAAACTAATGTTGCTTCCATGAAGAACCAACCAGAACCTCCTCCTCCTCCTGTCCTCACGTCCTAACGATGCTTCGTTAGATAAAGACGAGGGAGAAGATTCTTCACCAAAGACCGAGATCTGATCTGAGGTCTGTGTCTGAAGAATTAGAAACTTGTGTGGTTAGTTTAACAGAACCAAACTTCATCATTGACTGAACTTACAACAGCGACTCTTTACAGCTTCTTTGGGTTCATCAACATGTATTCAGGCTGAGTTTAACACAATGTTGTCGTGGCCAAGACAAATTTCCAGCATTGGGCCCAATTATTCGAACATCTGGAACGACAAACGGACGTGTAGTGAAACGATGACCAGAAGTCCAGCATTTTTCTGTGAAGCTTGATGCTGACCAATAGGATGACTGAGCTCCGACACATTGGAACAAGTTACAAGTCATTTATTAAACCATCACAATTCCTCTGAAGCTGTTTAATTAAGGTGAAAATATGGCATAGTTCCTCTTTAAAATCAAGTACTCAGGTACATCATCTCTTCCTGGTGGATCAGTGCTCGGTCCACCTGTGAGTTCAGGAGCTACAGCCGTGATGAGATCCAGATCTGATCTCACGGTGCCAGCAGAGGAAGCTGCTGCCGCCGCTGCCACCGCCACCGCCACCGCTCTCTCCCCCCTACGGCCTGCACATACAACCACTAAGTCATTATCATTCCCAGAACAAACACGTTCCTCATCGGAGTTAATCTTTATGTAAACGGTTTGTCTCACGGCTCCTTCAGCAGAGAGTCTCCTTCTCCCGACGCTCCCTGAGCTCCCGACGCCGCCGAGGCCGAACCCATGATAAATACAGAGAAGAAGAAAAACAGAAGCAGCACACAGCTATTTAAAGTTCGGCCTTAAGCACTTCTGTCAAGTGAATCCCCTCCCCTCCTCCCTCCCTCCACCCTCACCCCTACCCTCCCACCCCCTCCATCCCTTTTTTTTGTTTTAGACAGAGTCTCCAAGTATTAGCCCGTGAGGCTAACAGCCAGGCTACACTGGTAGCACGAGAGCATCTGTGCTCGCCCGTGGCCTTTTTCCTTCCCATCACACCACGGTGGGGCCGAGGCTCCGATCGTCCTCGGGCCTCGTGGCCATGGAAACGCACTCATGTATGAATGTTACTTTGTTTAAAAATGACTCCAGGAGGACAGACCAAGAGGACGGGACAGAGACAGAGACAGAGACAGGACATCACGTGTCGGTGATGTAACAGGAAGAGGTGGGTTCGGTGCCAAAATAGGTCTTTTTTTTTATTAATGGAGACCAGAGGGAAACTGGAGCTACAACTGAAAGTGGAACGATGCAAGTCTGGAACTTTTTTTCTGTTTTGGTCACTTTTTTTCCTCCACAGCTCCCCCTACAGTTTCGGAGTGCATATTTTCATTTCACCACTAACCCTCCTCCCGCCATGTGTATTTGTTTTCAAGGAGGCCGGCGAGAAGGAAATCTGTGGAGCGACGTCTACAGTAGGTACTACTTCATTTTGGCCGACTTCACGCGAGATTCTCGCGTGAATCACGCGTGAATCACGCGGCTTTTTAGCAGAGGATTAATTGTGTTTTTATGAGAAGCGCCAATGTGCCGAAACAACCGCCAGGTGGCATCTGTGAGTAGGAGGACGAGTCGACAACATGCAGCAGCAGGGAGCAGTGAGCACGAACGGCAATGGACAGTTTCCTGATTTATGTTTCTGTTCGTTGTTGCTTCAATACAAGAATGTAGCTAATAATAACACTTCACCAGCTTTACACCTCATTCCAACTCTTTCCTTCAGCCTGTCGCTACAGGGTCCCTCTAGAAAGGACAGACTTACTATACTATCAGGCCTATTACAAACCGTATTTTGAATTTATCTGTGATATTCCCATTTTATGTTAATCCGTTTTCGTTTTGCTTTTATGTTTAACTGTGGTCTTTTTTTATGCGCACACGTCGGCGCCAGATTCATTTTAGAGGTGGGGGGGCATGAAGGTTGGGTTGTTACGGGACATAGGTTTACACATTCACTGTTGGTGGCGTGCAATAGTCATATTGTAGCGTCTGGCTCCCAGACCGTCATGTAACTTATCAAAAAAAAAAAAAAGCTGTGTACTCAGTCTGGCTGCAGGTTTGAGCAAATAGAATGTTGTGAATACACCTCGCCGGACTCACAAGCGTCTCTCGGCTTGACCACAGCAAAATAAATAAATAAAAGAACCCCGTGGTCCGACCTGACGCAGTGTTTAATCATAATAATAGAAAACATTTGGGCTGGGCGATAAAACGGTATACATTTTGAAATAACTTTTCTTCTAGCCTATATAAATATGAGACGTAGCCTACGTGGTCGTGTTTCATTCATCCATGTTTTGGCAGACAATACAAATAGCACACTCACAATAAAACAGTGTGATTGGTTGAAAACTGATAATTAGCCATGTGCTTACAAGCTGATTGGCCGAAACCAAGAACAAAGCCGCGTGAATGGCCAATCGGCATGTGTTAAGAGCCGACATGTAAATCAGCTGTTTCGATGGGCGATGGAGCGCAGAGATGAATAGAGATGTTGTGTCTCCGCTCATACTTTGAAATGAGGGTTTGAATCTCAGTTTAGGTTGTATGTTAATGTTGGGCCACTGTTTAAAAATAATCAGAATATGAGGAAAGAATCTTAAAGAACCAAAGCAGCATTCATTCACAAGTTTAATCAGCACCAAACGTAAACATTCAATAACTGGGTGAGGTCGGACAACGGGCTTCTTTGCTCTGCAATCCCATAGTTTCAACTAAAATGGATTGATTGATTTTTTTTTCCTTAACGAAATGAAACGAAAACAATATTATATTAATGTTGTAAATTTAGAAAATATAATCCAGGGAAAAAAGGCTTACAGACATGGACCAAAACAGCTCAGTAACAGTATGCGATGTAAAGTAACTTTATTTTACTTAAAGCCTATAATTTTTAAATACAGCCTCTAAAACTAGAATGAAAATTATTTTACTATATTCCACCTACTCGGCTCTATTGAAAGTAATGATCTTAATAGACATGACCAATAGGTGTGCTTGTAGCTGTGACGGCAGCTGGACACAATGTAACACATTTGCGACACATTAGCATCCTCTTTATCTCTGACCAATGGGTGTTTGTGTCCTGCTCCACCCTCCCCCTCACAGTGCTTCACAGCTGTTTGCTCTGAACAGAAAAACCGGTTCCTACAGTAGCTCTCCTAACACTCCAAGAACTCCAAGACACGCCAGACGCACAGAACCATGCATAGGCTAAAACACAGATTGAGATCATGATGTTTAGTTTTTTTTAGTTCATTTTCGTTTCGTTTGGATTTTGTGCATATTACTGAGCCGTTTTGGTCCATGTTTTTGATTTTCACACGCCAAGTCTCGCTTTCAATAAAACACTCGCATTCTATGAAAACAATATAAAACACAAATTTAAAAAATGACAGTTTGCTATAGTTTTTTGTTTTGATAAGATTCGTTTTAAAAGCGCAATGTTCAGCTGTCTGAAATTAAAAGCAGCCTCCACTTGTTAATTTGCAGCAACACTGTTGCTTCAGGCTGTGATCAGCTTTTTTGTATCGCTCGTCTTTCCATTAAAACAACCTGCTGCTCTTGGCTAAAATCAGCCCGTTGTCGCTCAAGTAGTCCTATCAAAATCAACATCTAATGTGTCCCTTCAAATTGTGTGTTTGGAGCAGCTGCTCCGCTCGTGAGTCCAGTCGCATCGGGTCCAGGCTACTGGCACGGACGAAGTAGTTTAAACGAGCGGTCGTCGGCTCTGAGCGGATTGTTACATCTACAAAAACTTACAGAAAATAGATAAGAGACAATTTGCTCCAACTCGGAGCCATGCAGACCCGGCCAGGCTACAGGAGAGATCACAAATATGGAGGGGTTCAAGACCCCCCATGAGAACCACTGATCCTGTTGTACGTACTGTAACCACTGTGAAACAATAAACAACAACATTGATGTGATTGAACGGCAGCATTGAGCGGTCCCTCACTCCATTCACTCTCTAGCTCTCTCGACCACAGCTGGAGGTGAAGCAGCCTGTGGCCTGAGAACAGCGCCACTCTCCATTGCAGCTACGTTGTGGTCAAACGCGGAATTACTTTGAGCTGCATCTCAGTACGATGCTTCCACCTAGTGGCTACAATGTGACCTACAATTTCACGCAACCGCGTGAATCGCGTATTGCGCGAGTGAAATGGCCACTTTGAAGTAGTACCTACTGTAGGTCGAGGTGGGTAACGTTGACAAGAGATTGTTTGTGTCATAGCGCCGCAAAACAATCTTTCTACGTTTCTGACGAGACGAGATCTGAGACACCTGGTCGGAGGTGCAGATCATGCATAGTTCCTCTTTAAATCAACAAATTATTCCTTCAATTCTCAGATTTCATTGGTTTCTCTCTGGCACGTTCACTTACAATAGAAGGGTTGGGTTTTTTCTGCTTTTCTCAGTTTCATTGCTGCAAAATTGTTTCTACATAGACAAAACTTAAGATTTACACATCATTTTTCATCATTTAGAACCTATTGATTGATTATTTCAAATTAAATATTGTATCATGGGCAATATGAGGTGTTTTGATTGTGTTTTACTGTATCATACGGTGTGAGAAGTTGACATTTTACTGAATTTGAAGTCTGAAAATATCCATATTTTCAAGCTGCTCCTCTTTACTTTCAAATGTTATCATAAAAAAAACACAAAATCACAAAAAAAAACCCATCAGAAATCCTAAACTGATTCAAGCTTCGTCTCTAAACGTCTCATTAAAACTCACTTCCTGAACCTTGAAGGTCTCGACCCTGAACCATCTGCTGAAACATCAACACACCTGTAAATACGTGATTAGACCAGGTCTTATTAAAGAGACGACACCTGCTGCTGTGATCATTAGACAAGGTGTAAAAGCTCATGAATATATTATTGAGTATTTCGACCTTCAGCCCCTGAAATCCTGTTTTTTGTTGTTTTTTTTCCGAGGGTCCAGTGAAGAGACACGAGTTTTTTTCCATACGACTCTGTGTAAACAGTGAGTTTGACCCCGGAGCATCTTAGTGTCTGGAGGAACATGTTGTATATAGAACAGCAGCTAAAAATAACCAACCCCTTGCGTTAGCTTGTCTCCTTCTAGCATTTTATAAGTGTAACCCCCCCTCCTCCACCACCACCCCCTCCCCCTCCCCCCTACCCCCCCTAGATGCTCAATTGAGTGAAATCATCCTCGGAGATGTTTAAAGAGCCACCACTCGGAGCTGGTTCACGTCAGAACAAGCAGAAAGTTTCAGAGCCTGAGTCGCTTTTCTGCTTTTTGCTGCTTCGGTGGAGACGATGAATCAATCGAAGGAGGACGAGAGAGAGAGAGAGAGAGAGAGAGAGAGAGAGAGAGGCTTTAATACAACAACTGATGAGTATTCAGGAACTCGTGGAGCGAAGTAATGAACCCGTGACACAGTGATGGAGGTCGTGACCCGGTGATGGAGGAGGTCGTATAGTAAAGAGAGAGGGGAGTTGAGGGGGGGGGGGGGGGGTCTGCAAAAGCTGACACAGCACTGACGAAATGGGAGTAATATGTGTGTTTGGTTATTGTTGATATGATGAATCACCCCCCTCCCCTTCCAAAAAACTAAAAAGAAGATGTGTCCTCCTGTGCATCAGTGCGTGTGTGTGACGTGGTGTCGTCCTCGCTCGGTGAACCTGGCTGCTGCTGTTTTAGATGCGTCAGTGACAGAGAGCGACCCCCCCCCTCCTCTCTCTCTCTCTCTCTGTGTGTATGTGTGTGGCGTGGGGTGGGGTGGGGGTGTCGGCTGCCCCAGCTGGGCCAATCAGGCGTGAGCGAGCGCTCGTGGACGGATCAGCGCATGCCTTCCGCCATGTGCAGCGCCGTGGCACAGATCCCCTTATGGATCCTGATCTGTTCTCCACAGCGTCGCAGCAGCAGCAGTGTGTGTCTGTGTGTGTCTGTGTGTGTGTTTGTGTAGATAACGGAGGTGACTGTGTGTGTTTAATGAAATCTCCTTCACTGCGCCGCGGAAACTTTACCAACTCTGCACCTTGGGCTCATTTCTTCTCTAGTTTCACCTTTATAAATATATAAGTCAGTATAAGCTCCTCCCTCAGGACGCTGCTCGTCTCTCCTCAGTCTCTTTAAACCTCTGACATTAAAACTCTCCCATGAAACCGTGACTAATAAACTTGTGATGGGGTTGAGCAGCTCTGGCAAATTGACCGACTCCCGACAACCGGCAAATCTCGGAGGAATATTGGGCTTGAAAAAACAGAAAAGGGGAATAAACTTTCAACTTTATTAAAAAGGGAAATAAACTAAAGTGATTGCAACACTTTACAGAGAGCTGTGCTATCGTTACACAGTTTAAAGGTCCATGACGAGAGTTTTAATGGTACCGACTCCGTTTAAAATCACATTTATGGGCTAATAATTGAAACATAATTGCTAAATGGATTATGTGATGTAGTATTAAGACTGTGACCACACCAAATGTACGGTTTGTTAACGTCTGGGTGGACGGTGTTAAAGGTGAGTTCAGTGCGTTGGGCTCAAGCAGCCATGATGGGTTTTTAAAGGTGTTGGGTGAGTTTCCTCAGTATGAACGTTACATGTTTTTAAATGTATTCATTGACTTTTCCACATATTTACAACAATACTTTTTCTTCTATGCTACACTTTATGACGCGCTACTGTTGCAACATGCACATAGTGTTGTCCAGTTTCAGTTAGCATAAACATGCAGAAGATGTCTTAGTCAGACAAACAAGATTACATGAACTTTAGTTGTCCAGTTAGACGGATTAAATAGAATAATTCGGGCCATAATTCCTTTTTTTCCAAGTGTCATGGTCCAGGTTAAGCTCCAAAAGCAAATAAAAAGAAATAAATGTCATGTGAGATTATACGACCAAGGCAAGGACACTAATAAGTACCGATACCGATACTGGTATCAGGTATCAGTCCGATACTGTTGTAATATACTTGTATCGGTATCGCTGAACTTTAGCGAGTACAAGAACCGATACCAGTGCATGCAATTGCTCTGCATGAAGACGGCGATCAGAGGGTGGCTGTGCATCTTTGTTGTTTTGTTTTTTTTTGAGCAGAGGGTTGTAACAAGCAGAGAAGAAAATAAAACTTGTCTTCCAATTCATGGAATTTGGTTGTTAATTGTTCGTTTTTTTGTTGTTGTGGTAGAAGGATCAGCATTGGTACTCGGTATCGGCAAGTACTCAGATCCAAGTATCGGTATCGTATCGGTTTGAGAAAAAGTGGTATCATGCATCCCTACTAATAATAAAAAGCAGCTCCAGCATCAGCATCAGCATCAGCATCAGCAGCAGCAACAGCATCAGCAGCAGCAGCAGCAGCAACAGCATCAGCAGCTTCAGCTTCAGCAGCAGCAGCAGCAACAGCATCAGCAGCATTAGGAGCATCAGCAGCAGCAGCATTAGGAGCATCAGCAGCAGCAGCATTAGGAGCATCAGCAGCAGCAGCATTAGGAGCATCAGCAGCAGCAGCATTAGGAGCATCAGCAGCAGCAGCAGCATCATGAGCATCAGCAGCAGCATCAGCAGCAGCAGCATCAGCAGCATTAGGAACAGCAGCATCAGCAGCATTAGGAGCATCATCAGCAGCAGAGGCTGCACAGGTAAAAGGGAAACGACAGGTCTGAGTCACATGAGCAGAGTCAGAGTAGAAGCCCAAACGTTAGCTCATCACTGACCAACACAGAGACACAGAGAGAGGGAGTGACAGTGAATGAAATGCATCTCTGTCTCTGTCTCTGCCAGTCACGTTGTGCCCCCCTCTCCCTCCCCCTCCCTCCTCCCCCAGGGGCCGGGGGGCAGTGGCATAAGACCTGTCGCCCCGCATCAGGGCCGGGGCCGCGACAGCCCAGCTCATATGTAAATGTGTCAGCGTGCACAGATTCATGAGTCTGTGGTGGAAATTTTAGCCGTTTGCTGTTGGTGAATAATGAAATAGAGACTCGGCCGGCCGCCATGTATTTATTCCAAGCAAGGAAGGTCAGTTCATACCAGAGTGGATGATGGATAAGAAAAGACAAAGATAATGGGGAAACCAAAAGACTTATACAGAGGAAAAGCCCACCCCTTTGGGTGTGATACCTTTTGGGGTCTGCCCCCCTACTCAGGATGTCTCCACAGGTATCAGCAGTGACATCCTGGAGTGTGATTAAAAGGTCTAGTCGGCACAATTACAATACAAAAGGGTTTTGAGTACATCATGAGAAAGGTGAGAGGTTGGTGTCTCCGAAACTTAGAATGTAAATACACAATTGAGTAGTAAACAAAAGGAGATCTGATATCTTGGGGGGAAGCAGGATTTGGAACATTCAAATCTGCCACTACACTTCCCCCTTTTGATTATTCATTAATCATACAAGAAAAGTCACAACTTAATTGTCATTGTAGTTACTAGAAAAAGGAAAAAGTAAGAAAGCATAGCTAGGAAATCCAGGTATCAGTTACAATAAAATGACAAAATTCAAACAAACAATGATGTCAATTCTAAACATTCTTCTGTATTAAGAGGTAGAGTGTTTTACTAGAAGGTTATCTAAAATGTGGTTCTTGAATGTAAAGATTTAAAATGCAGATGTGAGAGCAGACTAACAAAACAAGTGATTATTAAAACAAGCAGTACAATTTCAAAATTCTAGTTTACTGACATTTGACCTGTCAACTTTCCAAATGAATTTATGGTGTGTGAATCATGTAATCAATTGTAATGTTGTCACATATGTTATTTCATGTCAAGTTACATTGTACTGGAACAAACTTGTAATATTCAGTCACATTGATGATAGTGAAGTCTCTTGATCAGTCGGTTGTGTGCAACACGATTCTGTAAAATCTTGAGCCTTATTGCAGGCATTGCTCGCAGGGACATGCCTTCTGTAGAGTTCACAAGATTCACAATTGTCTATGTGGCTTTGTAGCTTGATGTCTGAGGACATCAACAAATCTCATCCAGGTGTTCTTCAGAAAGATGCGGAGAAATGATGAAGGGAGTGGAAAAGGGCAAGGAGAGTTGTTGCTGTTTCCTCCTCGAACAAATGTCTTTAAGGTAGAAACATGGAACAGTGTCTGGCCATGGTTCAGTGTCTTGATTGTGGTGAGTTTTGGACGTGCAAAACGTTCATGGAGTTGAAATATGGCAAGGGTAAGAGTCCTTCTGCCCACATGACAGTGGAGTTGTGGTGATTGAGGGCTATTGTGAAATCCATTGAAACAAATTCCAATCAACAATGTTGTTGACATGGTAATAAAGTATTGAAACTTGAAACTTGAAACTTGGTGTGTGCAGTAGAGTTTTGATGTAATCCTCTTGAGTGTATTCCTTGGGTAATCTGTTCTTCTGTGGTGTGTGGTAAAAGAAATTTGTTGTCTTCTTATCGGCTGTTAGTTCTTACTGCTCCTCAGCTGTTGGTAGGTCAAGTTGTTACGTTGATAGAGTTCATCATCTTCTTCAGATGTGCTGTATGACTGTCATCTTCTTCTGGGCTGTCAAGCCGGAGTTTCTCCTCTTAGTGTTGTTCTGGTTCACAGCTGGTCCCTTTTTGGCTCTGGCTTCTTGCAGTGATTTGCATGCATCGATGCTGCTCTTTCAGGGGTCTTCACAGCTGGAGATCATGGAGGAGTGTGGACGCTGGTCGTTGGTTGTGGAAAAAATGGTTTTCACTTGCTGTATCTGTTGTAAAAAGCAAACAAACAAACAAACAAACAAAACAAACAAACAAACAACAACAAAAAACAAAACAAAACATATCTAACATCCCCTTTTGACACATGAGTTTTACCCATGTGTCACATTATCAAAGTGAGAGCGAAATTAAATAGATCCATCTATAAAAAAAAAAAATCAAATCAGTGTTAGTGAATGATGTGTCTTGTAAAGGTTCAGTCTTGGAGAGTCAACCTGTTGGAGGACAGCAATGCAGTTCTGTTATTTTCTATCATCAGTGACCCAAAAGGGCATTTCCTTGGTCAAGTAATCAGGGTGTAAGATCAACTGGCACATCAACTATTTGAATGAAAGGTGTGATAGAGTCAGATCCTATGTTGGAGCAGTCTGTAAGGCAAGTTTTAGTTTATTGGTGAAAGAACAAAAAATGTGTGTACTGGAGAGTCATCACAGGGAACAATTACTTCTGCTGCTTTAAGAGACTCACAATCCGGTCTTATGTCATCGATGGTTTCTTGTTTGAGTGGATATTGAATGTGGAAGGTCTAAAGTCAGATTCTGGAGTTATGACAATAGGTTCACAGGTTTTTGATGAGGCCATCATCATGTTTCTTGACAACCCACAGTGTCTTAGGGACGTTCTGTAGGGCTGAAATAGTTTTAACTTGTTTCAGACAAAAACAGACAAACAAACAAACAAATAAACGAACAGACAAACATTCAATCTAATAAACAAACATTCAATCAAACAAACAATCAAATAGACAAACAAACAAACCTAAAAAGTTTTAGGTACCAGCTGGATTTTCTTTAAATGTGCACAACAGATGTTAAACTCTTAAGAATAGCCTAGATCGATCATATGTTTTCTTGTCAATTGGCTGTGTGCTTACATGTTTCTCTTAAATGGGTCTCAATCTTCCCTCTAATTGCAAGTGTAAATGTGTGAATTGGTGTGAGGGAAAGTGATAAAGCACATCTGTGTTGTGTTTGGTAGTGTGTTCGCATTATCAACTCTCACCAACTTTTCTCTGCTTATCAGGTCCTGGTGACACAAGAGATTCAATTGAAGTTATCTGGTGTCATAAAATCTGTATTAGCTGTTAAGATTGTTTTTCTGGTTTCTGTAACCAACTTGGAAAAGGTTGTTGCAATTTCCATTGATATACATACTGCAGGGTACTGCAGTAGGGGTGTGAAAACATCTGGTGCCAAATCAGGCAAAAGACTGGTTGAGACCAGACAAAAGGCCTAATTTGCACATTTAAGTGTTTGCCCATCAGGCAGTTTTCAGAGGCAAATGCATTTTTAAGTTTGAATTTAGCTCAGTATCTGTAACTGTTTTGACCTGATAAGCACATATACAAAGTTTTGCTCAGTTCTATCATAACCAGTGTCAGTGTTCAAACATAATTTGTAGCGATGTGTACACTCTGTGTGTGTGTGTATGTATTACCTTTCTCAGATTTCACATGTTGGTTGAACTTTTCAGCAAGGATTCATTCCTCTCCGACCCCCCCACAATCATCCTCAGTCTTTGTTTGCTGGAGTTGATGGTGTTCTTGTGAGTTTCATACTCAGGTGTCCATGTTGGCCATGATGAAGACAGGCCTTCTTCTTGAGTTCCTAGGTCAGTTATGTCTCTTGGTTTTGTGTCCATGACTGGGTTGTCCATGTTCCTGGACTGTGTTGATGTCGAAGTAGAAATCCATACACAGAAAATCGTTGTTCACCTTCTGGTCCTGACACTTCAACTGTCGGCATGTTGAAGGCTTGGGATGGCGTAGTTTGTGTGTAGTTGGAGAAGATGATGCAGGCACATCACAATGGGCTGCTCCTCAGCTTGGTTGTTGTTGTGGCGTGACGGATTCTGTTTCTCCAAGTATCACAGAGTTCTATGGTGGTTGAAGGCTGAATTGATGGGCGGGTCGTTTGAGGTCTGGATCCAGGCTTCAAAGTTTTCAACTGTGAAACAAAGGAAAGGAAATCTACGAGCTCGGTGCTCTAGTGTTAAGTGTGAGTTGCATTTTTCTTTCTTTTTCAAAGATTTTCTCTCTTTTTTTTTCTTTTTTTTTGTAAAGAAGCAATTTTGTGTTGCTTTCCCCATCTGTAAAACACTTCATTTCACTTTTGTTACAATTCATATTTTCTTAAAAAGCAGTATTCTTCTAAAAACCCAGGGGTTCCCCTATTGGGAACTCAAACTCAGCTGACCAGATGTTTAAATATTTTACACTTTAGTCCCCATGTTTGCTTCTCATGAGATCCACAATCGGTCCATTCCCCATTCCAAATATGGGGTTGTGCACAACAATACAACAGTATAGACGTCTCTATAAAGACCGCTTCGTTCAGGCACAAGCGATAAAAAGCACGTCACTTCGTTTATGCTACAAGTGATAAAAGCAAATTACTTTGTTTTAAGCTGACAAAGCAATAAAAAAAACAACCAATCGTTTTGTTTATACTACAAACGATAAAAGTAAATCATTTTGTTTTAAGGTGACAAAGTGATTAAAAACAACCAGTCGTTTTGTTTATACTAAAAACGATAAAAGTAAAATCACTTTCTTTAAGGCTACAAAGTGATTTGAAAAGTACCTGACCGCTTTGTTAATGCACAAGCGACAAAAAGCAAATCACTTAGTTTAGGATACAAGTAATTTAAAACCGATCGTATTGTTCATGCTACAATTGACCAAAAAGCAAATCACTTAGTTTAGGCTACAAGTAATTTAAAAGCCGATCGCTCTGTTTCTGCTACAAAGCAATCAAAAAGCAGATCTCTTAGTTCGTGCTACAAGTGATCCAAAAGCCGACCAATTGTGGATAACATGAGAAATCAAAATGCCTAATTAAACCCAAAATTTTTAAAGTACAATAAATTAAATGTCAATATTTCAGTGCTCACCAGATGAATTTCCGACTTAGTTCATAGAATTCTAGCGGCAACGATCTGGGATGGCACAGCGGTAGCCCTCCCACTCAGTAGAATTTTGAGGTTTGGAGGCTGGAAAACTTTTTTTCTTCCAGGATGGCCTGTCGCTGCCCGCTCTCCATCCTAGACGGCTGCACGAAGAATCCCGGCCACGAGCCCCCAAATTGTGGTGGAAATTTTAGCCGTTTGCTGTTGGTGAATAATGAAATAGAGACTCGGCCGGCCGCCATGTATTTATTCCAAGCAAGGAAGGTCAGTTCATACCAGAGTGGATGATGGATAAGAAAAGACAAAGATAATGGGGAAACCAAAAGACTTATACAGAGGAAAAGCCCACCCCTTTGGGTGTGATACCTTTTGGGGTCTGCCCCCCTACTCAGGATGTCTCCACAGGTATCAGCAGTGACATCCTGGAGTGTGATTAAAAGGTCTAGTCGGCACAATTACAATACAAAAGGGTTTTGAGTACATCATGAGAAAGGTGAGAGGTTGGTGTCTCCGAAACTTAGAATGTAAATACACAATTGAGTAGTAAACAAAAGGAGATCTGATATCTTGGGGGGAAGCAGGATTTGGAACATTCAAATCTGCCACTACAAGTCTGACATATCAGTTTGAATATGCATGTTCAACGCTGACTGGAGCGTAAACATCTCTGTACATCAGCGTGTGTGTGTCTGTGTGTGTGTGTGTGTGTGTGTGTGTGTCGGGCACACGGTGTGTATGTCTGAGCTGATCCCAGTATGTGATCCTGACATTCCCGGTGGGAAGGAGCCGCACGACGGTTTTCATTTGCTGGACCGTCCGTATCTCTTCATGGGAGGAGACGAGGTGAAAGTGACATCTGATTTCATCCACACTCTGTCTGCGTGTGTGTGTATGTGTGTGTGTGAGCCTCCATCTTTTTCTCTAGTTATTACACATGTTGTCGCTGCTTCTTCACACCTTCGTCACATGAAGATTTACCGCTTTTCTCTGTTTCACGTCTTTTTCTACTTTTTTTAAAAAAGTAAATTTCACATCTGATGATTAAAAACATTAATTCTGTTTCGTGCACAGACACAATCACTGTGTCAATTAAAATAATCATGAGTCTGAGCCACAATATGATGATGATTTTTAAGAAAAGTATAACTCAAAATACTGTGCAAAGTGTAGAAAATGTGGGATTTATCGTTGTAAACCTGAGTCAATGTTAAATTAGGTGATTTTAAGACTGTTTTCATCATCAGTTAATCAGATTTTAGCTTGTTTGTTATCAGTTTAGTCAATAAAAAGATAAAATACCACTCACTACAGCTCCTTTGAGAACACAATTCACGTTAAATCGACACAAATAAAGCAGAAAATTCTAATATTTGAGAAGCTGAAGCTCGGCGGCGGCTGCTGGATGGTTTCCTGTTGGCAGACCACTCATTAGATTATCTCATTTATTTCAGCTCTATGTAAATGAGCACAATTAGTGAGTGAACTCCTGTGGGTACAGCTACTTCCTGAGTACTACGAGTACTTGGCTAGTACTGCATTGCAGTCACCATCATCATCATCACGTGCTGCGGCCGCGGTCTGCTGCTCCACGTTTGACGAGAATGGCGGCGGCGGTCGGGGAGGATTCCCTTTTGTCTCAGTCACAACATCCATACGCATTTTTGTTTTGTTTTTTCTCTTTTTCTTTTTTTGTGCAATTAAAGGCTCAGAGATCAGCTGTGTCGTCACGGCAACACGTGCACCAACACAGCTGGAAACATGTCGCCTGCCTCGCCAAGGGTCAGGGCCGACTGCGGGGCTCGTTTTCCTGAGGAGTCATCCTGAGTCACGGGGAGCTTGACACAGACCCCCCCCTCACCCCACCCCTCTGCCCCCTTCCTCCCTCCACTGCTCGTTGCTGCCTAATATTTGCCCCCCTCCCCTTTACACACATGCACACACAAAAAACAAGGGACACAACAGCCTCGGCTGCAGAAGCACGACAGGGTCCAGGCTCCTGACTCCTCCACACGAAGGTCGAGCTCTGGTGCAGCTCATTGTTTCTATGCAAATTTAAAGGGACATTGCGTAACTTTTCCTGTTATCTATTCACGAAAATCAATTATTTTGTTCAACAAAGTGAAGTGTTCCTTTCAGCTCTGAATGAGCCGTTCATATCATTCATATCTACATGGAGCGGGTACAGAAAGCTCGCTGCTCGCTGCCATGTTCTGTCGCCATGTTTTTTTTACGTTCAGTGGCAGCGTGACCGTAGGAAACCACGGAAACTGTCGGCTCAGGTCGAGGTGGCGTCTGTGAAAAGTCACTGCGGTAACACAGTGAGGAGGAACGGAGCTTTACACTGATGCTGCATTCAAGTGCAGTCGGAAAAACGGCCATCGGTAACAAACCAGATGTGGTTTTAGTCACAAAAGTCCAGAGAAAGCCAGGTAAACAATACGACATCGCCATGACAACATATTGTCACATGTATTGTTTTGCCTCGTGCTGACGGACCACTTGTTTACATAGAGGCTTGTTCATGCCGATAGGTGCAGCCACTGTCGTCCGTCTGCCCAATTTCATGTGAATGCAACATGAAAAATACGACTGAGTTGCTTGAGATCTAAAACTGCAATGGGAGTAATTCCTACGTAATGTCCCTTTAATGACAGTTTAATTAGAATCTCTGTAATAGAATCTCTGTAATTATCTTAAGACACGCACACATGCATGCGTTGGTTCATCTCTGCAGCGGCCTCGCCAATTATTTTCATGACAACGTTACGGAACAAATTTCACTGTCTGTCGTCTACTTTCAATCTTGGAGATGAAACTGTTCTCCCAGAAAATCACCATGTGCTCGCCGGCCGGCCGCGCCGCGCCAGAAATAGTTCTTCCAATACTTCCACACACATCAATCCAGAGAGGATGTCCATCTCTGCCTTGTCTCTCTCCGTCGCCACGGCTACGGGGTTCGGAGGATGGATCAAAAACCTCACTCACACTGCAAAAAACTGTCTCATTTCTGGTCAAAATGTCTGATTTCTAGTCAAAACTAAACTCTTTTCACTTAAAATGAGACTCATCACCTAAATATTAACTTGTTTTTAGATCATTTTCACTTGAAATACCCAGTGAAAGCAAGTTTTTCAGATTTTACAGCTTATTTCAAGTGAAATAAAATGCTTGAAAGAAGTAAAAAGTGTCTAAAAACAAGCTACTTTTTGTGCAATGAGTCTTATTTTAAGTAGAATGAGATTTGTTTTGACTAGAAATTACATTTTGACTAGAAATAAGACAGATATTCTTGGTAGGACATTGAGTTTTTGCAGTGCAGACTTTGTTTCTCTCTTCGCTGCCGTTCTAACTTGATGACCTCTAACAATCCTAATCGGCGGGTAATTACAAAGAGGGCGAAGCACCTCTTCCCTCACGCTCCGGCTCTTAATGTCATTTACAGGATCTGGCAACCCGAGAAGACGACGACGCGGAGCCGCATCTAGGGGACACGGTGTGGAGCCGGAGCCGAGGGAATCCAGACTAGTTGGCAGGCTTAAAGACACTTCTCCCCTCCGCGTGCCGAGCTCTGCAGCCTGCACTCGGAGGATTAAAGCTGGCAGCATGCGCACGTCTGCTGAACAAGATACACACACACACACACATACTCACACACACACAACAAAACACCTTGAGATTTCATGTTTGCACAAAGTCAGGGAGGAGGAGGAGAAGCTGCAGGATCTCCATCCACAGCTGCAGATAGAAGAACATGTTGCTGCAGAAACACCTGCTCCTCTTCAACAACTCAAAAGCAGGAGATGTAGCTCACTTACACACACACACACACACACACAGACACACACACTGAAGGGAAGAAGTAAAAAACAAACAGGAAGTGCTTTTCTCCAGTTATTCAAAAGAGCTGCGTCTATATGCAGCATGTAATTGACTTAAACTCAGCCCGCAGACATTTCAGTTCATGATTATGATAATCGCCAACGCCCGGCTTAATTGCAAAGTGATTAACATGAAACAGATGTAAATAACAGCACAAAGGTAGAAGAATGTGAGGCTCGTAACGTCCCAGTTGATGCTCGTAAATGACGTCTCTTTTGATCTTTTTCATCACTTTGTGTGTTTGTGTTAAATCATCGTTAACTCAAAGTCGAACACGCTGCAGCTCGTAACTGTAAAACTACAAAACAGAAGCAGAATGATAATGTCTGCAGCGTACAGATGGTGATATTGATTCTCCAGTTGATCTGAGGTCATTAAGGATTCAGGTCTCGTTGGTTTAAGGTGAAGCAGCTCCGAGCTTTTAGATTTAAAACACCTGACAGAGTGAAACCATCGTGGACAGTGTGTGGAGCTGCTGGTGGCTTAAAGAAGATGAACTCCATCCTGATCAATGATGGCCACACACTCCGTGCCCTCCAGGCTTTTAGGCTGAGCACGCACACACGCAGACACACACGCAGACACACACGCAGCAGGATGAAGCCACCAAAACCCAGGACTTAGAGAAAAATCTTGAATCTTTCCTCTCGGCTGCCGTCAGGCTTTTTAACTCACAGTGACCACGATGTTGAGTTTTTATTTTGTTGCTGCTCTTTTGATTCTTTTATCACAATTTCTCTTATTTATCTATATTTTATAACTAAGCTACTTACTTTTACTTAAAGAGACGTGCAGCATCTCTGTATCTGTGGTCGTTATAACTTCCTGTTAAGGTGTCGTTAACTAAACTTTTAGAGTTGATGTCGTTGCTGCTGATGCTCCAGGAACATTTTCACTTAAGATTATTTTTATCTGCATGTGAACTGCTCCTTTATTTGATTTAATTTTGGGACTTTTAGGCCTTTAATAGGACAGGAAATGACAGAGAGAAGGGGAAATATTGTGCAGCAAGGGACTGCCGGTGGAATCGAACAGGGGGATTATAGCCTCTGCCTGCTCTGCACCCAGTCAGCTAAACTTGGTTTCATTTTCTAAAATGTCTCGCTCTAATGAAGCACTTGTTTGTGTCCAATTTGTTTTCTTTTTGCTGCATCGTTTATTGCATATTTTATTATTTTAATGCACGGACTGTTTTTCTGTTTCTGTTTTATACACGTGATAAATCAGCGCAGCAGCCGCTGACAGTCCGTGGAACATCCCTCCGCTTTTTCTAGGACGTCCTCTGATCATTTAATAAACATCTTTGCACAATTTATCACTTCTATCTGCCAACTCAGGAGCTTTTTTTTTATTTATTTAATTTTTTTGCTCTTTTTCCAGGAGCAGCAGCGTCTCCAGCAGAGGCCGTTTGCTGATGATCCTAACTGAGGTGATGGGTGATGGGGAGGGGGTTGTTTGCTTCCTGCCACACAGAATCTGCCCCTCATCTCTCTCTCTCTGAGTACACAGAGGTCGACCCCCCCCTCCCTTCCCTCCTCCTCCTCCTCCTCCTCCTCCTCTTCATCCTCTACTGGTCCAAGTCAGCACCAACAGGGAGGGAGGTAACGGTCTCAGGGTGCAGAGATGACGGATGGTTCCACGTATAGAAGATGCTGCTTCAATCTATAGTTTATGTAAAAGCCAAAACTGTGTGGAAGAAGTGGAGGGAGGGTGTGTGTGTGTGTGTGTGTGGGGGGGTGCTTCTGCTGGCAGCTCACCAAAGAATACACTCTGAACACACACACATAGGCTATGTACCATCCATATGCTAGGGTGGTGGATGGAGCAGGCATCAGTCACCATGGCAGCAGCAGCAGCAGCAGCAGCAGCACTAAGCTCTTCCAAATTGGCAACATCCCAAATCCATCACAATGACTTTACATATAGAGGATTTCCTGGAGAAACTCATTACGCCGGCTCGTGGTGGAGCCACCGCCGCCGTTGCCGTGGCATTGACGGATGCCCCGCGCTGGAACCAACGTGGCATATTTCAGAAGGCATCATCCAGCACAATGAAAGGGTTTCTCATCATCACGGTGAATAATGCCGGTGGCCGCCCCCCTCCACCCCCACCCCGCGGGTTAACTGCTCTCAGAGAGGTGGGGGGTGTTTCCTTTGATATATTGACTTCACAAACCATGAGATAATCACTGAATCAGGGAATATGTGTGTGTGAGTGTGTGTGTGTGGAGAGGCTGTCAAAGCAATAGTTGGCACAATCTGTTGTTCTGTAGGAGGCGGCGTTCAGAGCCGAGGCACCGTGGGTAAAAACACCACCAGCTCTGTCATGGAGAGATAAAAAACCTGCAGTTTAATCCAGATTTAAACACATTTGAATAGAATTTCTCTTTTGTTTAGCTGATTTTTTTGTGCCTTGTATGAGAATTATTATAAATTTACTATTGTTGCATTTTAATTACCTCCATTTTTTTTTAAACAATTAGCCTCCATGAGCTGCACCTCTTTCATCCTCATTTGAATAATTCAGCTGCACATGCTTTTATAAGGTGAAACTGAACAACACCCCCACCCAACCACATATATTACAGATAGCTACTCAGCATCGATTAATCTGAGTCAACCGCCAATAAAGTGATTGCAAAGTGTGTTTGTAACGTGGACAAGCTGCTGCAGGAATTGTGCACCGCCCATCTCCAACAGCACCATGTGAGAACAAAAGAGCAGGACTCACTGCTGCTCCAGAACCGAACCAGACCAATATCATCATCAATACTCTTTATATGAAGCAAATTAAATATGATTAATAAACTGACTAATTAGCGGCTTTGTGTCAGTCAGGCAATTAAAACGCGCCTCCTCCTCCAAGAGAAGTTGATCCTCTTGTTGCTGAGCCGAGGACTCACACACGGTCAGAACCGAAAGAGAGAGAAACCAAACAAAAAAAAAAACGACCTCCGTGCGCGCCATGGTGCCAAATGGTGCCAATGGTGCGTCTATATGAACCGTGGGGGGGCTGCCTACCTGTCACTGGGTTACAGATTATACAGCCACAATGGGAGAAGGAGAGGTGGAAAACCCAAAAACCAAAAAAAAAACACACAATTACAGCAGACCCGGGGTCAGTATGAGGTTCTTACCGCTATGCGAGTCTGTGAAGAAGCTTTAAGACGTAAGATGATCCTGGTGTCGGGAGGGGAAGGTCGTGTTGGACTTGTTCAGGTCCAAACTTGATTATCTGCTCCACTTCTCGGGGAGGAAGGAACCAGCAGCAGCAGCAGCGCGTTTTCACCGATGAGCTGGGGATGTTGTTGTATTTCTCTCTCTCTCTCTCTTTTTTATTTTACGGTGATCTCAGAGCATCACTGCGAGAACGTGTGCGAGCGCGAGCAGCCTTTTGTCCATGTCCATTTGTGTCGCCGTTTGCGCCTTCAAGATCTAGCGGAGCCGTCGATGATCAGACTATGTGGTCTGCTGCGTAAAGCCGGTGCCAAAATTCCTGCGGGCCCGTTCCGTGACAGCGACGCGACGAGACAATAGTCTGGTCATTTTGGCACGAGCTGAGCCTGCTCCGCTGCCAACAACAGTTGCATCGGCTGATTAGAAGAAGCGGATCTTGAACGCGGCGGTTTCGTTCATATCTGTGCGTCAAGGAAGGCCCCGGAACAAAAAAAAAATCCGCTGGTAAATATGTCAGTCAGTCGCTCACATGTGCCAGTTGTTGGCTCCGGTGTCGTCTTTCCTGTCCCTCATCCTCGCGGCGGGAGTCACCGATCTGTTGATCACCGGGAGGTCCGCCGGCATCCAGCGGCTTCACCTCCTTTATTTATCAGCAGCGGGCTTTTGTTTGTCTTTTTGTTTTTTTCTTTATTCCCCCTCCGCGATGCGAGCTGACACCGGCTGGACGCGGCTCCGTGTCGCTGAGTGACAGCTGGATCTCCTGACTGGAAGCTTCACTATAGCCGTCTTTGCAGATAGAGGAGAGCAGCAGCGCGAGGCTGGATCTGGATGTGGATGTGGATGTGGCGAGCACGCGTCTTTGACAGTGCGCGCGCCCGACAGCAGGAGGTCACACATCTCGGGTCCATAAACATCTGCCCGAGAGAGAAAAGGGCAGTTAAATCCGATTTACGGCGGCGCAGCGTCGCTTTGTGTCTGAGCCGTTTACGTGATATTAGATCATATGCGTCTCAACTGAAGCCTGATTATAATGGTTTTAATGCCATCATCATAATGTTATATAGATTTATACAGAATTACAGGCTGACGGTGGCTTGATGCTGAATTAGCCTACATGTTTTATTCCCATTTAAATCTTGACATGGTTCATATTTTCCATTTAAAATCAAAAGAAATGCACATCTATATTTAGATATATTCATGTTTTTTTATGTGAAGCAAGTTCAGTTAATTTTATTTGTGCTGAAGGTGTTTGATATAATAGAATACTTTATTGATCTTTTGCAGGAAATGATTGTGTCATAGCAGCTCCAAAAGAATATAGAATTAAAAAAATACAGATACCATAATTAGGAGATTAAAATAAAAGGGTTGGGGTTAGGATAACTAATGATAAAAATATAAATAAATGAAATAAAATAAAAGATACATACAGAAAAGTTAAGTTATAACAGAGCGCAGCCTCTCTGATTCTGGTCTGATCCGGTCTGGACCCCATTAGGTCCTCAGCTGTCCCAGTGCATCCTGGGTAAAGGGCACATTTGATGAGTTTATCCTGCTGGGATGGAAATTGAAGTGACACCGTTTGGTGACCCGGGACCAGAAAGAAAGACCAGCAGGTTTCAGCACCGGGGCCACCGACCACGTTCCCAGGAAGTGACTGAGGCCTCGATGACGTCGGTGGCTCCGTCCGGTCGGAGGAGGAGGAGGAGGAAAAAGAGGACCAGAGGGAAAGTTCAGAACCAGTCCAAGGTCTCTGCGGTCTGGTCTCAATCTGCTGCTCCACGGCCTGCGGCTCAGGAACACATATGGCTCATTTGGCAAACTGAAGCAGCTAATAGAAAAATGAGAGTTGTTGATTGTTGTAAATGTGAAGGTTTGTCCACAGACGTCTGGGATGGATCGACCTCTGACCCGCTCCGGGATTGGACGGTGATTCACCATTGTGGGACCTTCAGGTGCCGTAGGGAACAGGAGTCACGCAGTCATGTGATTGTGGGTTCTTTTTTGGTGTATGTGTGTGTGTTTGTGTGTGTGTGCTGAGGGCTGTGACCTTGCTGGACCTCAGACTGTCACCGAGCTGCTGGGCAGTGACGGCGTCCGGCTGCGTCTCTGCAGGACAGCGTCCGATCGACCGGTCAATAAGGAGACGTCAGGACGAATCAGTGGAGACGGCTCCGGTTTAACGCTTCAGCATCTGGTTAGACCTACATTATAACTGTAACACAACACAGAGTGAGACATGAAGCCAAATAAACAGCTGTAACCGTGGTAACGCCAGTAAACATCTGCTGTCAGCTCATATCGAGGAGATTCAGAGGAACGCGGCTGCTCCGTCAGAGGTCGTGCTGCAGATTTCTACTGTTGCTCTTCTGTCACTTTCTGCATCTTAGGGTTTTTGTTTTGGCAGTTTTTGCAACGCCGCCTCCGGGGGCGATGGGGGGGGGCATTGCATTTGACGTAAAACCTATGTCAAATTGAAGATGTAACTCAGAGGCCTAGAGGAGGTTTATGGATGTAGTGTGGTGTGAGACGAGAGGAAGCCAAGAATAGAGGTAGATGGAGTCAGAAAAACAAGGATTTTTTTTGTTTTTGTGTCTTTTCTGGTCATTTTGTGTCTCTTTGAAGATGCTCTGAGTTTATTTTTGTGGTTGTTTGTATCTCTATTGAGTTGTTGTGTGTTTTGTTGCATCTGAGGTTGTTTATTCTCATACTCCTGTGGTTGTTTTCCATCTCTTTGTGTTTATTCTTGTCTCTCCTGAGGTGTTTGGTGTTTGTTGGTGGACATGTTTTGTGTCTGATGTTTATCTCTCTATTATTTTGTGTTTTGTCCCTTTTCATAAGTTTCTTGTTGTCAAGTTTGACATCGTGTGATCTTTGTGGTTGTTTCCCGTCTCTTTGTAAACATTTGTATTTATATTATTATTGGTTGACATTTTTGTATCTTTGCAGGTGTTTTTTGTGATCCAAGTGTCTCTTTTTAGTTGTCACCCTGCATCTTGTGTGTCCTTGTGGCAGGGGCGGATCTTCCATAGTGCCATGGGGGGTCACCCGACGCCCCCCCCTTGAAATCTGATTGGCTCTTAACCACTGTGTTTCCTGTACAGAGCTGCACTAACTTCTGGTTAAGGCTCATAATCAACTCTGTACTGTTTACTGAGATGGGTACGAATATAAGATACTAGACAGCGGAAAATGCAAAGGTTCATGCATCATAGGCATTAAAGGAATAGTTCAACAAAAAAACTCTATATATTCAAAGTATTCATCAGCATGAGTGTGAGTCAATAATCATAATACTGAATTTCATTTTTTGGTGAACTATTCCTTTAATGCTGCCAATAAAAGCAAGATGAAGACATACTATAAACGGTGTGTAATATTGAAGAGAACAAGAAAAGACTCCACCTTCATCATCTACAGTTATAGATCTCTGCATGATTATTGGACGCGGCCAGTTGCCGTCGATATGAACCGGGTCTGTGTCTGGACGCGTCGAAGCTGCAGAGGAGCAGGTTCGTCTGTGACGTTTGCAGGAACAGACAAGACTGATTGAGTCGCCGACACACGACGGAGCAGAGAGGTGGAGGTGGCGATGGAGGAGAGAGGACGGACTCTCTGCAGGAGGAGGTGACTGATGAGGTGGGTCGGGAGCAGATGGAGCTGCAGAGGGCCGACTCGCACGATGAGAAGTTGAGTTGGCCCCCGCACCATCGGCGGTCCCTGCTCCCGTCTATATTTAGCGCGGGGACCACAGATTGTACCGAGGGCTCCGGGGCCTTGTGTTCAGACCGGTTGGCTGCTGCCATCCGTCTCAGCGCCCGGGGCCGGGCACGATCCCGGCTCACGCCAGCACAGAGGAGGGGGTCTGGGGTTGATGATGATGGGGCCGTGTCGTCTGAGAGCACGTTTACTCAACACATGCACAGACTCGTCACATTGTGTTGGAGCGGATCCTCCAGAAGCCAATGAGAGGCTCCAGACACCTGCGTGCAGATACCTCCACCTCCGAGGCCCTGCACTCACCTCGCAGTGGCGTTGCGTCGTGTCGACTCGCGTGCACAGAAAAAACTCCTCGGCCTCTTCCTTTCTCCTTCCTCCGAGCGCTTAAAAAGGGCACAGCAGCGCCCGGCAACATCTCCCCCACATCTGCTAGAATAAAAAAACCCTCCCCTGCTCGTCTCACTGGGCAGGATTGACATTCAGTCCAAATGTCAAAGCAGCTCAAGCCATTTTTGACTTCGTGTCCCTGCTCTTACCTTCCCCATCTCCACCACCTCCAGGACTGTTGAGGGTGGAGGGGGAGGAGGAGGGGTGGGGGGGCAGCAGGGTGGTGGTGGTGGGGGCGGCTGTCACTGATGAGTGATGAAGGATTAATCTGTTCTGACGCCAAAGTCTTCTGAAGGTGTGACAAAAAACTCCAACATCAATCCATCTCCGAGTGCAGACGCGGCTCTGCATCGAGTCCGGATGAAAGTTTTCAGGGTCGGAAATCGACCTGGATCTTCTCGTCCTCCGCCGACCTGCGGACCCGTCATCACCTTCACCTTCATCTGCAACCTGGAACAATCTGCAAAACCATTTGAAACTTTAAATCCATAACTGCATCTTATTTTACCTCCATCTGCTCCAGGTTAAAACCGTGTTCATCCAGAGTTACACAAAACGTTGTTTATGTGAAATGTCGGCCCGTGACCCCATTGTGACGTCACAAATGTCTGCCGATCACGTGACTGCACGTGTTCGCTGCTGTCAATCGATACGCCAGCTCAGATACTATTATATGCTGCATTTTATTTCTAGTTGATTTATATTTGAGAAAGTGTAAATATAAAATATAGTTGTTAAAGATTGTGTGCTGTGTTTTTAATCATAGTTAATAATTTAATCAAAAATAATAATAATTGGTTAAAAAAATGTTTTTTTTTTTATCAGTAATTAATGACTGCAGGAATTATTTTTGATGGTGGGATTCTGTTCATTCTCCATATTCAACCTTTAATTACTGTGTTGATAGTGACCTTTGACCTTTGGCCTCCAGGATCAAATCAGTTTGAGTCCAGGTGAAGGTTTCCATCAAGGTGTTGGAGCGATGTTGTGTTCACAAGGCCAAAACTAAAATTTGAGATGTAACCGTGAACTTTGACTGTCCCACATTTTTGAAAAACTCATCCTCGTATCTTTGGTTTACTTTATTTTAAACAGAAATCGGTTTTATTTCTGTTTTGAACCTGAAACACTTTTTATCAACCTGTAATGTCACTTATTTGTCTCCTTATTTTCCAGCTAAACGACTCCGTCTTTCCTCCGATGCTCCGTTTCTCTCCTGTCGGGAGCCGTCGTGACGTTTCAGTCTATTTCAGACGTGCAGGGTCTTCTCTCTTGTCGTCTTCTTTTAAGCACAGCATCGTTCTCCCTCTTTTCCTTTTTCATCTCGGTCGCGTGACTCTTAACCTTTACTTGGCTCCCCGCCTGCCTCTAAACATCGCGCCGCCTGTCCATCAGTCACCGCCCACACGGCGGCGCGAACAGACACAGTGATCACTCAAACCAACAGCACAGCTCCGACTCCCTGACACACAACCCAGAGTCCAACTACACACTCACCGACACTCACACACTAATTAACACCAACACCGACCGGATCGTCACTAGAAGTAAAAACGTCTTTCTTTTTTAATTACAACTGCTTTTTTTTTTTTTATTCAGACAAACAATCAGATCAATGACATCAAGTTTCTTTTCTTTAAAAAAAAAAAAAAAGCTTCTGTGTTTTCTTATTCTACAAAAACATTGAAAATTTTTTTACATATAAAAAATAAAAATACAAGACAAAGATGAGCTGAGACAAAAATCTGCAAACTCCCAGAAGGGAAGAGCGAAAAAACTCCCACAAGTCCTTTGGGTTTCCGAGGTTTTCATTGGTCTAATGTTGCTATGGAGACCTTATAATGGTTGTTGCAGAACAGTGGCCGGTGGTTCCTGTGTGACCGTGTGATACCTCAGACATCCTCAGGGAAGTCGGACCTGCTGCTGCTGCGACTGACGGAGGTTCAGGTTCAGGATCAGGATCAGGATCGGGTTCAGGTGTCTCAGTCTCACATGGGGTAGTTCAGCACCACGTCCTGTTTGGCCAACTCCAACAACATAGGATCGTCGAAGAACTTGCTGATGCTCACGTCTTCGCTCAGACCCTGCGGAACCGACAATCACGGACATTCAGTCGGCATTCAGTATAAATCAAAGTCTACGCTTTAAAGGAGCAGCAGAGACGGGAGACTCACCTTGCGCCTTCGGGTCTTGATCATGAACTCTCGGGCCAGATGTGGTGCAGGCTGCGGCTCCAGAGGCCTGATGACGATGCTCTTGTCCAGCGGGTCACCAGGTACGATCTGAAACGCAGAAACACAGAGACTGATTGCTGAAGAACTGTCCCTGAAGGCAACGTGCATCAGCGGGTTTTGCATGAATTTCCCTCCAAAACAACTCTGTGTGGTAACGTTGTGTTATTATCTCATAGCGTGGTGAATGTGCAGGTCTCAACTTGTCCACCAGAGCGTTGTGGAGTTGTTGGATTGTGTATTTGATGAGTTTGATGACGGAAACCAAGAAATCCCATGAGCCTCCGTAGCGTAGCTCTGAGCAGCTCACACTCTGCTCTGCCGTTCTAAAAATAGCTTGCACCAACAATTAAAGGTAGCAAACCTATATTCATTTGACTATAGGGATTATGGCACTGGTCCAATTTGCCAAAATACTGAACTATCCCTTTATTAATGACTACGATGACATGGATGAAGGCGATTAGAAGCATCGATTCCAATCTACCCATCACGGTTTTTTGGGGGCGACTGGTCTCTATGGGAATCCTCTCTCTTTCTCTGTGCACGATCTGAGAATCAGTGTGACAACAGCAACACAAATCAAACTCGGAGCTTCAACAAAGCCGCGCGGACACTTGTCGACCTCGCATTAAATATCTGATTTAGTTGCAACTCTGTCTCCTTGTTCCTGAGTCAGGACCGCGCATCCATCAACGGGATGGAGAGGGAGGGAAGAGGATAAAAAAATAAATAAAATAAAAAAAGCAACGTGTGAGCGCTGTCACTCTTTCCTTTCAGCCGACGGTGACCAACACAAAGCGCTGCAACGTCGACATAGAAGAAGTTAAATGTCCACAGGCTTTTAAAGTGACTCAGTAAGTCCATTATCTTAAGTAGCTCCTGGTGTGACCTTCACAAAATGACCTCATGGGTATGGATATATGATACATCCACCTAAAGCACCGGAGCAGCAGCAGCAGCAGTAGGAGGAGGAGGAGGAGGAGGAGGGATGATGATGGATCTGAATTCAGGAGGTAGACTGCACTAAATCAGAGTTTCCCGGCCGCGAGGAAAGATTACAACAGGAGGAAAAAAAACAATCAATGGAGTGGCTCAAGCCCAATCAACAGAGGGTGGAGAGCTGCTAGCAACAGTAACTCAACACTGCCGGGTTCAGACGCCAGCACTGGAAGCACAAAATCAACCCAACGGAGCCACAACGAGGCCTGTTGGGTTTAATCGGGGCCTCCTGCGCTGTTTTTTTTTTTCATTTTCTGGGGCCGTCGAGTCGATCCGTGCAGGAAGGAGTCGTTTCTGTCGATCGGATCAGGTACAAAAGACTCTGGAGAGAAGCGTAGTACATGTTCCCCGACATAGGCATCGTTAAACGGGAGCAGATACGTGGAAACAACAACAACAGGTCTCAGAGGAAACTGTTCATTCACAATGTTTTAAATTCCCTCGGCTCCGACAACACGCCGTGTTTCACGCTGTCAAATCAAAAACTGCCAGAGGTTTTTTTTCCCTATTTATTATTATTTATTTATTCCGTATATTCACTTTCACTCAACATTAATAATTCATGTGGAGCGTCTGGTCATCTGTTGCCGTGTCTCCTCCAGGGGGGATGAAAGACAAGTTGGGAGAAAATAAAACGTTCCACATTGAAAACCTCCGAGATCCCAGATTTTCCTTCCAGTCGAGCGGACTCTCTGCAGTGAAATATTAATCTGCACTAAGTGGAGATAATTTCTCCTGACACAGCTCTGCAGAGTGCAGACACAAACACACGTCAGACACGGCAGGCGGAGACGGAGACGGCCGCATTATACTTAAAACTTAATGACTCAACGCTCGGCTCTACTCCACATCAAAAGCTGTTTAACGGGAGCGACAGACATGTGCATGTTGGTCACTCTGCTGCACAAGCTGCACCGTGTGTGGGTATAAAGTTATATATAGTATATATATATAGCTCTGGAAATAAAAATACCAACACAAACACAACTCGTTCCCCTTAATGAGACACTGATGAAGTCATCACCTGAACCACATAGCAAGATTATAAAAACCTCTGTTGGGATTAAACATTGACTTTATCCCACAAAAACTGATTTATAAACTCTTCCCGAGTTAAAATATTCTTGCTGTGTTGTTTAGGAATAAATATGAACATGTTTTCTTTGCATTATTATTATTCAAGGTCTGAAAAGACTTGATATTTTTTATTATTTACACTAGTTTGGTCATTTTCAGCCAATAAAAGCTCTAAATCAGTGGTTCTCAACCTTTTGACCATCAAGGACCCTAAATTGACACAAATTAGACCACGGACCCCCATTGGACCAAATTTAGAAGTAAACACCAGAAATACACAAATATTTGTTCTGAGACTGAAGAACATTACTTTTTATACATTTAAATTAGGGCCAATGGTGTGAATTTTTGGAAATATTTTAGAGAAATTTTTGGAAAAAAGTGGTCTAATTTCTCAAAAAAAAATTTTAGGGCCTAAATATTTATAGGAAGAAGTAGTAAAAATTCTAAAAAATAAAAATAAAAAAAAATCTAGAAAAAAGTGGTAAAATTTCTAAAAAAAAATTAATAAAAAAATCTAGAAAAAAGTTGTTAAAAAAAATCTTGTAAAAAATGTTCAAAATAAAAAAGTAAAAAAATTTCTACAACAAAAAGAGTAAAAAAAACAAAAATCTAGAAAAAGTGGTAAAATTTCAAGAAATAAATTGGGGACCCCCTTCAGATCACTCAAGGACCCCTAGGGGTCCCTGGACCCCACGTTGAGAACCACTGCCCTAACTGACAACGTTTTTATTTCAGTTTTGGGAGAAATGTTGTCGGTAGTTTATAGAATGAAACAAAAATGTTTTACTCAAACACATAACTGTAAATAGTAAAACCAGAGAAATTGATCATTTAGGGACTGGTCTCTGTATATATACACGTATATATAGGGTTGACGGGAGGACACCACATCCAAACCTTTTTACAACACAAACACACACATTCCCCACCTGAACTCATCTGTTTATCTTTTTAAATCTGTAAAAAAAAAAAAAAAAGATGTGTAATCTGGCAGGTGTTGGCGACGAGCTCATAACGCTGGTTACCGGCGCCGACATGAGAGTGAATCTCAGGCGAACACTTCAAACCTGCAGCGGCGGCGGCGGCGGCGCCTCCTCTTGTTTTCATGTTCCTAGTTTCATCTGTTGATCTGATGCTGTGTGGGAGCCGACGTCTGGAAACGACGTCTCCTCTGAGACGCAGCTGAGTGGGATGAAACCTGCAGCTTTCTGTCGCTGCATCACAGAGGCTGCGGCGTCACACTTACATGAACAACCTACACGGCATCGGTGCATTTAAACCTCGTTTTCATTGAGTTTCCAGTGGAAATCAAGAGGCCGGTGCAGAAAACCGACAGATTCTGGTGTGAAACTTTGTGGACGCACGATAAATCTTGTGGTTTATAAATCGGATGCATCTCATTTCCAGCCATGAATGGATGAAGACTCTGCTTCAATCAGTCAGTGGAGATAAAACAACAGAAGAACCGTTTCCTCCGTTGTGAAACTGAGGCAAAACTATCTTCATCATCGTCTTCACTTCACGTGAAAAGTCTGTTTAATTCTCTCGCTTCATTTATTGAGATTAGAGACGTGTTAACGAGGCTCCAGAGACTCCGACGCTGTGATTAGAAAATATTAAAAAAGCACCAAACTGCTCACTGGACGACTCAATATTAAAGATATTAAACGATAATGAGATTCTAACCCTCGTATTTTGTGTTTTCACTTTGCTGTAACATTGAAAAATCTCCTTCACGCTTCAGATCCTGCGTTAATTAACACTAATGAATGTTTGTTAAATGACAAACACATGGTTGTTGTGTGATGACATCATGTACAGGTCAGTGATGCACATCTGCATGTCGTTACCTGCCAGTGGTGGAACACAGACAGAGCGAAGGCCTGTCCCTGTGTGTGCGTGCGGAGGTCGGTCTCGAAGCCGAAGGAGTCGATGGCCGGGATGAAGGCCTTGATGGTGTAGAGCGGGGAGCCTGGGATCGGAGCATCCTGGGTCACGTGACCTCTGATTGACGACAGAAACACAGGAACAGAAACATAAAACACATGAATTCAATGACGATCTAGTCTGATCAATCAGATATGTGAATGAATTCCAACACGATGCATCACTGAGAAAGTGGGAGAGACAGTATTGTTAAAGGGATAGTTCAACATTTTGGCAAATTGGCCCATTGTCATAACCCCTATAGTCATAGCAGTAGGTTCGTTAACTTTAATTGTTTGTGCAAGCTATTTTTAGAACGGCGGAGCAGAGCCGTGAGCTGCTCAGAGCTACGCTACGGAGGCTCATGGAATTTCTTGGTTTCCCTCATCAAACTCATCAAATACACAATCCAACAACTCCGTGTGGACAAGTTGTGACCTGCACATTCACCACGCTATAATAACACAACGTTACCACACAGAGTTGTTTTAGAGGGAAATACAGAGACTGTTGATGAAAAACTGTAACTTAGTCGCTGATTCAATGATTCCCTCGTAGTCGAATCATACCATTCTGAGTATATGGGGGTGCCCACGGCTGCTGAGCATTAATTGTTGCACAGAATGTGTTTTTTTTTTTTCATTATAAAAAGCCCATTTTGATACAAAATCCGACTACTTTCTGTTAATAAAGCATTCAAAATGAAATGTGCGTTTAAACGGTAGTTTTAGCTTCTTACTATGTGTTAATAAATCACCCACTGCAGTTGTAATTAAATGCGCGGAGGTGAGCAGCGCGCAGGCAGAGCAAACACAGGACCGTCACGGTGAAGTCACTGCAGACGCTCACTGAGCGGCAAAACGAGGAGGCAGAGCCGCCAAAGTTTAAAATCAAGTAGGCTAGGCTATACATTTAATCAAGGCGATTTTCTCCGAGCCCACAGCACAGGCTACCGGTCTGACATCTAACTTTGTCAGCATGCAGGTTACATACGGAGGATGCGGACTTTGACCAGGTTGCATTCAAGATCCTACTTTCAACCACGGAAATTGGAAATCTCGAGCTGTAATTGTTTTTTCGATCGATCAGCTGAGTTTACCGTTTCATGTGTCGTACTTCTGATGTTTAGACAGATTAATTAGTTATCTTACACATCCTAAAGTTTGACATGTCAAGAGTTTTTCAGAAGAGGATGTCGTTTTTTGCGACTTCCGAGTTGTCATGAACGCACCATTAGCGCAGCTGTGATCTCGTCCCTCTGCAGCCTGTCTGTCTCTCTGCCGGTGTCGCGGTCACAGTGTATATTGACTAAGATTAAAACACACAACGTAGCTAATGTACGGATTGTTGAGTCCTTGTGACCTCCGTTTGTTTTGTTTTACCCATGGATGTATTGGTTTTACCCGGTTTATCTGTGAAACGGGAAAAAGTTGCAAATACGATATTGCTGCTATGTAAAAAAAAATAAATAATAAAGGTTCGACTATTAGTCGACTACGGCAAAATCTGACGAATCAGATTCGACTATGAAAATCCTTAGTCGAAAACAGCCCTAAAAAACTGTCCCTGAAGGCAACGTGCATCAGCGGTTTTGCATGAATTTCCCTCTAAAACAACTCTGTGTGGTAACGTTGTGTTATTATCTCATAGCGTGGTGAATGTGCAGGTCACAACTTGTCCACCAGAGCGTTGTGGAGTTGTTGGATTGTGTATTTGATGAGTTTGATGAGGGAAACCAAGAAATCCCATGAGCCTCCGTAGCGTAGCTCTGAGCAGCTCACGGCTCTGCTCCACCGTTCTAAAAATAGCTTGCCAGATACTTCTTAATCGTTTCTTTTCCTGGGGAAGCAGCTTTAACTCAACCTACTCTCCCCATGGGATCAATAAAACACTCAGGTTCCTACATTTTACAGAATCTCTACAAGCAGCGCTGCTAACTAAATGATTATTTTATCTAAATATCCTCCTCAATTATATCGATCTCTCAGTGGAAAAGCAGTAACGCCGCCGCCGCAGCAGCAGCATTTCTGCTTTAAGAATCCACTAAAATGCTGAATCCATTATGTAAATAGCTGCTCATTATGGAGCTGTAGTATCAACATTTTTCCTCCGTGCACATCAGCGTGTAATGAGAGTGGACTGACCTCCTCCGAGCCAGAACCGTGTACACAGCAGACACACAATCAGCCGGAGCCTGGACCTCCACAAAGTAATAGGGCTCCATCAACCTTGGCGTGGCCTGCAACACACAAGAGAACCGGTACGTTAAAAAAAAAAAAGGTGGGACAAAAGCCTATAGAAACAGTATGGCTGCCTTATGGATTTATGGCAGGAAGAAGAAGAAGAAGAAGAAGAAGAAGAAGAAGCCAAAATGGCGACAAGAGGAACCCGTTCCTGGACGACAATTAAAAAGGCAGCATGTCAGCAGAAAACCCAAACTGCAATCAAGGTAATGGAACATTAAAGAAGGTGAGGGTGGGGGGAGGAGGGGGAGTAATGGTGGGTGAGTGGAAGAATAGGGAGGTGGGGGTTGATCTCACCATGAGGAAAGCTGAGTACACCACCCTCCTGGCCGTGGGGATGACCTGGCCTCCGCCGCGGTGCAGCGGCTCCTGAGCGATGACGGCGTCCAGGATCTTAAACTTGACATTTCTGATGGCTGAGGGGGGGATTGGGAGGAGGGGGGGGGGCAAAGAGAAAAACATGTCACCATTTCCCCTCTCGCTGAGCGTCACAGCAGCGTGACGTCTTAAATGTTGAGGAGGAAATTCCAGGACGGAGAAAACAAAGAAGGTTTTTTTATTTATTTAGTTGGAAAAAGAAGAAAAGAAGAAAAAAGCGACTCACGCTCGTCACAGAGAGGCCCCTCCCTGGTTCCCCACTGGAAGCCCTGCACGATGCTGTCTTTGACCGAGCCCAGCAGCGCCTTGTCCACCTGCAGGGACCAAACACAGTGTGTTACTGGAGCTACATTAACCCCTTCTTGTCCTTTAGCTGCTGCTTGAACAGGTCGTCTGTGAATTGAATTATTGTTAATGTGAAATCCTCCGACTTCAACCAATTAATGAAATGCTTTTTCACCAACATGAAACATGTCCGTCACCTGTGAAACAGACAATCCTGTAAAAACTCATTGGATCATGAAGCATCTGTCAAAAACTGTTATAAATAAAGTTTTCTGAACCTGAACTGCAGCTGTGTGTCGTCTTCAGATGTGAATTAATCAAGTTGCTTTTTTTCTCCTCGTCAAAACATTTTCTCAGGGCGACAACGGACTGGTTTGATGTTTATATAATTATATTATATCATATTATATACATAAAAAAAACTGAATTACTGTCATCTGAGCGTGTGGCTCTGGGGCTCGGAAAATTAAATCAGCAGCAGTTAAAGTTTTATTCGTCAGAACTGATTTGATTTCAGTGAATCTCATGTTACATTATAAAGCACATTTTCCACCATTTAACGTTGGTTTACAGTGAGTAAATGCAGCTAAAAATATTATTTAAAGGACAAGGATGTTCAAAGTTTTCTACAAACGAAGGTTGATAAATTTGATGAACACACCAGCGAGATTGTATTTTCACCATTAACTCAGTGAGTGCCGCGTTTTAGTCAAGTGTACCGGCAATTTTTGATTACTTTTGTAGAGCCACAGTGTATTCTATATTACTGCCACTAACACATACTGTGGCTCGTTTGAAAGGTGAAACTTTCTGCTTCAAATGGACACAAACCGTTTGTTTCTACATGACTCCGTTCCTGAGAAAACTCAAGCTAAACATGGCTGGGTTTCACCAAAACCCCTGCTTTTTTTTTTTTTTCTAGAAAAGGAGATCCAGCGTCTTTTATGAAAGCTGCTCTGTTTGTAAAAGGCACTTGCATTTCTGGATCAAAGGGCTCGTGTAAGATAAATATATACAACAATGCGCTCCATCCGCATGCAGAACTCCGTCTGCAAAAGCAGAGTTACGATAAAAACTTCCAGATTGTGAGCTGTCGTGAGTTTTTGATCGTCATCTATTTCAGTTCTGCTCATCGTTGAGTCTCCAAATTTACACATAAGATGTATTAAAGTGTAATTTTCATAATTCAAAAAAAGCAAAAAACATAAAATTACGTTATTGGCATTTGCATGACAGCAGACGATCTAAAATGTAACTAAAGTCGAGCAGCAGAGGATTACCTGAACTTTTATTTACTGCTCGTCAGTGCAACATGATGACGTGTCGTGGTTTTAGTACTTCGTCTCATTTCGGAGTATGAATGAAAAATGGGACTTGGTTGCAGCTCAGTGTGAGTCAACACGCGACAGCAGGTGTGACATCTGTAGATGTTCTTTCTCTCCTTCCACCAGATAAACCAATTTTCAAAAACAGACGTTACTCCTCATCATCACAGTGTTTCCTGCCCGTCGAGACATAACTCACCTCGGACGGCAGCGTGTCGTCCACCAGGATGTTCGGTCCCGTCGTGTCCGGACCGAAGGCCCAGATGGACCTGGCGGCGAGCAGATCCCAGTCGTACTTCGTCTGGAAAAACTCTCCCAGCTTCTTCCTGCCGGGAAAAGACAGAAGAGCCGTCGGTCGGACAGAGGAGATTTTTTTTCTTTTTTTTGCGTAACGTGTCAGATGAGGACATTAAGGAGATTGGTTGATCGGGGGGGCGAGGGGTTAATGGAAGAGGAGGAGCGGAGCGAAGGTTTAGTTTAATGGTGTGTGAAGTGTGTTGCTCCTCTGGCATCGCCGCTGCGTGCTGGCACCGCTGGGTCCAGATGGCCGCGCAGATGAGTCGCGCGCTGACGGGAAGCTGCTCTCGAGCTGAACGCGCACACACACACACACACACACACAGCATGCTCCCCATGTCACGCGGACGGGGAAATTCATGCATGCTTTTAGTGCATGATTCAATTAGTGGGAGTGAACTAATCAATAGTCTGAGGGGTTTTCTTGAAGAAGCACATGTGATGTACAGACTCTGCTTTACTTTACTTACAGTGCAAATGATGAATTCAACTTAAAAAGTTGCACTTGTCATATGTTTCATCTCAAGTATTGATCCAGAAGAAAACAAATGTGTGGTTAAAAGAACCATCTTCATCAACATCTCAGTCTAGTTTTTCTCAGCTGCTCTTTGGAGCTCTAGGAATAACAGGTCGGTGTCAGCCAATCAGAAGAGAGGAGGCTCTGAGCATCACTTCTAATTGACTGTTTTCTCACGTGATACAAAAAAATGAAAAAAATAGAGCAGATTTCAGCATAAAACTAAATCCTGCAAAGTGTTGGATCCAGGTGGTGAGGGGGTGGGGCCCTGTTGTGACATCACAAAGTGACAGGAAGTCCTGACGGCTGGTTTTAAAGAGCTCAGTATCCGAATACAGGCTGTGTGCATTTCTCTGTGGACTGAGGCTTTGATACTTTCACAGTATTAATATAGAACCTAGAGCTGCTTTATAATCACACTACACATGGACATCTACCTTTATACTGTATGGAGCTTTAACACAAACATCTACCTTTATACTGTATGGAGCTTTAACACAAACATCTACCTTTATACTGTATGGAGCTTTAACACAAACATCTACCTTTATACCGTATGGAGCTTTAACACAAACATCTACCTTTATACCGTATGGAGCTTTAACACAAACATCTACCTTTATTTTGAAGGAGCTTTAACACAAACATCTACCTTTATTTTGAAGGAGCTTTAATACAAACATCTACCTTTATTTTGAAGGAGCTTTAATACAAACATCTACCTTTATTTTGAAGGAGCTTTAACACAAACATCTACCTTTATTTTGAAGGAGCTTTAACACAAACATCTACCTTTATTTTGAAGGAGCTTTAACACAAACATCTACCTTTATTTTGAAGGAGCTTTAACACAAACATCTACCTTTATTTTGAAGGAGCTTTAACACAAACATCTACCTTTATACTGTATACTCAGGGTCTATTCCTGTGGCTCTAAAAGAAAGGGGGATTATTGCCCTCTATTCCGGTAACTGCACTTTTAAAATGATTATTTCAGCCATAGGGATTTCTATATTCGTCTTCCTTCTTCAATGACAACATTTAATTAAAGAGCCAATCGTCAGTCTTGTACGCTGGCTCATTTATCACTGCTCAATGAGGAATAAATGAGAATAAATGATCGGTCGGAGCCGCTCTGAAAGATGGAGGAATTAATAAAGCGTGTACAATACCGGAGTGAGACGGGGAAAATCTATAGGCGCGTTACATCACCTCGATTAATTAAGACATCGCTTAAACTTCTATATCTATATATATATATATGCTTGTGTGTGTGCGTTTGTGTGAAAGTGTGCGATATCTTGTACGTCGTACCTGTTCCATGTGATCTGCACCACTTCGTTCTCGATGTCCTCGGCCAGTCCCTTCTCCAGGGGCTCAGCAATCATGGTGATCTTATTCCTGTCAATCACATCACACAGCTGTCAATCACAAACACACAAACACACACACACAAACACACACTCTTGGGGTTTGGGAAGACACTCGGCCGGAGGGAAGGACTGACTCTGACACAGAGTCCAACTGATCTCTGCAGAGCAACAACAACATCTTTCTACAAAAAGCTACAAGTTGTGAAATTACACCAATAATCAATCAATAAGATGTAGAAAAAAGAAATAAATACTAGTAATAATAATAATAATAATAATAATAATACACACTTTTTGTTTGGCGTCTCAGCAAAGCACTTGAGAGAAGACGTCTCCACGACCGTTTCACAGAAGGTAACGACCGGGTCGGCGACCTGAGGGCGGAGACGGAGACAGTGATGCGTTCAGGGTCAGGACGAGGGTTTGTGTCCAAGAAACAAATAAAAATAAAACTTTCCAGACATTAAAATGATTAAAAACACAACCTTTTTAATACGTGTTGTGTGTTATGGAGATGAAACTGTCGCACAACCTCATGTCGCTGTTGTGTTTCCTAAACTTCACCACTGAAACTACAACAGCAGCCTAGCGGTGGTTTAACATCATGTAATGTGTTTTGTTTGGTCTTTGTGGGAACTGTTGGTTTTTCTATCTGTGGTCAAATTCAATGTTTATTTTGTTTTTTGGGGGGCTGTAAAAATCAAAACTATAATAAACTGAAATTATTGTCATGTATCGGTGGAAGTTTCATGATACAATGAACGACGTCCAGTCGCTCACCTCTTTGCAAACGTAAGATAAGACTTTTATTGAATGGGAATGGGAAATTAATTTATCACAGTAGCAAAAACAACAAGTAATATTAAAATATAAAGAGACATTTTGTACATTTTGTGTGTTTGTTGAAGAAAAACATTGCACAGTATGGAAGGGTGTGAAATAAATAATAATAAATATACTGAAAAAAATTGGAAATATAGGTAAATAACTGTATAAATTAAAGCAGCTGTAGAAGGGAATTCACTTATTCTCTATTAATACAATACATTATTCAACTTATTCAATATTAAATGAACATTTAATTGAATTTAAACACTGAGTAAATGAAAAGGAACTCACTTTGATGTCGATCTCCGAGTACATCTTACGCAGGTCGTGCATGACACAGTCCAGGTAGAGTTCACCTGTGCCCAAGATAACGTGTTCTCCAGACTCCTCCACCTGACACACACACACACACAAACACACAAACACACAAACACACACACAATCAGAAAGTCAATAACAGTTTCCGACGGTTTGTAACAGTTTCCCCTTTTTTTCCTCCTCTCTCCACGAAGGAGACTTAGATCTGTGACCTTTTCAAATGTCGCAGCAGTTGAACCTCCTGAACCGTCGGGTCTGAGGCCGTAGTGAAGAAACACCTCGACTGACTGACGTTACCTTGGTGGTTAGAGACGGGTAGCTCTTGTTGACCTTCCTCAGTCCGTCCAACATCTTCGGCAGCTCCGACGGGTTGACGGGCTCCACCGCGATCTTGATCACCGACGCGGTGTTGAACTTCAGCGGCCTGAAGATCTGAGCCTGGAGGAGAGAGAGGAGAGGAGGAGAGTGATTGGATCTCATGTTTTAAGCTTTCATTTCTGAGGCTCCTCTCTTCTGACCGACAGCTTTCAGGAAACTAAATCCTACAACTGGAGTCCTGACAGCTGGTTTTCAGGATGTGCTGCTGCTCATGAGATTCTTGTCTCACCTCTTCGTTTCCTCTGGGCTCCGTGATCGTGGCGGTTTTGACGATGGGCTGGTCGCAGCCTTCGATCAGGACCCAGTTTCCTGCAGGTACTCGATTCACTTCGATCTGGTACCTGGAAAAAAGGACAATTCAAACTTTATTTAGAGAGCACTTTTCATACAGGAGGAAACAGCCCAAAGTGTTTTTCAAAATAAAACAACAGACAATATATACACACATACACTCACACATGCAACACTAAAAATAGGGCTGATCCCGACTAAAGATTTTCTTGGTCGACCAGTAGTCGTCATTTATGGCGATTAGTCGACTAATCGACCCTCAACCCCAGCGAGTGAGCGTCAAGACTTCCTGTATCCGGCCCTTCAAATTAAAAGCCCTACAGCTTTTTTTTACAGTTCAGTCATGTTGATTTTGACTTAATTTTTTACAAGACACGGCTCTCAATGTTTTATTTTGTTTGGTCGACCAGTGCTTCGTCGGAGCAGCCCTAATTAAAAACAGAGGAAAAAGCAGAGGAAACACTATCTTACACCAGAGAATTGATAAAAAGAATAGAAGACAGACAGAAAGAAATACAGACAGAATAGAAAAATCAAATGTCAATTAATCATTGATTATTCTAATTGAACAAAGCGAACATCTGGACGGGCCGTTACCTGGCGACGGAGATCCAGAGCCGTCCCACGGTGCAGACCTGGGAGTCCTCCTCGTCCTCCAGGGTGTAGTTCTCCCCCAGCACCTTGACGGGCTGCCCGGCCTGAATGGTCCCGCTCAGCACGCGGCCGAAGGCGTGGAACTGAACGCCGTCCTCGGTGCTGTACATCTTAGTGGTGTGGCACATCAAAGGGCCCTGAGGGCGAGAGACAGGAGAGGGATTAGAGAGGGAGAGGGGGAAGAAAATAGGGCAGGGAAGTCTTATCGCTGGAATAAAACATTTCTACCTATAGACATATATAAGAGAAGAAAAAAAGCAAAATGAGACCTTTAAGAGGAAGTTGGAGAATTGGTTCATCTTTATTCTAATTAGCTGAAGAGACACTGCTGGTTTAGAGGATGAGGAGTTAACTGACTACCATCATCTGCTCCATCGTACTCACATCAGGGTCGCACTCCGCCATGGCCTCCCCCAGGTCCGAGTCCAGGCCGCCGGTGTAGCTGTGCTCGATCTTGATCCTGGCGCCCTCTTGTGGCGAAGGGATGTGTTGCACGCACATGTCCACGAAGCCTGGAGGGAGGAGGAGGAGGAGGAGGAGGAAGAGGACACGGGCCGTTTAAAACCGATTCATGATGTTTAAACTGAAGCGTGACCATTCATTATCTCCAGATTAAAATAATAATCACATGCAAATAGCTCAGATAAAACTCTGCCTCACAGTTCACGCAGCACTAATATCATTACTATTAGAGCTTTATCTACAGAAAAAAGGACGTGCTTTAGATTTATGATTGATGCTCAAGTGTATAGATTTTTTAAAACCTGTGATTGTATTGTCTTTATCTATTTATTATGTTTTTACTCCTATTATGGATGGTGTTTTAAGCACTTTTTATTATGGACGATGTGCCTTTTTGTGTATTTTAGTGCAATACTAAACTCCAAGAGTCTTGCCTGGACTTTTGGTTTGTGCACAAATGGCAAATTTATAAATGTATCTATCATAATAAACAATCACAGGCATGAAGGACATGATCTGTGCATCCTTTGTTCTCATATTAAGTTGGTAACGATGCCATGTTTTTGTTAGAATGACCGGGAAAAAATCTCTGCGTCTACCTGGGTGTGATTTGAAGATTTAAAACATGTAAAAGAGCAGAGCGCGGGGCGGTGCGTGGCGCAGTGGTTAAGGCAGCCGCCCCATGTATATGCAGATGTTTAAAATGTCATTCCCCTCTCTCTGCCTCCCCCTTTCCTGTCTATCTCTAAATCTATCAAATAAAGGCAGAGTGCAGAGAGGAAAGTTATGCAGGGCTCTATATAAAGCTTAAAGGGATAGTTCAACATTTTGGCAAATTGGTCCATTGCCATAATCCCTATAGTTTTAGGAGTAGGTTTGTTACCTTTAATTGTCAGTGCAAGCTGTTTTTAGAAAAGCAGAGCAGAGCCACGAGCTGGAACGTTACAAGACTGAGTTATTTTCGAGGTAAATTTGGGAAAAACCACTGGTGTGCGTTACCATCAGGGCAGTTTTTCAACAAAGTCTCTGCATTTACTCTCTGAGACTGCAGAGACTTTAAAAACTGTCCCTAAAAACAACTGTTTTGTGGTTTCCCTCTAAAACAACTCTGTCTTGTTATTATCTCATAGCGTGGTGAATGTGCAGGTCACATCTTATCCACCAGAGCGTTGTGGAGTTGTTGGATTGTGTATTTGATGAGTTTGATGAGGGAAACCAAGAAATCCCATAATGAGCCTCCGTAGCGTAGCTCTGAGCAGCTCACGGTTCTGCTCCGCCGTCCTAAAAACAGCTTGCACCGACAATTAAAGGTAACGAACCTCCTGCTATGCCAAAATGTTGAACTATCCCTTTAAATATTTTAAACTTGCACCATGCACACATAAAATAAAGTAGGACAGACAGAAACTAATGAGGTTATACCAGTAAACTCTCCAAAGAAGCGGTTGCAGACGAGCCTCAGCAGGGGTCTGATGTTGAGCTTCAGCTCCTCTTTAGTCAGGTGGATCCCCAGCTCATCCAGGACTCGCGGGAGAGACGTGTCCACATCCCCGACCACCTGCACACAAAGAGGATTTAGCGTGCGGGGATTACACACGCCGACTTTTTGCAAACTCGGCCCGACGGGGGCCCGACGGTGCCGAGGAAAGCTTTTGTTGCCCCTGATGCAAGTTTGAAAATGACGTTAGACGTGTCCAACCTGGGAGAGGATCTTGTAGAGGGGCTCCAGAACGAATTCCACAAAGCTGCGCTGAGAGTTACTGCTGGGAGCTTTCTTTGTGAACTTGCGGCTGAAAAGAGGAGAAGAAGAAGAGCAGGAAATCACTGGACGGTAACGACGACGTGTGAGAGGAGAGAATAAAGACGCTGGTTCAGCCTCTGTTGAAATCCAAATGAAGTTTCTCACGTTTTAGGATTGAAGTAAATGTCTCCCCAGAGCCTCTTGGCAAATTCATTATAGTTGATGTCGCCTGCAGACACAGACAGAGCTCATTAGAACCAGAATAAGCACATTAGGCGCGAGACGGGGAGGTTGTTTGTGTCCGTTGTCGTCGATGTGCGGCCTCACCGTAGGTGTCTGCGTAGATCTTTGCGAAGGAGCCCAGGGTGAAGCAGATGCTGTACTGAGAGCTGGCGAAGCAGACGTTCCCCAGGAGAGGAGACACCACCAGGTTCTCGTCTGTGGAGTAGGTGCTGAAAGGCAAAGGGACTTTACACGACTGACTCCATCATAACAGATCCACACAACTCCAAAAGACTAAACACAAGCAGGTCCTGTATTTATTAGGCAAAGAATGAAATAAGAAAGATTCACTTTTATCAATTGGCCTTCTCTTAAAGGGATAGTTCAACATTTTGGCAAATTGGCCCATTGCCATAATCCCTATAGTCATAGCAGTAGGTTCGTTACCTTTAATTGTCGGTGCAAGCTATTTTTAGAACGGCAGAGCAGAGCCGTGAGCTGCTCAGAGCTACGCTACGGAGGCTCATGGGATTTCTTGGTTTCCCTCATCAAACTTGTCAAATTTTTTATTATTGTTAGATGATATTGTGTTGAGAACGGGTGATTTTTTACGATTTTATCTCACTTAGTGGTTTTATTATGTTGTTGCTATTTTATTACAGGCAGTTGCTTTTGGTGTTTTATTTCCGTTGTACAGCACCTTGTAACTTGGTGTTATATAAATAAAGTTAAATAAATAAGATAAGACATGTATCAGGGCTATGAATAAGCCCCAATAGACGAAACTGTCCAGAAAAGCTCATTAGAAAAAAAGTATTTGTCATAATAAAATACACATGTACATGAAAATCTCTACACTATTTAGATGTTACAACAATTTTGAGTCGAAATCATCCTTTGCCTCATGAATTTAGTATATATTTTCATACCTGAGCCTGTATCTAACACTTTTTATTCTTTATAAAAACTTATTTATAAACATGCATGGTGTTGTGTTATTACCTGAGCAGACCGTTGACCTCATCCACAATGTGGCGCAGTTTATAATAAGCGTCAGTCGGAGGCAGCTTGAGCTCCACGATGAGCCGGTCCACCTTGTTGATGCAGATGGTGATGGCCATGCGCTCCTGAACGGCGTGTTTGATGAGACGCTCCGTGTTCAGCATCACCTGAGCAGACGAAACACAAAAAGGTTGAGGTTATACGGAGGCACGGGATGAAGAGCGGGGAGGCTGAGATCACATCGGCAAGAAGAAGAATAAGAAACCGAGGGCGACTCACTCCTTCTGCTGCGTCGATGAAGAGCACAACACCGTCTGAGATCCGGATGCTGGATGTGACCTCGTCGGAGAAGTTTACGTGACCTTTGAGAGAAACAGAGACAGGGAACGTGTTTTTAAAACCAGAACCTCGACATGTGAATTCAGCAAATCAAACAAAGCTTCTGGTTAAGAAAAAAAAAGGACAATACCTGGTGTATCCATGATGTTGAACAGGTAAGATTTGCCTCTGGAGTCTGGGAGGACCATGGTGATGGGCGTGCTCTTGATGCCAACTCCTCTCTACGGACAAAAACACAAATTGAAATCATAGCGTGGTGAATGTGCAGGTCACAACTTGTCCACCAGAGCGTTGTGGAGTTGTTGGATTGTGTATTTGATGAGTTTGAAACCAAGAAATCCCATGAGCCTCCGTAGCGTAGCTCTGAGCAGCTCACGGCTCTGCTCCGCCGCTCTAAAAATATCTTGCACCGACAATTAAAGGTAACAAACCTACTGCTATGACGATAGCTTTTATGTCAATGGCCAAATTTGCCAAAATGGTGAACTATCCCTTTAAAATGAAGTCTTCAGATGTGTGTTTAGGATTCAAAACTCTTACCTCCTGTTCTGTGAAGAGGATGTCTGTGTATCGGAGCTGTGAAAGTAAAAAGTCAGGTTAGTTTCTGTTGTAATTTACAGATTTCATGTATTGTAGTGAATGTAACGTAATTGTAGAAAACAACTCACATCCACATCATCTCTCTTCCTGATTTCTGGATGCGTCTGTTCAATCAGGCAGTCCACAAAACAGGTCTGAAGGGAATAAAAAAACAAATCCATTAGATCCAATCACCGGGCACAGCCATGTTATTAGCATATGCACATGTTCTCTTTGGCAAACGGCTCAAAGAGGAATGGAAGCAGAAGCAGCTGTGAGCCGGACTCTGACCTTGCCGTGGTGAAGGTGACCACACAGGGTGACGTTACGGATCAGCTCCGGCCCGTCCATCAGATCTGCAAGGAATCTGCCAAAGGAGGGATGTCAGAGAATCAGACGACACACAAGCAACACACATGAACAGTGAACACGTGAATTTGAATGACTCACTCCATATCATAGACGGTTGCAGGTAACTCCTGCTCCATCAGGGTGAACTGCTTGTTCTTCACGGGTTTGATAATTGGCTCTGGGAAAAGCAGAGTAGAGAGCAGCACATTATGACATCAGCTATTATTAAGCATCTAATAGGCTCTTTGAGTTTTCGCCAATTCCAGCAATATAAATGATCAAATTGATACTTTGAACTATTGAACTATGTAAAAGTAATCTTTTTGTCTCCAACCTGTCAGAGGTTGTGTATCCTCCTCTTGGACGATCGTTTCCACTTCAGGCCCATAAACCTCCTCTGCTGTGGGGTAATACTTCTTGTCCTCATGCAGGACCACCTCCATGCCCGGGACGTCATCGTCAGCATCAGCTGGTTCGTCGTCGTCATCCTCGTCGCCCTGCACACACACAAACACACACAGTGACATTATCATTATAATGTGCACAAACATGCTGCATATTAATCAAACTGTTCACAAATGAATTTGAAATGCACCTCATCAACATCTCTGTCCTCTGCATCCAGATCATCTTCATCATCGTCAGAGTCCAGCTCTGGACCGATGTAGTTGCCGAACTCGTCGTACAGATCAGCCTCCATCTTCTAGAGACCTGAGAGAGAGAGAGAGAGGGTTTGACTTAATTAGTAATCATGCTAATGAGTTGTGTGCACTATTACAACATGCTATGGAAAATAATATTTCTTATTTTCTTAATTTGTTAAATTATACTGTTTGAGCTATATAAACTGAACATGTTAACTCATGTCTAGTATTATTGTCTTTTTCAACAACAAAACATATCAAAAACATTCAAACAAGGAGCGCTTTGTGGACTCATTTCTCATTTAGAGCTGCTCTTTGGATTGGGATATACAGTAGGAGATATAAAAACAAAGGAAAGAAACTCCAAGACACTCTCTTTAAATCAATAAAGTGCGTTTATTTATCTGGCATAGTGGCATTGTCACAATGACATATTATGATGATGAAGCCTTGAGATAAATAAAGGCATTTTATTGATTTAAAGTCTAAGTGCCTTGGAGTTCTTTTTCTGTTTTTAATAAACTGTGTATTTTTAGATTTACTAAACTATATGCCTATTACCAGCGTTTATATCACTAATAACATGCGTATCTTCTTAAAAGTATAACTTTATACCGGTAAAATAAGTTTACTTTTACTTCATAACGTCTCTGTTCATAATAATCAGATGCCGGGGATGAGTGACGTCAAACAGTGCGTTACCTTCCCACCGGAGCTAATGCTAACTCTGCTTGTAAGGAACATTTAATTCAGCTGGTTTTCTATCGATTAAAAAAGCAGGATATGCGAAACGATTTACATCATCATTCGGCTCTATTAAGAAGTTTTCAGTGATTTAAACCAACTTGTTTTCTTGTTCTTGCCAATGCTATTGTTGCGCTAAAAGCTAGCGGCTAACAAGCAGAGAAATGAATGACCTGTGGACGTTGCACATACGTCGCTGTTCACTCGCTGCGCCGCGTGATAAATAACAAGCAACGTCACACACTCACCTGTTTTCTGTTATTATGTAGACTGCAGATATTATTTCCAACAAAAAGTTAAAAGTTGGGGATGTTTTTCAGCAGACAAATAATTTCCCAAATACCGCCATGCGCATGGGGTATTACTACTTCCGGATTTCTTCTTCTTCTATGGACGTGAAGGCGTCGAGCGTCCAACGTTAAAGACTCGACACTGCCCCCACCGACAGAGATGCGACACTGCAGAGAGACTGGACGACACATTTTTTGAGTGAGTGCCTTCCTGAGGTCTTGTAGTGGAATGGTCGATTAATAACAGGTAGTTTTTTTTTCCAGTGACATCATCGGTGAACGACATCAGCTCCAGAAACTAGAGACTTTTGCATTGCATATCCAGTTAGAAGTTCTTTGTAGAGGCTTCAAGGAAAATTGTGTGTTGTGCCTGACAGAACAGTTTTTATCATATCAATTATGTGATTAAATTCTGGTTCTGGTAGGCTACTGGTTCTGGTACCGGTTATGGTACTTGTTCTGGTACTGGTTCTGGTATCGGTACTGGTTCTGGTACCGGTTCTGGAATCGGTTCTGTTATCGGTTCTGGTGCTGGTACCGGTCCAGTTCCGGTTCTGAACTGGTTCTGGTACCGGTTGTGGAACCGGTTCTGGTACAGATTCTGCTACCAGTTCTGGTACTGGTACCGGTTATGGTACTGGTAACAGTTCTGGTACCGGTTCTGGAATCGGTTCTGGAACCGGTTCTGCTTCAACTGGTTCTGGATGGAGCAGAGAGGTTCTGGAACTGGAGCAGGTTCTGGAGCAGATTCTGGATGGAGCAGGTTGGAGCAGAGAGAAGGATGGAGCAGGTTCTGGAGCAGAGAGGAAGGATGTGCAGAGAGGAGGGATCCAGAGTTCCGGTTGGAGCAGAAAGGATGGAGCAGAGAGGAGGGATGGAGCAGAGTTCTGGAGCAGAGAGGAGGGATGGAGCAGGTTCTGTGCAGAGAGGAGGGATGGAGCAGAGAGGGATGGAGCAGAGAGGGATGGAGCAGAGATGGAGCAGAGAGGAGAGATGGAGCAGAGAGGAAGGATGGAGCAGAGAGGAGGGATGGAGCAGAGAGGAGGGATGGAGCATAGAGGAAGGATAGAGAGAGATGGATAGAGCAGAGAGGAGGGATGGAGCAGAGATGGAGGGATGGAGCAGAGAGGAGGGATGGAGCAGAGAGGAGGGATGGAGCAGGATGAATGGAGCAGAGAGGAAGGATGGAGCAGAGAGGAGGGATGGAGCAGAGGAATGGAGCAGAGAGGAGGGATAGAGGGATGGAGCAGGATGGATGGAGCATGGATGAAGCAGAGAGGAAGGATGGAGCAGAGAGGAAGGATAGAGGGATGGAGGGATGGAGCAGGATGGGGATGGAGCAGAGAGGAAGGATGGAGCAGAGAGGAGGGATGGAGGGATGGAGCAGAGAGGAGGGATAGAGGGATGGAGCAGAGAGGAAGGATGGAGCAGAGAGGAAGGATAGAGGGATGGAGCAGAGAGGAGGGATAGAGGGATGGACGGATGGAGGGATGGAGCAGAGAGGAGCAGGGAGAGAGTCCTCACACCATGTTCTAAACAATTTTCAAAAATTAATATCATAGATTGTGGGAAATACCCCACCCCCCAGTCTCATTAAAAAAAAGTATGAAACTCCGGACCTTATTTGTCATTTGGTCCCAATGTCTACACCCTGGTTTTGGCCTTGGTTTTGAGGCAAAACCTGGAAATACCATGACCCTCTCCGTGGAGTGAGCTGAGCAGCTCGCACCTCTGCCTGGCCGGTCTCACAGCTTGCATTGACAATTAAAGATATACCCCTAAAACTATAGGGATTATGGCAATGGCCGGATTTGCCAAAATGTTGAAATATTCCTTTAACTGTCTCCTAGTGATTGCACAATGTCTTCACACTGGTTGAAATACTGATGTGCAGTTATGTATTTTGGCCAGCAGGTGGCACTAAACACTCATGAACATTCACAGCTGAATGTGTGCAGGTATTTGACAGAAAGCAGACAGGTTTGTGGTGAGCTGTAAAACACTGTTCAGTTTCTGTTTAGTGAAATCAGACTGACTCATTTAGGCTATCGGACAGTTGCAACTGGATTCAGTGAGTTCAGCTGAATGGGCAATGTGTTTCATAAATTATAAAGATTTATAAATGTTAACCCACAATTTAATGTATTTTAATATAATTTTAAGGAAACTGAAAATTTGAACTCAGGAGATGACAGAAGTAACATGAAGAAAACCTGAGTATGTTTATATGTATATATTTTTTATTTTGAAAAGCCTGTTTAAAGGGATAGTTCAACATTTTGGCAAATTGACCCATTGCCATAATCCCTGTAGTCATAGCAGTAAATTTGTTACCTTTAATTGTCGGAGGTAAATTCATGCAAAACCACTGATGCAAGCAGTCTTTGCATTTTTAAAACAACTCTGTCTCATAATGTTCTATTATTATCTCATAGCATAGTGAATGTGCAGGTCACAACTTGTCCACCAGAGCGTTTTGGAGTTGTTGGATTGTGTATTTGATGAGTTTGATGAGGGAAACCAAGAAATCCCATGAGCCTCCGTAGCGTAGCTCTGAGCAGCTCACGACTCAGCTCCGCCCTTCTAAAAATAGCTTGCACCGACAATTAAAGGTAACAAACCTACTCCTAAAACTATAGGGATGTTGAACTATCCCTTTAATCATGTATCATGTATTTCTGTCAAGCACCAGTGGTGTAGTCTAATTTAGGTACCCTATTCATACTTATATATATAAGTATCAGTTTTACTATCCAACTACAGTCTAAGTATACTGGAGTTCAAAGACTACACTGCAATGCACATGCTATACGGTATGTATGTATGTAAAGTGTGTCTTCGACGTAACCGAAGGGATGTAATCAGTGCAGTGGTCATGATGAATGGGGTGTGTGAGGATGTTGGTGATAAACTCAGACACAGAGTTTCAGTTGATGGCTTTATTCCTGCTGGTGTTAACATTAGTTTGTATTTTTTTATTAGATCAGTAGGCCTGGCCTACACAAGACAGACACAACAGACAGATAATAAACATGTTAAACAAAACACACAACCTCTTTAAATCATATGCATTTCTTCATTTAGTCACAAAGTTTTTCTGACAAAACACTTTTGCACTTGTGCTTTTCTTCTATTTTTTTTGTTTGTTTGTTTGGAAATCCCAGCTGCCATCAGATGGCGGAGTGATTTCTTTTATCGATAGTGTAATTTCATATTACATAGAAGTGCTGTTTGTAAGAAAACACACTTGTAATTGTCACTTGATAAGTGTCCATTATATATTATATATATTTATATAAATATTGCTATTTATTAAGGTTATTATCAGCCTACTGACAGGGATTTCCACACTGATACGAATGCCCCCAAACATTAATGCAACGTTCTTCACCGTACACCTGAATACTGTTTGTAGCCGAGCATTTGGTTTGTTATTGATCTGCTCGGTTCTAGCTGGAGGTGACACGCAGGTCTCCATAATCATTAACCTGCTGATAGCTTCACTGGGCCCGTCTAACGTGAGGAGCTGGACTGAGGCCAAACACACACTGCAAAAACTCTAAATCTTTCCAAGAATATTTGTCTTATGTCTTGTCAAAATGCATAATTTCTAGTCATAACTAATCTCTTTCCATTTAAAATAAGACTCATCACCAAAAAATTAACTTGTCATTAGATCATTTTCACTTTCACAATAAGTAGAAAAATCTGCCAGTGAAAGCAAGTTTAATGCTTGTAATAAGAAAGAAAAACTTGCTCCATTATCAGATTTTTCTGCTTATTTCAAGTGAAAATGTGCTTGAAAGAATTAAAAAGTGTCTAAAACAAGCTAATTTTTAATGTGATGAGTCTTATTTTGAGTAGAAATGACATTTTGACTAGAAATAAGACAAATATTCTTGGTAAGATTTTGAGTTTTTGCATTGTATACAGACAGAAAACTGTTTTATTGCCTCTAACATCAGATCCTGGGTCTGTTTTTTTTGTTCTACCTGAGAATGTGACTAACATTGTCAACTGGCCCTTTAATCGTCTCCTCAGTTTGAGTGTGTGACCCTCCGCTGCCTGCTACTCCATCACCAGCTTCCTCAGACGCTGCACCACCTCCTCCGCGCTCACCCACGGCACCGTGACCGCCTTGAACTCCCCGGGCATGGCCTCGTGGGTCTCCGTGATCAGCCGGTGCATGGGGAAATCCCGCCTGGGGAAGGCCACGTCGCGAGGCCCGAGAGCCGTCGCTGGGCAGAAGTCGTTGGCTCCGTCTCCCACGTAGAAAACCCTCTGGTAGGGGCGGCCGCGCTCCTGCGTCCTGCGCACCACGTAGTCCCTGACGATCACCTGCTTACACATGTTGTCCGGGCACCGCGGGCAGTCGTGGGAGTGGAAGGGCTTCATCACCAGCCGGCCGTCCTTGTTGAAGGTGGCCGGGTTGGTGATGACCCGGTGGAAGAGTGCGCGCGCCCCGCTGCGCCTCAGCCAGGACTCGATGAAGAAGGTGTTGGCGTCGGACACGAGCACCACCTCGAAGTCCGTCGTGGGCCGGTTGCGCAGGTACTGGAAGAGGTTGAGCATGCCCGGGGTGGCCGGGATCTTCTCCATGATGGCGCGGATGTCGCTCTCGGTGACGCCCTGCTCCGCCAGGTAGCCCAGGACGCGCTGCATGTACTCGTTGTAGCGGCCGGGCTGGTAGGTGTCCTTCAGCCAGTCCGGGAGGTGCTGCCCCGGGGCGGCCTGCACCACCATGTCGTCGCTGGTCTCGTCCACGATGGTCTCGTCAAAGTCAAAGAAGATGAGGAAGCGCTTATCTGAGGAGGCCATGGTGATGTCTGCGCGCCGGCTCCTGCGGGGTTCCTCCTCTCCTGGGGGGTGGGGTGGGAGATAACAGCAGTTGAAGATTGAATCTCCCATCACTGACTATAATGCCACAAACTCCTACTGCTGCTGCCAAGTGGCATCAAATCTCTCCCAAAGCTCTCCTCCCACTCTCCAGCATCCCACGCCTGGCAGGCCACGGCAAGGTGAGGCTGCCGCGGAGCTTTCTGGGAACTATTAATGCATAAATAGATGAGGGGGTGGGGTGGGGGTGATGGGATGGAGGCAAAACACAACCAAAGAGAGATTTAAGGTAAGAAGTATAGACATAAAAGAAGCTTAAGACTCATTATAAAGAGAGCAAAGCAGCATCTCAGCTCAGAGGAGGCAGCATCCTCCACCTGGTGTCTCCCTGAAGAACCGTGTCTATAACAGGTGAAGAAGAGGAGGAGGAGGAGTGAAGAAGAAGAGGAGTGAAGGAGTATCGGTCTCTACTTGCTCCTACCAGCCAGCAAACCAAGCAGCAATACTTGAACATTAAAAACACAATGTGAACGTTTTTGTTCTTTTTGCAGCTGCTGCTGCACGCGCTTTTATCCACATACCTTATTTGGATAATGGTTGATGTCAGCAGAGGAAGACCTCACGTGCTCTCCTGGTCCAGACCGGCGCCTTCCAGCTGATGTGGTGCGGATGTTTTTCTTTTTTTTTTTCTCCTTTGTGCAGAAAAACAGAAGGAATACTTTGAGTTGCACGAGACAACGTCTGACGTTCAGTCGCTCTACTTTAAAGGAAATAAAGAATTTTAAACATCATGTTTAAAAGTCTTTATTTTATTATTAAGTTATTATTACTATTATTGTTATAATCTAATTAATCCGGAAAGAGCAACGAGGCTACAAGAAGTAGGTTAGTGAGTCACAGCAGTTCGGGATTATTCAGGAAATCCTTTTCACACGGAAAATAAGACTCTTACAAACAAAGATCTGCATGTAAAGACACATTAAATTAATTTTAGAAACATAGAGGAACAGTTCGAGTTGAGTTAAACACTGGTTATAAACTTAGACTAACCTACTTTCTCTCTTACATAGCCTACAAACACGGGAAAAACAGTAAAGGCTGAACTCATGCAGAAAAAAAACCCATTAATGTATCGGTACCGGTGCTCTGGATCTGGATCCGGTCCCTGGTGCAGATCTGGTCCGATCCGGTGTCGCTGAAAGTCCAGGCGGAGTGAGACGCGCACCTTTATGTGACCGCCGGAACGAACGGAGCAGCTGTGACGGTCGTGACCGCGCCTACGAGTCCGCCCATTTAATAGCAGCCTACTGAGCGCGTTCACGACACTTAAGAGCCAAAAGGGGAGGGAAGGAGCCCCGTAGGAGGAGAGGAGAGGAAAGAGAAGAAGAAAAGAGTGTGGATCTTCGTGCTTGGAGCTTTCAATAAAATATTTTTTTTTATTTTTTTTTCCAGTTTAACATGAACTCATGTTGGAGCCTATAGTGTCACTGTGGTTCAGGAGCAGGTGAAATCACTGAACATCTGACTTCCTGCCCCTGAAAACACAAAGATCATCAAAGATAATCAGTTGTCACTTTGTTTTTTCCTGTTGAACTCTCACCGTTTAGATAAAAGTCTACAAACTGACTCTTCTAGCCTTTACAGAAAAAAAGGTCAAAGGTCATGGCTTCAGAGTGGCAATAAAAGACCCTATCAGAAGCAATGGATAATTCCAGATATGAAACAATGTTGTTAACTACAGTGAAACATTAGTAAAGGAGGTGGTGGGGGCTCATGTTGGGCTAGAAAAAACAAAAAACATGTGAATCCACTGTGATTAATGAAGCACACAGACACTTCCAGAGCAGCAAACACACGCACAAAAATGCCTGCACAACGCGGCGTGAAGCCCTCCTCTCCCTTATCTGCGTGCTGACAGCCGCGGCAGCAGCAGAGGCCTCCTCCTTCCTCCTCCCTCCTTCTACACCACACGGCGTAATGACTAACAGCTGGGGCGGCTGACTATTTTCAAACCCAAATGGGAATGGAGATGGTGCAGACGGTGTGTTATTATCTCCCGCGCTGGTGAAGTGAAGTGAGCCTCGCTATGTACCTGAACCTGAACCTGACCACCCACTCACCATCAATGGAGTGAGTCACTCCACACTTTCCCTCGGCCTGCTGCTCCGCTGCTGCTACCTGGCTTTACCACGATTATGTGACTCATTTGTGCAAAAAACACCCTAAAAACTAAGAACTACCTGGTGATGCAGAGACTCAGGAGGGAGCAGAGCAGCAGCAACAAACGTCTTAGTGCGTCAGGAACACGGTGTTAATGGGCTGGAACAACAGATCTACAAGATAGAATAAAGCTGTTATACATTATTCAGTTTTAGTTAAAGGGATAGTTCAACATTTTTGGCAAACTGGCCCATTGCCATAATCCCTATCGTCATAGCCAGAGGTCATTTAGCTTTTTGGAAAAATTGTAGAGTAGTTTCAAAGCAGCATACTTTTTACTTTTACTTTAATTTGTTTAGAAGGAGCGGTTACATTTCCGCAAGCTGTTTTAAAATAGAAATTTCATCAGCCTACTTGTTGGGTATGATCAGTCCGAGTCTTTCAGTTCTCCAGCCGCAAGCTGCTAGGAGGAGCAACACTTCTCAGACAGTCTCGGTCGCTATGATCCGCGGCTGGAGCAGCATTCACAGACGCTCCAAAGATCCTCAATTTGAGATAATGACTAGGAACTATATAGAATTATTTTGAGACAGAGTTGTTTTTTTTACTTTCAAGATATTTGGAATTCACTTTTACTTAAAATTTTTTACACAGGTACTTTTACTTTTACTCAAGTAAATATTTGAATGACTAGAGTTATTATTCTAAAGTAACTATACTCTTACTTGAGTACAATTTTTGGCTATTACCCACCTCTGGTCATAGCAGTAGGTTTGCCAATTTTTTAGAACAAAAGCTGTTGCAGAGCTATCCCACATTCACCACTCTATGAAATAATGACAGGACGTTATGAGACAGAGTTGTTTTCAAGATAAATTCATGCAAAACCGCTGATGTGTGTTTCCGTCAGGAGCAGTTTTTCAGGAGACTATGGCAATGGGCCAATTTGCCAAAATGTCACATTATCCCTTTAAGTATCTGTCAAATTCTTAATTCATCATTTATAAAATATTATTCCTGCGCCGATAGAGATAATTAACAAGCTCATGCACACTGACTTATACAATGATTTAGACATGAACAGTGCATCTTAAATGTTCATTATCATTTACTTACATCTAATAACCTTATGAACCATTGACGTCACCTAAATACCTGTCATTGGTGTAATAAGTGTGAACAGACATTCATCACACAACAGATGGGCTTATAAATCCACAGTTAAATGTTTGTTAATTAATTAATATAAATGTGGGAATAATGCTGTTTTTTTGTCTTCAAAAGGTGTAGTTACCACTCTGCTTATCTAAAGGTTTAGATAGAAAGATGGAAGCTGTATTTTACTAAGGGGTTGAGGGGGGGGTGGTGGTCCCTGCCTGCCTGAGGTCACTGAAGGTCAAGGCCGCAGCCCGTAGCAACAATAAAAACCTCTGACATCATCTGTGAAAACAAACATGAGCTCTACAAGTTGCTGACACACAGAAATAACAGGAAGTGGAATAAAAAGGAAGCTTAACGAGTGGCGAAACAGAAACAAGTCTGTGAGGTTGGAGCTTTTCAGTAAATCTTATTGTGAAACTCACCTGAGTTCGAACCCGCTGACCCAGAGTCAGAACACACGCCCCGTTTACGTCACATCTTCTGTTGGCAGCGTTTGAAGATAAACAGACTCACACACGTTTGTGATAATCATGGCTACTTGTTTTTTTTGTTTGTTTGTTTTTACTTCTCAAAGTTAGCAGTCAGTTAAATGTACATTATCAAAAAAAGGCCCAACTTTTTTCACTTCTCCTCAATCTCCAGATAACATACAAAAAAAAGGGACAAACCGGGACATTATAAAGCTGCACATTTTGTACCAGATACAATAATAAAATACGCAATGCTACATTAAGTGGTTAAAAATACAAAGAGGGGGAAAAAGTATATTGATTTTTTTTAAAACATCTTTAAAGAATATACAATGTTATTTTTCCTTAACTAGCCAAGATTTTTTCTTTTTTTTTTTTTAGTAGAAAGTGCATTCTATATAACAAAGAAAGGAGGAGGAGAATCGTTCGGCAAACTGAAGAGACAGGAAGGACAGGACGTGGCGGAGAGACGGACAAACAGAACAGAAGAATGGGTTTCAGACAAGACGAAGCTCGGAGGGGCTAGTGTCGAGACGCCACAGCAGCAGGAGGAGGAACGTCGCTTTTAATTTGAAAGGGCAGGAAGGGTTGGGGGGGTGGGGGAACGTCCAGTCTGGAGGATATTTCCTTTTACAAAATAGGAAATAAACTTTAAAAAAAAAAGACTAAGAAATAAGAAATGTCCTTGGTTTGCTATGGTCCCGTCCACACTAACCGCCTCCACCTGGGGATTCTCCTCCTTTCCTTTGCCTAAAAAACATCCACTCAAGAGTCGTCATCATCATCATCCTCATCATCACCTCCACCCTCCCTACCCCCCCACCCCCACCCCCCCCCCTTAATGCAGCCACAACTGAACTGCACTCTGTTCCACAATGCATTGTCAGTCCCTCCCTTCCCTGCGCCTCACCCACGCAGCAGTAAAGTGCAGAGAATACACACAAATGAAAAGGCTTAAAAAAAAAAAAACTTACAAAGACAAATAGATCCATACTGCAGGATGCTGAGGAGAGGGAGGGGGGGTGGGGGGTGGGGGGGCCATGAGAAGCACATAATGCAGCGGTATTAAGAAGAAGACCCACAGAAATGGCAGGATAATCGCAGGTCTCAAATCAAACGAGGGGGAGAAGGTGGTGAGGGGGTGGGGGTGGGGGGGGGCATCCTAAACTACTGAGCTGAACCACTTCAGACTGAATACCATTAGAGCGGTAGGAGGATGTTACAATTACTGCTATTATCCATGTCAGGTACCCCCTCCCCTCCCCTGCCCCCCCACCACCCCAGTACACATCACATTGGGGCACACTGTGTAAAAAGCAGCTTTTGGTACAAGAGCACTGGGGACGACCACACACACACACACACACACACACACACACACACACACACACACACACACACACACACACACACACACACACACACACACACACACACACACACACACACACACACACACACACACACACACACACACACACACACACACACACACACAACACACACACACACACACACACACAACACACACACACACACACAGTTACAACTAGGGACGTCACGGTCATACATTTTCTTGACACGATTATAGTCAGAGAATTATTTGTTATTATCACAATTATTATGCATCAATTAATTTCACAACAATTGTTATTATAGGAACAATTATGAATCCCCCAGAGGAAATGTTTGAAATATTCAGGTCGTAAATTGTCATCTACACAAAATGTTTATGTTTTTTTTTTTTTTTTTTTTAATCGTTTTTTGTTTTCTTCAAAATTATAAATGACGAATCTGCCGATACGGTTCCAACATCATCTTTTTTTGAAAGGTATTCAGGAATCTTTCCGATTAATTAATTGTGGTGTTTAATACCGCGATTAATTATGAAAACAAGTGATCGTGACATCCCTAGTTGCAACCAAACCAACCTATTTGAAAACAAACAACATTCACACACACTCGCTGGCTCTCACGCTGACAGATGTACTTTCTTGCGCCGACTTTTACGCGTTAATCGATCGACCGATAGATCTATATCTATACAAAAACTGTGTGACCACTGGATTTCATCCTGACGTTTCCTAACATGTGCTAACAACAGTATATTTATATATTTATATCTACACTACGGAGCCATTCATTAGCTTAAAACTGAGCAAATTATCAGAACATTTAAAAAAAAACGAACAAAAACACGAATGACTCAGCAGCCATCATTCTGCGTAGGCAACATTCATCAGGTTTTAGACGCCTTTGCCTGTGTGGATCAAAGTAATGTCAGTACGTCGAAGAGAGGAGAGGAAACAGGAACCAGAACGCCCCACATCAAACCGTGGAATAGAGACTGAGAGGAATATGCATAATTGTCTGTTAAGACCTGTGATGAAAAAGGTCCCAGGTGTTTTATAGAACGGTGATACTGTCTGTGTGTATGTGTGTGTCTCTGTGTGTGTGTGTGTGTGTGTCAAATGACCTTTAACATGGTAACCCGTATCGTTTCGACAGCAGCGAAGGGAGGTGGGGTAAAGATCCTGATGGGGCCACGTGTCGGGCCCCTCACAGTGGCAGTATTTGACAGTCATCTTGCTATCTATCTAAAAAAAAAAAAGCATCTGTTGACCAACCAACAGTGCTGAGAGGAAAAAAAAACCAAAAAGCTGAGGTTTACACTGATCACACAGGGAGGAAATCAGTGACCGTGTGGTCGTTGTTGTCTGTTGTGTGTCTCTGTCTGTGTGTTTTGTGTGCTTGAGTTGAGTTGTGAGTTCTGCGTGTGCCCAGGCCATGTCCTGCATAAAGTTGAGTTTTTTTTTGTTTTCTTGTTCACAAAATAGTCAAACCTCAAACAACCCTCTTTTGTAGAAAAGCCAGGCCGGCAAGACATGTTCTATATGACACAACAATACATTGTTAATCTGCAATATTACACTTCTGAAAATAAAATGGAAAAAAGCAAAAAAAAAACAAAATTAAGAAATATCTCATGAACTGGAATGGAAAGCACCATTTAACCATATGAATCTCAGACTATGTCTAGACTCAACTAACCATTTACAAAACTTTTTTTTTCCAATGTCCTTTTACAAAAAAGAACCCCCCCTCCCCTCCCCTCCCCCCTTCTTACTGTAACCTATGGCACTGCATCTTGCACTACTGCTGTTGTCCCTCTGACGGAGAAGGAAAAAAAAGCCTGGCGGCCTCGGTTCAGAGAGACAGAGAGAGACTCGGGTAGAACCAGTTACAACATTCATTATACGACGTTTGTGTGGGGCCTGAGGCTCTGCACTACCATGCAGAGGAGAGGCTGAGTACGTATTGCTATGGGGAGGACCTGCACAGGAAGAAAAGCAAGAAAATAAAAAACAAGAAAGAACATAAACGTCCGGACCGCTGTGCAACCGCAAGTCAACTCGACATATAGAAGTAAAAAGTCCAGTTCAATGACACTGATGATCCATGTAGCCCAGGTAATACATAACGTTGACTTCAGCAGCTTATGAAGAGAGGGAGATATTTGTCTTACGCCCGTCAATGTACAGAGAGAGAAAAGGAGGAGAGACAGAGAGAGAGAGAGAGAAGTCGTTTTGTGTTGATTTCCCAAGAAAATGTTCAAGAAAACAAAAATAATAAATCCTAGACGTTCGTTGTAAATTCTTTGTCAGTTGCTTTTTAAGTCGGGCTCTTACTTTAAATAACGTGTGCACTGAGGGTGTTTCAGTCTGAGTCTTTCACACACATGCACACACGTACACAAGTGTGTGTGTGGTGTGTTTAGCTTGACTTGTGTGAGTCTGTTCGAGGAGAACCCTCCGACTCAGGGCTTTGAACTGAGAGACTGAGGCAGGACGATGTGAAGAAGAGGAACAAGGCGGTTCGGTGTGTTCGGGCCTGGAGGAGCTCAGTGGTGCTGGGGGGCTCCGGGGCCCTTGTCGGGGGGAGGGGGGGCCATGTGGTGCAGGTAGCTGCTGCTGTCTTCGTGCCCGCAGTGGTTCAGGGGCTCGCTCTTAAAAAGGGCAGGGGGCGGGGGCAGGTGGGAGACCGGGGGCACGGCCAGGTGGTGGGGGTGGGGCGGGGGGTTGGAGAGGTGCTGCTGCTGCTGGGGGTGGTGGTGAGACGGGGTCGAGTGGAGCTGCACGTGGGAGAAGGCGTGTCCCACGGGGCCTCGCGGAGCCATGTGCCCCCCCAGCGACGCCGAGGTGGTGGCCGGGGCGACGGCGGCCGAGGGGCCGGGGCCGGAGGCGGTGGAGGAGGAGGAGGAGGAAGAGGAGGAGAAGGTGTTGGCAAAGATGCGGACAGGCACGGGGGGGCCGCTGGTCTGCAGGACGACGGGGCTGGTGACCCGGAAACACTTCTCCTTGTGCGCTTTCAGCATGTTGGAGAAGCGGAAGCGCTGCCCGCACACCTCGCACGGGTACGGCTTCTCCCCCGTGTGCGTGCGGCGGTGGCGCTTCATGTTGGGCCGGCTGGTGAAGCTCTTTCCGCAGATCTCACAGATGAAAGGCTTCTCTCCTGCACAGACACAGAGATGCATGGAGGGGAGACAGGAAGTGAGTCAGTTCACAGAGAAAATGTGATGCATCAGTGGCAAATCCTTCAGCTACGTCCACACAACTGTGATCATGCTGTCGGGCTGTGTGACTGCCTCTAAATTTCATATTGTGGATAGGCCATGCTCTAGATTGTCAATACACAATGAAATCACCAAGGGGGGGGGGGCGTTTACGGACTGCAGAGACTGCTTGCTGAAAAACTGTCCCTGAAGGCAACACGCATCAACGGTTTTGCATGAATTTCCCTCTAAAACGACTCTGTGTGGTAACGTTGTGTTATTATCTCATAGCGTGGTGAATGTGCAGGTCACAACTTGTCCACCAGAGCGTTGTGGAGTTGTTGGATTGTGTATTTGATGAATCCGTAGTGTAGCTCTGGGCAGCTCACGGCTCGGCTCCGCCGTTCTAAAAATAGCTTGCACCGACAATTAAAGGTAACAAACTTACTGCTATGGCAATGGGCCAATTTTCCAAAAATGTTGAACTATCCCTTTAACTTTGAACCTGCTGTGAACATTTCAATACATTAAAACAATATTTATTTGCAGTTATTCTAGTGAATGACCCCGAAGCGTGAGGAAACGGACTGTGTCCGTTCAGATCAAAGAGATGCGCCAACACCCTGCGGCTGAGGAGACAGAGAGGAGAGAGAAAGTGGATTGTAGGTCTGTTTGTAAACGGGGCGTCTTTGACATCATGTATATCCCCCAGAAACAGCCAGAAACAGCTCCAGCCCCCTTGGATCGTTTATTAGAAAAAAATAAAATAATTTTAAATCAAACATAACAAAGTGCTGTTTTCCTTTTCTTCCCCTTCAAAATCCCCTTGATATCCAGCAACCCACCAATCGCCAATACACAATGTAATCGCTGATCGTCCCAGGCCTATCATGCCGGGAAACGTTTCCTAATGAAGCAGATCTTTATCCAGAGTAGCTTGGCATCAGAAACACACCTCTGTAAACTGTCAACATACCTGAGCAATCAATAAGTCAATCATTGTCCTCAGGGCATGTGTGAGGCAGTGTCAACACAAAGCAGATGTTCTCTACAGTTGATTTACAAAAAAATTGATTTGCAGGATTAAAATGCTGAATTTAACTGGACAGTTACTCTTATGGAGGTCTGTGTATAATATGCACATAGTCTGTGTCCTTTTTAACTCATATTTTCACTATAGCTTTATACTTTTTCTTATTGTTCTCATTCCTTTTCCTGTTCCATTTGTTCATTTCTCTTTTTTCCCCTACCTTGTATGCTGGAGCTGCTGTTAAATTTTCACCATTGCAGAATGAGTTAAAGGGGAACTATGTAAGTCCGGTCGCCTTTCTTTCTCCACAGAGCTCCTCCTGCAGCTTCAGAGTTCATATTTTCACTGTGGTAAAAACTCACCACTAACCCTCCTTATACTTCTTCCTATTGTTCTTATTTCTTTCTGGATCTAACTTCTCTTTTTTCTGCCTTGTGTGTTGGAATTGCTGTTAGTTGTACATTTTTCCAATGAGAATGAGTTGAGCCTCATCATATGTTCATTATCTATACTGTATTCACCCGTGGTGGTAATAGGGGCAAGATGAGACTTGTCTTTTCTCTGCGTTTGTCTGCACTGACTACAACGTTTAGTTTTTAAATCTGAAACAGGCCCGACAGCGTTTCTGAACGTCTCTCGTTTTCAGAGCTTTTAAACTCTTGAGTCGTGTTGACTGGAGGCAAAACAGAAGCATTTTTAAAAAATGAAACCGTTGTAATGTGAGCAGCATATCCAGAGATGAGTTCAGTGAAAACATTAACAATTATCATCTCATTAAGTTTTCACAAATGACAAAAAAAAAGTTAACTACCCCCCCTCATCTCACCCCTTCTATATTTCCTCCCTCCACAGAGAGAGCAGCCGTTCTCTCTTTTAAAAATGCAAATAAGTTGCCATCTTGAATTGAGACTCTTTGCTGTCAACCCACCCACTCCGCAGGAAGCCATTACCATTCACACTTTGAGGAGAGGAGATGTGAAAGTGAACAGCAGCTCAGTAGGAATGCCGCTCTCATTAACCTCCCTCCATGGAGCCACTGAATGTGCCTGCTACCACCCACACAGCCATCTATTAACAGGCTGCTCGAGTGCTCTCTGTGTGCCTTATTCTGGCGTGTTATGTGTGAAGCCCCTCCGAAACCAACTGAATATCAAAAGGTGACAGCTAATGTGCCAGTCTCCTGTAACTGTAACATTTCACTCGCTGGCTGGCTTGCTCATCGAGATTTTCGGGAAAGAATCTGTGTGTGTGTGTGTGAGGCAGTGAACCAAACTTTGGGTGTTCAACATGGGCGCTGCCTATTACAGGGCATGGCTGGGTGTGCCTCCTCCTGCTGCTGCAGTGGCAGGCAGAAGAGAGGCTAGTGTAATTACACATCACAAATATAACCGTGAGGGGGCCAATGGAGAGCGGTGTGTCCACCCACGACAGGCACGGCTTGGGAAAAGAAAAAAATAAATATATATATATATATAAAAAAAAGAAAAGCAGTGAAGGACGTTTGGGCTGCAGCGCCACATTTGGTCTTGGAAATAGCAAAAGCAGCAGGGACAGAAAATCAGAGGGCTGGAGTACAGCACGGCTGGGTAGTCATTATGAGCCGCAATATATGCAAAGGCTGCTCTTTGATGTGAATGGTCCCTCTCATTACATGACAACAACCGGGCAACGTCTCCCTGCTTTTACCACTATAATGTTCATGTTGGCTCCGTCCCGTGTCTTTCCTTTTTTTAGGGAGGACGAGGAGACGAGCTGGCTGGCTGACACTTCTCAAGAACACGTTGTTTTCATGTCTAAACATTTCAGAGAATGCAAAACTATCTCAACTGAGATTAGAGACGGAATAAAAAACACAACTTAAAGGGATAGTTCAACATTTTGGCACATATCCCTATAGTCATAGCAGTAGGTTTGTTACCTTTAATTGTCGGTGCAGCTATTTTTAGAACGGCGGAGCAGAGCCATGAGCTGCTCAGAGCTACACTACAGAGGCTAATGAGATTTCTTGGTTTCTTTCGTCAAATACACAATCCAACAACTCCACAACGCTCTGGTGGACAAGTTGTGACCTGCACATTCACCACGCTGTGAGATAATAACACAACGTTACCACACAGAGTTGTTTTAGAGGAAAATTCATGCAAAACCGCTGATGCGCGTTGCCTTCAGGGACAGTTTTTCGGCAAGCAGTCTCTGTATTCACCAAAATGTTGAACAATCCCTTTAAAAGAAATGTATGCTTTGTTTTTTAAATGGAAAAGCGACCTACGTTATGTATTTTTTCTGTTTTCATGTCTTTATTTCTGCCTGCCGAACTAAACTGCTTTCTATGAACCATCATTTTTCTCTTGGATCAGAGCCACTCGGCTGTTTGCTGTGAGTTACCGTCTCACCGCCACTGAGTCATATTTAAAATAGATGTTGGAAAGGAGATGTGCAAAGATGGAAGAGAACACTGACAACGCCAGAGAGGCGAGACATCTCCCTCTCTCTCTAAAATAGTGTTTTTCCGATTTTAGCTGCTATAAAACCAACACTTTGTGAAACATTTTTCTAGCAAGTTGTGTTTAACCCTCCACACCCCACACTTCCTGTTGTCCTGCTCTCTTTTAGCCTGGAAAGTTGTGTGGCTGTGTAACTTTTAACACAACAAATTCATTCCCAAGGATGAATATTGAAAAACTACCACCAACCACTAGTTGGGTTGCGAGCCGAATGAATCCTGTAAGTTGTATTACTCACTGACTGGTGGAAACGACCATCTCTAGAACACAAACCTCTTGTTTCTCATGAACTCAATTTAAAATCGAGGGTTGTTTTTTTCCTGAATGCGGAAAAGCTTCTGCAGCCTGAACTGGTTTAACTGTACGAGGCCTCGGGTTAAAAAACAAATTAGACGTTCTCTTTTTTCTCTTTTTCAAAAAAAACAAACAAAACAAATTCCTCAAGATGTTTCTGAGGAACAAGCAGAACTACAAACCGAACACAAAGGCAGAAAAAGGGTGTGATTGAAGTACAGACACCTGTCGCTTCTGTTCTCACCTGTGTGTGTTTTCATGTGCTCGTCAAAATACTGTTTCATGTTGAAGTCTTTGCCGCACCACTGGCACATGAACTGCTTGTGTCCGATGTGAATGCTCATGTGCGAGCGCAGCTGGTACTTGTACTGGAAGCGCTCGTCACAGTTCTGCAGCGGAGACAGAGACAAACCAGGTCAGCGCACAAAAACACTCAAATAGTATCGTCTTGTTTCCTTTGAGTAAACATGGTTATATTAACAGTTAACAGTGTGTACACGGCTGTCACATGACCGCACGCACACAAATACATAACATGCACAACAGCAGCTTAAAGTGTGAAAACTTTTATTTGCATTTAAAAGAGGCGAATCAGACTGGATTTCAATCTTTTGCATATGAGGAAACGTGTATACATAAAAAAGAACTGTGGTTACTGAAGCAAGCTATTAATAACACCCAGATTATTTGAGTGCATGTGACCGCACTGTGTATTTGAATTATGAGGCTTTCCTGGTCAGGTGTTTTCCTGCACAATCTGGATGAATAAATGCAAAAGGGGAAAAGAGAGAAAGCAGAGCAGGTTTCATATGGCTCTGCTGTGTAAGACCACCGAGGAGAATGACGGTCTATACATTACACACACCCCCTAAATAAGCATTTAATGACATGTTCCAGTGTAGGAGGAGGACTCGAAACATTTAATTAGAGCGGCTCCACCCAGGCACACATGCTCGATTCAAGTGGTTGGACGAGGCCTCGGGTGGGAGTCAACACACCCCATCTGTCACCTTCCCCCTGAATTAATGAGTCAGGACAGGGTTACAATTATCAACTGTTCCCAAGTCTGCCGAGCAGAAAGAGAAACGTGGAAACCCTGGTGCACAAATGTGACACACAGAACACATTTAGTTCTACTTTTACATAGAAACGCTCCTGTTAATTGGTGAACGCTGTGTTTATGTGGTTTGCAAATATTTGACATGGTTTTGACTTTAGCTCTGCTCTGTGTGTGAACTAACAGAAATACAGTAGAGGAGGACGACTCCCACAGACAGCGACTGAATAATAATTTTTTTTTTTAAAGAAGAGACTATTTTAGGTTGTTCATAAAAACCACACGGCAACATCTGCTCGGACTAATGGCTTCAGGCAAACAGGGGCAAAATTCACCAAAACTGTAACCTTCAGTTTCTCCGCTGAAAGGCGGCCAGTCACTCCTTCAGAATAAAAATGTCACACACAGGAAAAAGGAGGGAACGGCGCTGACAAAGGTCCTGTCCATCTGTTTATCCATTTATTCTGTCTATTTATTGTTGTGTTGTTTCGAAGGAATGTATACATCACAATACCTTCGGGATTAATTAAGTTTATTCAATTATATGTATTTTTTTAATTTCATTTTATTTTATTTTTCTACCTTGAGCAGGTTTGAGCAGACAAGTTAATTAAGTCCTAAGAAATTCCTGACTGAAGTGTGGAATTTGGGCTACTTAGAAAACACAGTGTGTCTGGCTGTGAACTGTCATGGTCCGCAGCTGAGTCATACGTCTTCTGTGTTATGTGAGTGACCTTTATGGGGAAACACATATTTCATCAGCAGTGGCATGTGAAAGGGGGTGTGAGGACAAGAAAAAAAAAAAAAAAGGAAGCAAGTCACATTCACCTCTAAAACTCCCACTAGTGCAGCCAGTCGCACACTAGATACACATTTACTTGCAGTAATTAATTAAAACAAATAAGGCCCCTCCACATGAAACATGTTTTTGTGATAAACGCTGGTTTGGGGGGTCCATGCACAAAAGAGATTTTTTAAAAACCCTGTATTTATTTTGATGTCTGGACAAGATAAACAGATATTTACCAGAGACCATCTACTGTATATTTGTCACGTCGCACCACAGCTATTTGTTAGGTTACTATAGTAACCAATTTGCTATTTCCTCTCTCTCACCACTCTTTATGCGTATTCGTCTGTGGACAGAGACGTTTTAATACCTGAACTTGTGTGGACGGGAATATTTAACATTAAAAACTTTTCAGTATATTTTCTCTGTAAACAGTGATGTTCACTGACATCTAATATGATTTGCAGGTCAATGCATCACACTGTTGTGACATATTTGACCTTTTTATCAAACCAAACCAGCTCCATGTGGTACTTGCTGGCCAGTGTTGCAATTTTTTTGTGTAATATCTTGGCTAATTTCTGCAGCCCTACTTTGCAACCTGGTGCTATATTTAAACTGTGTAGCAGAGTGTGACACTAATGCATCTGTGCACAGACACACACACTCCTACTGTGGGACAATTTGCATACAGCACAACAAACTGCCTGAATGCTGCTTCAGCTGTTTTGGCTCAGCAAAAACAAAAAACTAATTTTTTTTAGCTCATGTCCAAGGTGAGGTAATCCTGTCCTGCAGCTGTATGAGACGAGCACAAATGTTTATTTTGTGTGTGTGTCCCTGGCCTTATGAGAGCAAAAGGCAACAACTGATAACAACCAGTCACAGATGTGTCACATCTTTTTTTTGATGACTGTTGTGAGTTCAAATCTGTGTTAATCTAAATACAGGGGGGGTGTCATGTGTGAGCAGGACGACCATGTTTGTGTGTGTCTGTGTGTGTGTGTGTGTGCGTCTTACCTCACAACGGAAGGGCTTCTCTCCAGAGTGCTGCAGCGAGTGAACTTTTAAAGACATGCTGCGTTTGAACGACTTCCCACACGTCTCACAGGTGAACGGCATGTCCTTGGTGTGAGCTGGGTTTGGGAGAAAGAGAAGAGAAACAGCACTGAGACATTAACAAAATATCTTCAGCTTTTACACTATTCATGGACAATTAAAGAAAATTAATCTGGCGGTCTTGCAAAAAGTAAATGAAAAGTCACAAAATACAAAGTGGAAATACAGATTATTTAAAATGAGATTTAATTTAGTGCTTTATTGTACTGAATCAAGAGCCGAGTGGCGGCTTGTGGTCCCACTGTGGGATGTGAAGGTGAAGAGGAACACCAGGAGCTGTGGAATAAAAGGCTCCCAACTTACCAACCATGTGCTTACGGACATGAGCCATAGTGTAGAACTTCTTCTCACAGATTTCACATGAGAACTTCTTCTCGGCATAGCCGTGCACAATCTTGATGTGCTCGTGCAGTGACCACAGCTTCTTGAAGGACTTGTTGCAGGAGACACACTGAAGAATAAACAGAGACAGAAGAAAAAAAACAGACTAAGTTTATTGTTGTGCTGACAGGTATGATGAGCAACAAAACCTAAGGGTCTTTACAGGCTTCTTATTTTACTGAAACCGTTTCCTTTATACTGCAGCGCCCTCTACTGGGGGAAATCCAACATGGATTCAATTTCCTGAAATCCCTGTGGATGTCGTCTGATGACAGCCAATAGGATTAACAGTTCACATGCTGTTAAGGAAGCACAAAAATGAAAATATTTGGATTTAATCAAAGGAAATTTGGCTTTTTGAGGTGATTCCAGGTGAAATTATAAATAGGTGGTCAGAGGATGAGGGGAAACCTGCAGGGACAATAAGGCCCAGATGAATTTAGTCACATTTATGACACTTTCAAGTGTTTGCTCTGGAGCTGGGACTTTGTAAATTAAATTTAAGCCTTCTTAACACTCTCTAAGGCATTTTTTGTTTGTTTTATGACTTTATACAGACTACAACACTTGTGTGAGGCTGTTCTGTGAGACTGGAGGACAGTGGATGTAATCTGACACTAGTCAAAAGAAAGAGAGTTTGAATGTCAAATTTGGTCTAAAAAGTAAAAGAGCACCTGTCTGACTGCAAAATGCATCAGCTGTCTTTTTAAATTAAAACTCAATTTAGGCATCTCTGGGAAACAATTACAGATGTTGAGTCGATTGTAGATCAATCTGTTCTCAGTTTTTGTGTGTTTCTCAGTCTTTCTTTGCAGAAGTGCACAAACACACAACCCCGGCGTTGCTGTTTTGGAGACGCTCCTCCTGTCTATCTTTGGCCTCATGTTTGGATTTGCCGTCTTGCTGGAGAATAAAGCCCAGTCTGTGAAGGCTGTTATCTCGCAGACTGCAGGGCCTTCTGCAAAAGAAGCAGCATCCCTACAAAACTCATGCTGCTACCAATATGCAAAAGGACAACAAAAGGAGTTTCTATGACGGCCAACAAAGTTGATTGTGGTCTCACCAGATCAAAGAAAACGACTTCTCCCAAATTTCAAAATCTCCCACATGCCTTCCAGCGAACGTTGGCCAAGATATCATATGATTTCTCTCCCAACAGTGTTTCTCTTTTCCTCCTCACAGCGCTGACTGGTGAAACACCAGGGTGAACGGTGGTGAGCACGCCGAGCTTCCAGCGGCAGAAATGAACCCTGAAGCTGCTCAGCTGCCACAGACCTGTTTCATCAGTCAAATCTAAGGATAGAAACTGTTGTGCAGCAACTGGCTCTTCTCTGATTGGTTTCACTTTTATCTTTCATCTTAAGGATACACTTTTGACCTGAAAATTAACAAACCACTTGATATTGGCACTGTGAACACACGATGAATTAAATATAATAGATTCTAATCAGATCGGGGTTATCTAATCTCACAGAAGTGACCAGACTTCACTGAGGATTCAATGCACAGAATTTCATTTGAGAGTTGTTGAGTGATATTCTCTAATTTCTCATAACTCATTATTAGAAAACTTTAAAAGGTTCAAAGGGTTTAACCAGCTGGGGTTTTTTTTCTTCACAACTAAAGAAGCAGAACAAACTCAGCAGAACAGGAGGTTAAATTAAGCTATTCAAAACACATACCCCTGGGTGTTAACATGCAGAATCACCTTGTTTCAGTTGTAGAGAAGTGAAACCAAATTGAGGCCACGTCTCTGAAACCTCCTCAATGGCACCAAATGAATTCTGTAGCGTGTTTTTCGCACGTGCAACTGCAACAGCACCTCTGAACTCATCAAGGGGAGCTGAACGCAAGAAGGCAAATCGCATCAGTTGGCCTGCAGTGTTTCCCCTTCAGTGTACTGGGAACCCCACCCAGCAATTCAAGTTGTAGATTTTAAAAATCCATTATTTAGCTTAATGTTGATTTTAATGTTAAGGACCTATAACATGCGTCTAATGCGTTGCTATCGTTTCATGAGGCTACATTCATTACAATGCATTTATCTTCGACTGCACTCTGTGAGGCCCCCCTCCCAGTTCAGCACCTGCTGATCCAAGTGGCCGCGGTCATGGCGGACGTGCGCCATGGCAGAGGAGACGGGCCCTTGAATGGCTGGTCCAGACCCCTAGATTTAAAGGGATCGATAATTCACTAATCATCTACCCACCGTCATGCCAAGGAAGGGTTTAGAGAACTTTAGGAGTTCCGTGGGGGGGCCAAAAGTGAACTCTATCCGCCGCCATAACATGAAAACCTGTTACCAGCCAGACCCCCCCTGGAACTCCTAAAGCGTTTTGATGACTCTGAAAGTTCGCCAAACCGTTCCTTGGCATGACGGTGATTAGATGATTGGTGAATTATTGATTCTGGAAGCATCCTTTTAAAAATATGAGTTTTGTTTTTGCCCACCAGCCACTGGAACCACAGTCAGTACTAAATGTGCTTTTTTAAAAATGTATCCGAAGCAAATCGTCTCTTCCCTTTATGTTCTTCTCAGAGTAGCCTACACCAGAACGCTTCATTTACATGTTCAATTCACACATTTTTTTCTGTTTACTCATCTTTTTCACCCCTCCTGAGTTCATATGCATCTTCAGGTGCATCCAAACCAAAAATGTCAGAGGGAAACCTGGACCACTAGACAATAAATAACCTTAACCCCAGAAGTTCCCAAGTGCAAAGTACAAAGTGATGTAAATAGAGCCGTGCATTGTTCAGAGGATTCACAGAGTGAGTAGGTGTGCTGATGACATTTCTATCCTGCCTCCCGCACGCTCCACCCCAGCACCGCATTCAGTATTTCCAGTAGGTGTGAATGCGTTTGACCCGGGCACAGAGCCGCTGCGTGCGGCATGCTACATATGTGACACAGAAAAAAAAAGGGAAAAAAAGGCCTAACTACTTTCCCCACGGAATCAGATCTGTCTGCATCGTCTGGGAAGCGGATGAGTCAACGGCTCCCTACATGTTGTCAGTTTCAGAGGGTGTAAAGCGTTTAAAACAGAACGAGCTTCACATCACATCTTATATCACAACAGGAAATCAGCTTTGTTTCAAGTGTTGACTGTACTCTCGGTTCTGTTTAGCCATAAAATAACCCACTCGCACATTGGCTTGAAGCACGAAAACACCCAATTAGTCTAAGTAGCAGGGACTGAATTATTTATCCAAACGTCCTAACGTATCTAAACATCTACTGCTAAGAATAACATCTGCAGGAGTAATTATAGGGTTTGCTTTACCTGGATGTTCTTCTCGCAGTCGGTCTGCTGGTGTAAGGCCAGCTCACTCTCCAGGACAAACTTTTTGCCGCACTTGTCGCAAATCTGCATCCGCCTGTGTGTGACATTCATGTGCTTCTCCAGGTACCAGCGCGTGTTGAACACCCGAGGACACTTCTCACAGGCCAGCATCTCCTTCTCCTCCGCCTCCGCCTTCCCTCCTCCCGTCGTCGTGGAGCCGGCGGACGGCGGCGCGGACCTGCCCGACCGGCGCTTCGGGGGCTCCATGCGCTTCCGCCGCCCCCTGGTGGTCATCCCGCCGACGGCAGCGGTGCTCAGAGCCGTTCTGAGGCTCTTCCTCCGCGGCTGGCTGGGCGCGGCGGAGCTGCTCGCACCCTGACGCGCCCTCTTCGACCTTGTTCTTCGGCTTTCAATCTCCTCTTCTTCGTCTTCTTCCTCCTCTTCCTCTTCGTCGGGGCTTTCCTCCTCCTCCTCTTCTTCTTCTTCCTCTTCCTCCTCCTCCTCTTCTTCCTCTTCCTCCTCCTCGTCGCTGCCGGCTCTCTCGGAGTCGTCCGCCGCGGTTCCAGTTTTGTTGTCGCCTTTGGACACGTGGAGAGTCTGGTTGTTCAGGTTCACCTCGACGATGATCTGCTCACGCTTGAAGCCCTCCTCCTCGCCGTCCTCCTCCTCCTCCTCCTCCTCGCCCTCTTCTTCCTCGTCGTCGTCATCGTCCTCGGTGTCGTCGGAGGTGCCGTTGTTGCCGGCCTGGGAGCCCGGCATCCCCGCCTCCTGTCCCGCTCCTCCCTCTCTGAAATACTGCTGAGAAGTCGCATGCTGCGTGGGCAACTGACCAATGTTCTGATCCGCCATGGCCGCTGCCTTGGCCGCCATTTTATTGTCCACTAACACAGAATAAGGCTTGCCGCCGGCCTCCCTCTTGTACAGCTTGCCCGTCAGGTCCAGATCTGGGTTGGGGGAATGAAAATAGGACTGGGACACTGGCGCCCTGCGTCCTTCCTCCTGTGACATCCCGCCAAGGCTAGGGACGGAAACCTCTTCCTTGAGGCTCTGGCAGGATTTCATGAAGAGGGGAGAGGAGGGGGGGCGGTGGTGGTGGTAGAGGGATGGAGCTGGTAGGGCCACAAGGAAACGGAGAAGAGTTACTGTTGTTAGACTAGCGTGATCTACAAGGAGGGGCAGGGGGTGCCACACCAACCCCCCGCCTTCCTTCTGCTGAGGAGACAGGAAGGAGGGGATCAGGTGAGAGACAGTCAACCGGATTCAAAGAGAGCGTCCATACTGTCCACGGTAGGAAATGCAGGTGGAAAGACATACAATCCGCTCCAAGTTTAGTTTCATATGCCGACTTGGGAAATCAAAGCGGCAGCGTCTTTGATGCTGAACATTTGAAGCTAAACTCCTCTGCAGTTTGATGAAGCGTAGCCAGGCTGCGGGTTCAGTTTCTCCGTAGGCCGCTGCTGCTCTGCAGGGCGCCGGCGTCCTCAAATTGCAGAGCAGGTGAAGACGAGCTGAATGCCCGACATGGAACTGCTGTAAGGACTTCTGTGTCTCGCTTGAAGAGCCATTTACAGCGCATTACCTGCGAGATAAGAAAAGATATGAGATTAGAAAAGAAAAGGGGTTTCTTTCCTCTGCCTCTGTGAACTGAAACTACAGCCGTACTGTGAAGTTTTCAGCGCTGAGCACCACATTTACCCACAAATGTTTCAGTGTTGTGAGTAGGAGTTGAAACCACAGCCTTTTTTACAAATGAATGTGAAGAGGATTCGCCTTCAGAAAAACGAGCAGTCTCAATATTTCCAGACCACAAGTGAAACACCTCACGATGAAATTAACAACGACAAAAACAAAAGGTGCTACTTACTTACTCACCACTGCGTAAAATGTACGCTATTTTCTTGACTATGATCAGATAAAAACGTTTTATATGAGCATCAGAGCAAAGAGAAGCTGGTTGATATCCACAATATCAACTGCACTAAACAGAGATGCAATCACAATGCATCCTAACAGTGAACTCAACGGCAAAGCAGTGATTAAACAACTAGATTGTCTTTAGTTTTAAACAACAGACTTGTTGATGTGCACACGCCTCTGTCATTGACTGTTGGAGAGCATAGTGTAACCGCAGCTCAGGAGCTTGTATTGCAAATACAACCACAGGAAACTGTATTTCAACCTTTCAATGAAGCCGGGGCACTGCACCATTTGGCGCTTACGATAATATCAACATGTTTACACACGTTAAAGATGAAACCAAAGCGCAAAAACAAACAAATCTATCGTCTTGTAGCCTGGTTGGGTTGTTTGTTCATCGTGACCTTTTCGTGCGTCTATGTCGGGGTGTCTCCCCCTCATTCTCTCTCTCTCACTGACAGTTTGACGACCTTAAACAACCTCACGCCCTGCTCCCCATAATGAGTGTGCACCATGGCGGTTGGCTCGCTACAAAACGTCTCGAAGCAAAACGTGAAAAACAAAAAAGAAAAGCATTACGCTCTCCTGTGGCTTCACAAACATCTCATGCTTTATTTTTCTAAACTCCGTCGTTAGAAGTAAAATTGAATCATCCAACAGGGACTTTCATATTCAAACACTCCCTCGCCCGACCCATATGGGGACTACTTTGTTCTAACATTTAATTTACACAGTCGTGATAAACATGAGGGTTTTGCCTGTGAGACACAAAAAGGAGCACGAGAGAGAGCGTGTGTGCGAAAGAGGGGATTGTAAACGACATATGATAACCTAGATTATTTCTTAACAATAAATATTTACCACAATCATCTATTTTCGGTGAAGCCACAACAAAAATAATCCGTTATTCTCTTGCTCTTTGTTCCTTCCTATGACTAAACTGAACAGCGGCTGCACCTGCTCTGAATAACCTGTAATGAAACAAGAATTATTCAAACTGACGGGTCTATTTTTGAAATCTGAGGGGGGAAAAAGCGAGACTTAAAGTGTTTCTACTCTCTAACATCGTTCTTTGTTCATTGATCCATTCCTTAAAACGCTGTTTGTATCTCAACAACAGCCAATCTGAAAACTTCAATTCTGTTGGTCAAACTGATTCACAGTCAGTTACTTCATTCTGTGCAGCTGCTGGTGAATCCTAAATTGATTTTTATTTTTGTTTGTCCCGTCATTTCATTTCAGCAGACGTAAACAAAATGAAAGAAAAAGAGCATGCAATAACGGACGCAGATGCGAATGGCACTAAATTACGTTTGCTAGTTTTTGTATTAAAGCCAGACATACATCAATCTGTTTGCCAGTTTCGCAAGCACGAGCGAAAGCAGTTTATGCAGAATTTGACTATCCACACACACACAGATACACACACAGACACACACACAACACACCTGTCTTCCTGTGCATGCTGACTCTGATCCTTTCTGAGAATTGGACAGCAGCTCTGAGAGCATTAAGACCACAGAGGGAGGGCAGGCTCTGCACTGACAGAGCAACTCAACTCACATGGCTGTCTTAGACACAAAGCCCTAATAGATTATCCTGCTTCTGGATGACAGAGGAATATAAATTGCATGAGAAAAAAAAAAAAAAACCGCTGCCTGATCTTGACTTTAAAAAACGCAAATCAGCTGCTTCCAGTCCACTCTGTTTTAAACTTGTGCATGTTTGAAATAAAATGTTTATAAAGGGTTGAAAAGATGAACAACAGAGGAATGCATCTCGTTTTCCAATCAAAGCACAAAGTTGATTAAAAAAAGTACTAAATTTGCTGCTGAAAACGATCAAAAATCACATGTGCAAATAAGCAAGTGCCTTTTGCAACCCGTACCGAGTTAAAATCCTCCCCCTTGCTTATCATCATCTACTATGAGTCATTTTGAGACTTTCAGTCATAGTGAAATAGTAAAAGCCTTTGATGTGGGAACCAAGCATAACGCAGACTTCAATATCACTGGCAATTAGTCAACACAATCACCTTGTCAGATTGGAGAGGTCAGACCTATTGCAGTGATGATCATTTGGGTTTGCTTTAGTTTAAATCGCTTATAATAATAAAGAAAAAACTGACCTCTGCACCCTGATGCAATAAACAAAAAGTGCATCAAAGCATGTCTCCCTGACCCTGACAGCCCATTTCAGTAATCCAAAGCATTACTAATATTCTGCAAAACTTACCCAGAAAGCAAAGTTTAGTCAACAATAACTAATTTAAAGTTGTCTTGTTTATGTCTCCGAGGCGTGATGAGAAACCAAAACTCGTTTCATATAGGGTAAGCCACAAAGCCGGTTTTATACCGGATAGATGCTACTGTGGGCTTAAGACTTGAATGACACAGGATGGGAGCGTAACTGCAAAAGGCACTATCCGACACTTTGAACCAAAGAGAGCATTAAATGGTTTGAGTGTTTGCGAGCTGCGCGTGTCTGAACTGTGACAGCGAAGCAGATGAGACATTCGAGGCAGTCGAAATGTGTCACGTTTACCTCTCATTATGCAGCACTGCTCCTTAAATCCATCGCTCCCTCTCAAGTCTAGACTTTAATGAGCTTTCCCCCTTTGCAGCTTGTAGCGGACCGTGAGAGGGTTCACATTCCTCACTCTGTCCAAACTCATAAGACCTTAACCAGCTCACTGTGTGGTGCACTGCAGGGGTGCTCCCCGTTGCCTCTGTAGATATTTGGCCCTCAAGCCCATAATCAGGTCATAGAGCAGTGCCTAATGTTTTTGGTCCAGGATAGAGGAGCAGGGAGGGTTCTTATTATTACTATCTCAGACATCTAAAGCTCTCCCACTTTCATGGTTTTCTTCATTCTCATCCCCACACAGAGAAACACTTTAAAAACCTGGCAGAGTCCAGAGATGTGCAATACATGCATTAAAAAAATCAGAAAAGGACAGATAAGATGGAAATGTCCAACATGCCTCCAGCTCATTCAAACTATACCACAACAACACTGAAGAATGAGTGCATTACAAACAGCAGGACTGGGTCTAACAAGTCTACAGCCACAAGATAGCGCGAAAACCAACACTATACTTATTATAGTGGGAATGCAGACACATATACCAAAAAACACGGAGCAGGCAGCTACACGCTGCTTTTTAAAAGCGTTTGTGTACTTTTTTAGCGTAAGTTGCAGCTTGTAAGGCGAAGCCAAGAAAGGGTTAAAGGCAACAAAAAAAGGTAACTATTGATTGTACAGTGAACAGCTCCAACACTGTGCAGGGCCTGTCCAACTTAGGCTACTTAGCTAGCTAGCAAGTAGCAACCCTCCATAGGTACAAACCTGCAAACACATACACACACATGACAAGCTAACTTGGCTACATTAGCTCAAGGTGCAGCCATTAGCTACATATTTTAGTGCAGTGTTTTGGGGGGAGATACTCACGCTGAATAACGAGCATATTACCATGTAGAAGCTGCACTAGCATGCACGAGTTGACAACATACAGGACTTTCACTTTTTTTTCCAAACCTCCTAAAACCGCCCCAGATTAAGAGAGGGGGGCTAGTTAGTTAGTTAGCATCGAAGCTAGCACGGCGTAGCATTAACGTCGGTTAAATTTTTTAGCATTAATGTCGATAGCACACGTTAAAGGGGAAGTGTGACAGCGACGGGGACTCACATGAAGCGGGATGAAAAAGCCGATGTCACGTCTCCGTTATCACTGTATCTACCGTGTCGGGACAAAAAGAACCGGAGAAGAGACGCTTCCCCCCCTACAGAAACCCCCAGACAGACCCGCTGCTGCTGCCGCCGCCGCCGCCGTTAACGTCTCTGACAAACCCACTCAACTCGACACTGTCACAAAGTCACTGCTGCCGTTGCTAACACTAACGGTCATCTCTTTACCGTTGCTTCAGCCAACGGCTACCGGCGTGTGCTGCCTGCTCCCGGGTTGTCACACGCACGTCGGTGCACAGATTTATTTCCTAAGTTATCTAGCAACATTTTTTTGTTGTCGGTTGGTTACCTTACCTCCGTCAAGAGCGAGCGAGCGACCTCCCTCTTCTTGCGCTCATGCAATCAGAGTTGCACAGATTCAGGGTTTTTTGCACACGCACTTCTTTCGCTTGCTCGCTCGCCCCCCTCCCGATGTGCATTTATTTATTTATAGATAGATGCCAGTGGTCTTCTTTTTTGTGTGCAAAAAGAAAGAAAAGACAAGAAAAACAAATGCGGGATGTTTGTTAATGCTGCGCTGTACTGGGCTGCGGAGGTATACCTGCGCCGGTGCGTCCTCCTCTCTCAGCCCCCGCCGGCCGCTACGTGGCCCGGCCAAGCTCCCGCGCTCATCCCAGGCATTCAGGCCGCTGTCTGGGCAGGCGCGTGTCTGGGTCTCACATCCAAACCAGACAAGGCGGCACGGTGCGCGCGCACGTCTGGGCTGAAATCACTGATTGATTAAATAATAATGAGCAGACCCTGAGGAGCGCTTATCTCCCTCCTCAAAGGAAATTCCTGAAAGACTAATTAAATTATTCTGTTCTTATAATCAAATCTTACTTACTTTGTTAACGTGGTTTTGATGTCCTGTGTTTTTGACAAAACTTTATTAATTTTTTTGTGAGTTGACAGGTATTTACCCTAAATCCCAGTCCATCTGACAAGGCATCTTCATTCTCAAGTCAGGCCCGTGCTAAAATTTAGTTTGAACAACTTCACTATTAAAGTTTACACTGAATTCATTAAATTTTCCCTATGTGATTCAATGCCACACAGATAACATGTGGCAAGGTACTTTCATTACATCATAATTAAACATTTTTTGTTATAGATATAACTGATATTACCTTCTTTCTTTCTTTTTTTTCTAAATAATAATTAACAGATTGCAAAGTCAAATATTCACATTTTAGAAGCTGGGGCCTGTCAATTCTGGGCATTTTTAGTTTAAAAAAAAAGGACTAAAACAATCAGTCAGCATCAGAATTGTTAAACCAATTTTAGAGCAATATCTATTATTTAACGAATAATATCAACACTGGGGAATAGTATAGTGGCGCACTGTGGGATATAAATGTTCATTATTTTATTTTAGTACTGCCCGAATCCCAGAACAGACAAACCCATAAAATACCATGTTATTTTAAATATTAAAGGTATTTTGATTGTCACTTACAACATTTATCCCCAGGAAACGATTTGGTTCATTTCCGCTCATTGTTTTTGGGGAGATGTTTAGGAAATTGACCAAATTAAAGATAAATAAAGGATTACGATCCATGACAATGCAGGGGACAAGGTTTTAATTAGTGTTGGATAAGACATAAGATCCTATGTACAGTCATTAATCTGAAGACTGAGTTTTATTGACCTGAATTTAGTTTATTTTGAGCTTTAAAAGCGCTTCTGTTCTTCCCCAGTCTGCCATTTACCAAAGTTGAACTTTTACTCTGCCAACGAAGCTTCAAGTGACAGACGAACTTTAATCCATTTCTCAAACATCACATCGGAGCAGCTGTTGGAGAAGCAGCAGTGAAATGGGACGACCGACTGCTGCTCTTCTATTTCAATCACAAAAGGAGATGCGACTCTGAAGCACCCTCATGTGGTGGAGCGTTGGGATTACACGTGGTTGAGCGACGCTGAACCACAAATGTGACGACTGGGAGGTAGAAAGACAGCTTTATTGTTAAGTAGAGCCATTTCTGAAACACTGTCTCCGCACAAACTAAAGACACAGCGACAACAGCAGAGTATGAAGAATCATTTTCTATTTTCTGAACAGGCACATTCCAATCGACCGTGGGTGGTGCATATCATCTGTGGAGACAATTTGCTAGAGAGCAGATGCATTTCAGAAATCTTATCCATCTAGCAAGTCAGGACAGAGACTTAAGATTTGAATGAATAAATCATCTCTGATCGGTCATGTCCTACAGCGTGAATCCAAATGAAACTTTTCCAGAACAACAGCAACGACATGATATTATTCACAATTTCCGCAGCTGATCTTTTGTTGGAATCACGCCGTTCTTCCTCTTGATGTAAAAGTCGCTCCACACATGCAGTGCTCTCAATCTCAAACAATGTAGTAAAGACAAATCTTTTGAAGAATTAACAGCACTGTTAATTCTTCTCAAAACAAAAAAGTACTATAATATATTTATGTTACCACAGAGAGAGGGGGGTGGGTGATTTACCCCTCTCCACTTCATTACACATGGTTGGACTTCACAAATGCATCCATCTCAGACCTCTCACTTTGTCTCCCCCCATGCTGCTGACAGCAGAGCCCAGTCCAGAGTTGGTTAGAGAAAGAGTGGGAGGAATGTGTGTGAGTGAAGTTGGGAGAGTCCTTTATTGAATCCTCCAACAACCACCCCTTCCATGGCCCGTTTAACAGCTGGAGACAGCATGAGTGAGGGGGGGGGGTGGAGCGTGGGGCTGCAGGGGTGAGATGTCATCACTGGGGCAACTGGAGCAGCGTGCCCTGGCCCGAGGGCAGGTACGTGATGTTGCGGGAGCGGGACAGCTGGAAGGCGATGTCCTCGGCCGCCTCCAGCTTACGTAGCTCTACCAGACCGTCGCCGGCCTCCATCAGGGAGTTGGCGATGAGTAAGGCAGCTTGGGAGTCTCCCTCTGCTGAGATGATGGCGGCCTGCTTCTGTTGCTCTGCCTGCGAGGATGAAAAGAAGATTACGCAGATTCAGCGATTTTTGCACAATAGAAACTGCATAAGTTCTGAATGCCCCAGTAGTATTTGTATTTGTGTTGAAAATACCTTTTCTACGACAAATCGAGCCCTCTCTGCCTCCTGCTGGGCCACCTGCTTCATCTCAACAGCCTCAGTGAACTCCTTGCCAAAGGTTAAATGCGTCTGAAAGAACACAGTACATTTGTTTTTTATTTTTGTTTCCCCAGAGACATAAAATAGACATAAATGTAAAATCCTTCAGCAGCTTCGTACCAGTGACACATCATCCAAGATGAGGCCGAAGGTGTTGGCTCTTTCCGTGAGGTCCTCGCTGACCTGCCGAGACACCAGCTCTCTCTGGGTGATGAGTTCTCCGGCGTCAAACCGAGCCTGTGACAGACATACAGTAGATTGTGACTCCACTCAGTCGCTTATTCTCAACAAAAAACCTTTGATAGGTTTAGTTTGTTATTCCTCTTTCTGCCAGACACTCACCACGACAGCCTTTAAGACCTCTGTGGTGATGGACGGGAGCACCCTCTCATCGTAGTCCTCACCAATACTGGTGAAGATGCGTGGCAGCTGGGTGGTCACCGGCCGGAAAAGGATACGCAATGTGATGTTTACATTCTGCAGATCTGTGGGGTGGATGGTTCAGCAGTTACTCATAGTGTAAAACATTAGCCTGCAGAAAAGCAATCCAGATATATGGATATGTATGTGCAGAAGATGGACAGAGTAGGTTGGTGGTTTACTGACGCACCTTTACTGCCTGTGATCACAGGCACGTTGCGTGGACGGGAGCGACAATCGAAGATGATTGGTTTCTGAACCCAGGGAATGAGGAAGTGGGTCCCTTCACCGACCACGGCATCCTGCACTCCTCTGAACCTGTCGAATATCACAGCCCGGTGCCCGGCGTCCACTGTGGAGAGACAGATCATTGTTATTCTCGCTGCCAAAAGGTTTGTGTTTTTGCAGTTCATGGCTTGAAAATGTTTCATAGAGCAGGACTGTGTAGAATGTATGTTAGCATTAATTTATCCTAATGTTGCAAGTGTGTTGAACATACATTTACATATACAAGTTTTGCAACAGTGTGCTGATGACCTTCAACACAAAATTACATTTTTATTGTTGCTTTTTATTTTGGAGACGGTGCAGTTTAGTCGGTGAATGCAGTGCATCTGTTTTAATCCTTAACAGACAAACCCAAGATAAAGATCTACGGAGCTTGATACCATAATAAACATGGGACATGTCAGACCGCAGTCACAAAACAAACACACTGAGGTCATTAAACATAACTGATTTACTGTCAGAAAGGCTGCAAACAACAATTATTATATTATTATCATCATCATCATCATCATCAATTCATATTAATGTGCCTATCTATAGAACAAAAACAAACAATACAAAACCCCAGAGATAGTCAGTTAATTCAGACAAACATCAGTAATTTCTCCCTGGAATATCTGAACTGGTTTTGTCAGCCGTTTTTGTCAATGAATGAATGAGCTTCTTGTTTCATCTCCACACAACAGTAGAAACCAAAAAAAATGGGAGCAATATTTTCACATTTGAGAATTTGGAGAAGGCTTCTTTCACTTTAAAAACAATTCAAGTCATTAACTGGTCTCTGAATCTATGTATAAACGTGTTCTAGTGGCCAGCACTCACCATTAAACAGCGCAGAGTTTACAACACCTCCACCGACGGCGAGGGCCAGCCCCAACTTCCCAATTGACTCAAACAGCTTGGCCATGACAGCGACCTGCAGATGGGGGGGTCAGACAGGAGGTTCAGACAGCATTACTCCAACACTGTGCGTCTTTGTCTTTGTCAAACCAGGTTAAGCCCCTTCTTTCCAATAACAGTTGGCTTTGGCCTTGAAGCTGAGTGTTGCCAAGGCTGAGCTAATGTTAGGTAGTTAGCATTAGCTCGCTGGCTAGCTAGCTGGACGTGCACGCAGGCAGGTGACAGGTTGTCTTATTTAACAGAGGTCAGTAGCTTAAGAATTTACAAGCGTTAAAATATAACTTATAAAACACGTGGGACACATTAACATTGCATAAAAAAAGCTCGTGTCGGTCGAGTCCAGATAGCACGCCGGGTACGCATGTCCCCTCTCGACACTCGTGATAAAACGATACTAACAGACAACACGAACAAATAACGAGTGCAGTTCGCTTTGTAAATGTTGATATACAACGATTTCTTAACAATCTAAGTGAATTTATTTCCATGAGTGTCGTAACTCACCTCGGTTTCTCTCAGATGTCTGTGACCTCCACCGGACACGACGTACAACACATGAAACAGCTCGCCGCACTGCGCATGCGCACCCGGATGAAGCAACGCAGCTTCCGATTGGACGAAAGACGGTTCTCTTCTTCTACGGCTCGGTGCGTGGTTCACATTGTAATGTAATGTCGCTTTACTGCCACCTAGGACTTCTTACGACAGAAGAGTGAAATGGAAATTATTAGTAAAAGAATCGATAGATTAAATCGTATCCCATAGTATTCAATACACATATTCCGCATTTATAAGACCAAACTGGTTCATATCTGCTGTTCTCAGGTTAGTTTTTACTTTTAGGCTGCTGAAGTCAAAATTGGAAGATCATAAAATAAAAATTAAATGACCCCGCCGCCCTTCCTGCATTTCATTCTCATAATTCTCACTACAAATAGATTTGCATTACATTATAAGAACAACTCATTAATTAATTACTGAATTATAATTAGTGATACTTGTAATAATGCATGTCGATCCTTTGGCTGAGCAGATGCAAGTGTGGACAAGAGGATTACATTTTAAAAGAAGAGTCTGGAAACTGTTAAATAATTGAAAACGTCAAAACATACTGGTAAATTATAGGGAGTTTTAATATAAAACGACACCAAATGGAAATGCTCCAGTGCAGGCACGCGGGCGCCCCCTCGCGCTGACACAGTGACCCACACCATAGTTTATAGTTTCACTTTTTCGTCCATGGCTTGTAAAGTGTGACGGTTTGTCTGTGAAAGACAGGAGAGAAACCGCCCGTGAACCGTGTGTAAGGTCAGTATCCGGCTACAAATCAGACAGATTATCGATCACAGATAGGAGAAGCAGCGTCGGACTCGAACACACGATCCGTCGATAGAGCGATTGGCAGATTGTCAGTGTAGATGTGTTTGATTTCTCTCCACTTCCTTGACGCTCTGCTCTGCACTGTGGCTTTGCCTCCAGTCTTGATACAGCTCTGACATCCTGTAAACATACAACATTGTTCACATATCTTGCAGCGTTGTTGCTGAATTAACTAGAAGAGTTGACAATTCAGCTGAACAGGTATGATCACAAAGAGCCTACTACCTGTCGTGTGTGTGTGTCTGTGTGTGTGTGCGTGTGTGTGGGAAGCAACATGGAGATAACGCCACTGTCGCTTTTCGAGCTATTTCATTTTTGCTGCGATTATAATAGCAGCAACCTGCACGTGGGAGGGAGGAATTAACTTAATCATCTGTCACAATATGTGCTTTTTGTTTACTATTTCCACATAAAAAAAAATCCAAATTACACATGGGGATTTGCATTGGAGGAGAATTTCAGAGTAAATATCTCAGTAAAGTTCTTGCATTAAATCAAATATCAGCTGTGAAAGCCTGTTGCTGCCTCTGAGAGTGAAACTCAGACTGACAATCATTTTCTCAAATGGAAATTTTTCAGTAGCCTATGTTGATGTAATGTCCTAGAAACCCCCAATAGAGGGTGTTATATTATCAAATATGTCTCGCTTTCTATTTGTAAGGGTGGGGTCTGCTCCATGCATGGCTGAGTCAAGTGATACCAACATGAACAGCTTCTCAAAGAGGCGTTGTCCTCTGGCTGTTGATGAGTTGATGTCCATGCTCACTGTAGTCTCTGTAGTTAGACTATCATGACTTCCCTTGTGCTGCTTTCCTTTTTGCTGCGCCGCCACTGGGGAGTTTCAGTGATTGTGTTTCTCCCAGCAGATGGCAGAGCGGGGCAGGACGGTGAGGGCGAGTGGTCTGCCTGTGGACGTGGAGGAGGACAGACTAAAAGACAAGCTAATTATCCACTTCCAGAGGGCCAGGAACGGAGGAGGGGAGGTAGACTGTGTCACCATTGTCAAGGCGACACCCGTTTCAGCCCTCATCACCTTCGAGGACAGCGAAGGTTGGTGGGGGTCAGGGCGTGTGCATGTCTGTGCATATAAAGTGTGGGTGGATGGAAGAGGTGGGGGGTTCTGAATAATTAATTGATTCTATTACAAAGACATTTTCTTTTTGTTGTTTTATTTCATCCCTTACCCTTTAACATCTATTTCCCATTCTAATAAAACCCCAGTTCAATTGAATTAAAGTCAATTAAATAGCTATATCACCATGCAGGTATCATGTTACAACATAAAATCACTGACTTTTACTGAACAGACTCCAAAATCTAAATGCACTCATTTGCAAAACTAAGAGCAAAGAGTCATGCTGTATTAACTGTCACCAGTGATTTACACCGAGCTGGATTGTTGCCATGCAAGTCAATGGAGTGGCCAGTGGTGAAAGCGCTTAGTCAGGATGCTTCGTAGGCCGAGATTGATTTCCCTCTGCTGACCTTTCTCACACAGTGGCACAGAGAGTTATTCAACACAGCCGGCACATTCTGGATGTGGATGGGAAGAAGTATAAACTCAAAGTAACGGAGCATCACGAAAACCTGCACCCGGATGAGGTAAAGTGAAAGAGGATGTTTGAAAATGAGTGAGCAGATATTGAATATATAGTAAACTGTCGTGTCTTTGCTTTTCAAAATTGTAGGTGATTGTAAGTTTATCGGCAGCCGTCGACTGCAGCCAGCTTCCCGGGGGGAGATCGGCCCTGAAGAGCCTTCGCAAGAGCCACCCTGACGTCCAGATTAAACATGACGCCGAGGAGCTCTGCATAGTGAGTGGTGCCTACTCCAAAGTTCAGGCCGCCTTGGCTCAGCTCCTCGGAGGTCCAGGATCTGAAGAAGAAGACACAGTAGCGGGTCGAGCTGAGTCCAGCAGCTCCAGGTCGGCACAGGCAACAAAGATGTCTCACGCTCAGGAATCGGAGGAGCTAAGCCGGAAACCTAGTAAACAAAGAGAACGAAGCGAGAGAGAGCACAGCTACAGGCCGTCCGATGTGTACGACGCAGGCTCGTACAGAAACGTGCAACCTCGTGGTTCCAGCTGGGAAGACACCGGCCAGGCAGCGGCGGCGTATCTGCCGTCTCCTGAACGTCCTACCACGCCGGAGGAGGACTTCACGCTCATCGTGGACGCAGACATGTTCCAGTATCTGCAGAAAAACTGCGTGAAGGAATACCAGCACATCCTCAGCCAGTACGGCGTGGAGGTGGTGGATGTGACCAACCAGGGGCTGACCACGCTGTATCTGCAGGTTACAATGGGAGACGAGGAGGGCGGTCGAGAGCAGGAGCGCCTGGTGTCGGCGCGCAAGGCGATAAGCGGGCTGTACCAGACGAACGAGACCAAGACCCGTCGAGCTCAGCTCCCGAAGAGCGTCCTGTCCCCGAGGACAGGGCTGCAACGGGACATAGAGAGCTTGAAGGTCAAACTTCCTAAACTTCTTCTGAGTGAGGATGACAGGAATATTTATATCATTGGGAGCAGCAGCGACGTGTCTGAAGCCAAGCAGTTCCTGCTGGATTTTGACCACCTGAGGGGTAAAAAAGAGGACGTCTCCGGTCTCCGTAGATACCCTTCGTTTGATCCGAGTTCACCATCTCCATCTCCAGTCGACAAGGTGAGAGTCCCCGTCACCTCCTCCACCGCTGAAGTTCCTCTGGAAAATCGGACGGATCAGCTGCTGAGGCCAGAGGAAGAGGAGAGGAGAGCTGAAGGACCCAAAAAATACAAACTGGCAGCCCGGTTTAAGGACACAGGGCTGAGTCCGTTGGGTAATCGACCGACTGACTTCAGCTTTCGAGGGCTTCCGTCTCTGAGCAGACCGCCGCCGCGCACCGGGCCGATGTTGGGCCACGACGTCCTGTCGGAAGCTGCAGGGATTTCCAGAGCGGCGGCGTCCCAAAACACTGGAGACGACATCTTGTTCAAAGGCGGCGATGCTTTGCAATCATTTGCTTCACTGCAAAATAAAACCTCCTTGAACTCAAATCTAATGGACGCTCGACCGAAGAGTTCAGCATCAACAGGAAGTACCGCGCTTCCTCCCGCGGGGTCCGGCTCCTCCACGCTGAAGCGAGCCAGCAGCTTCTCGGGAACTCCTCAGCAGAAGGCTCAGGCCACGAGTCCGAAGAGTCTGGACGACTTCAGCGCGACGGCGGCGGTCAGAGCCCGAGGAAGGTCGTCCAGCTTCGGCGCCCAAACCGCAAAGGACAAGAGGGAAGTCCACAGAGCGGACATCACGGTTTCCCAGGTGATGTGGCAGCACATTAAAGAAGCCTACGGCGCCAAAATGGACGACCTGACCTCCGACGTCCAGATAAAGGAGAACCGCCCGGACAGAACCGGGGACCTCACCGTCACCATAGCGGGGGCGAACCCGTCCATAGTGAATTCATGCCAGCACGGTCTACAGAAGCTGGTCGACTCGGTCCAGGCAGACTTCTCAATACAGGTGCTGCACTTGTCAGATCTGGGAATCAGCGACCCGGCAGATGAAACCTTACAGGCTTGTTGTGTGGAGGTGCAACGCCGCTTCAAGAAGGTTACGGTGCAGATTTTGAGGAAGAGTTTGTTTCTTATTGGTCCGAGCCATTTGTGTTCTCAGGTGGCCGTTACACTGCAGGAGGTGTTTTCTTGTGATCCTACCCAAATACCGGATCACCAGGACTTCACCTCCACCTGGAATCCGTCCACCGCTTTACGACTGAGCGAAGGGCATCAAAGCACCAGTCTGCACTATGACAGTAATCCTCAGGTGATGTCAGAGAGCGCAGCGGGGAAAGCTGATGGGACAGGCGAGGGACAGGGAGCGAGAACAAAGCAGATGAGTGAGTTCAGAGAGCCAGAGCTCATGAATGGATCAGACAACCAATCACCAGTGTGGAAAAACCCTGTCGTTAAGGAGAAGCTGAGAATCACAGGTACGGTGGAGGTGGATGTAACCGTCTCTGCAGCAGGAAATAGGGTCGGTGGGAACGCGACGCGTGTGAACGGCGTGGGATCCGCGGCGGCCCGCACTGATAAACCCTCGTCTCTGGATAAGAAAGAGAGGAGCGTGAACTCCGCCCTAAAGGAGAGCGTGCAGCAAAGACAGGGAGACATCCAGGACGCTCCAGAGGAATCCAGGGGCGGAGACCCGGCGGGACCCGGCATCTGCGTGTGTGGGGACAACGGGACGTCGGTGACGAGGACAAAGTGCGGGGCATCCATGTGCTCAAAATGCGTGGACACGGTGCACGTCCACTGCAAAGCCTGTTCCAAGGCAGATCAGGCGATGGAGACGCCGTCGGGCATCAGGGGCAAAATAAGGTACTCTAAACTCGACATCAGCCTCCCCGGCCACAAGAGAGACCCCACGATCAAGATCACCTACAACATCCCAGACGGCGTCCAAGGGGTGAGTGATGAGCTTCTGATCACTGAGAAGTCTTTTATCTATTACAGGATGTGAATGTAAAACTTATTCCATACCGGGTGAGACAAGAAATGATAAAACAAAACAGCAGTGGCCTGATTTATATCTTTTGTTTTATTGTTTTAACGGTCTTCTATGAAGGTGATGCTGTTCTGCACAGCAGTTTAATACAGGCTGATTAGCTCCGTGTGAGTTTCTCACCGGAAAATGTAGTTTACTTTTAATTTGTGTGGTAGTCGACTTCTGCAGCGTCTGAGCAACATGTAGCTCAACTCCAGAGACGGTTATTCTCATGCATTTGTTTGTTTACAACAGTGGTGCAGCCTGACAAATAGCCATAATACATTAGTAACCGCAGCAACAAAGATGCCGTGGTCAGATGCTATCAAATCAATCAAATCATAATATCATCAAAACTATTATCACATCTTTACAGAGTATTTATACAAACAGCTCTTGTTTTGGCAGCATGCTACTCACAAGGTGGCTATGTGGCGTGGTGCAGGACAGCGTTACAGATCTGTTGCAATTATTAAAACACACACAAAGTTTGTGTTTTGTTATTCTTGCAGATTCATACTGTATCTTTCTGAGTTGGCTATATGTAAATACTATGTACACTTTCTCACCTTCTCAGAGAGATGTTGGATGCCGTTGACACCCGTGGTTGGTAATCCAGGCGGCGTCTGTTTCCCTCAGAGTGAATCAGAAGGCAGGTTGTAACAGAACAGCGCCTTAGCTACGTTACGTTATTATTAGCCACCGCTAAGGCCACAATGATGTTTAAAATTCAACGGTTGTAGGTTTTCCCCGCCTTTGTTGGTTCCATACAGTCTAGAGTTGCTTGGTGCTTATGATGAAAGCACGTTGGCGCAGTCCCTCCCAGAGCTCATGGCCTCTGGGCCACTACGGAAGAGCATTAGGGCCAACAACGGAAATGTTTTTTCTGGGAAATTCAGATTTTTTAATCTCACTTTTTATTTCAGAAATTCAGACTTTTTTTATGAAGAAATTCAGACTTTTTCTCAAAATTTCTGAGTTTCTATCAGAATCTTAAAAAAAATCTCTGTTGTTGGCCTTAATGCTCTTCCGTATTCAGGCTGCTGATTGGACAGTGATATTCACACTTTGACAGGAGAAATTAAACTCTTTTTTGTCCCTCTATTTTCTACGCCCATTATTAGCCCCTGCGTTCTGCAAACTTTACAGATTGTTTGTAAAGTTTACAAAGATTAAAGTCTTTCCATGTTCATCCTGATCTTTGACGCAGCTCTATGTGGAGCTTCTTGGTCATTTTACATTCTCAACGTCTAGTTTAATTCCTGTTTGTCACCACAGTGTTTATTAACTGTATTTACATGTTGGCTTTAGCGTTTACAGGTTGTTTTTTAAATCTACATGACAGCATTGTAAATCTTTATTAACCGTTGCACTGTGATTGCAGAGCTGCACAGGAACCAGTGATATTTGTGTGTTTATCACGTGTCATAAAAAGATATTAGTGGCAGCTGTTATGTTACACACATGATGTGTTTATGATCTTCAAGCAACAGGCATCACAGTTGTCAAATGTTGTTAAAGCCTTTATTCAACAGGCTGCAGCTGCAGGTTCTGCTCGTCTGTGCAGAGATAGAGCTTTAATAATAATAATCGGACTGTTGTGATGTTGTTCTGTGCTCCACCAGAGGGATCATCCATTTCCAGGAAAACCTTTCAAAGGAGGGCAGTTTGAAGCCTTCCTTCCTGACTGCGAGAAGACGCGGACTCTGCTGCCCCGGCTGGAGAAAGCCTTCAGGCGTGGACTCACCTTCACGGTGACAGGCAGAGAGACGGGGGCCAAGGTCGCCTGGGACGGCATCCCACACAAGACCAGCCTCCAGGGGGGCAAATCGGGGTGAGTGAGGGCAGTGGGGGGGGGAGAGTAGAGCGTGTTCACCGAGCTGCAGAACTGAAGGTCACGTAGACTGGCGCTCCGTGTTTCATCTGAGCTTAGCTGTCGTCTCTGTGTGTGTCTCTCAGGAACGGGTACCCAGACTCCACTTACCTGAGCCGCCTGTCGCAGGTGTTGTCCTCCCAGGGGATCGAAGAGTCACCGGGAAAATCTTAGGAGTAATTAAACCACCGCCGCCGCAGCAGCAGCAGAGGATTTCCTCACCTCATTTTATACTCTTAATCCATTCCTGATGTACATAGAAATCTTGTATAATTTCTTTTTTTATATAAATAATAAGAGTTGAAGCTGCAGCTATTTTGGATATTTTAATTTTTATAACCTGCCTCACTGCTGCTTTATTTTCCAATATATATGCTTTTTTTAATGAGTGAGACTATTCATTTTTATTTCCAGTCACCTTCCTGAACATTTTGTACTGTATAGTGTGCATAATACTGTATAGCTGAGATTTTATTCCGTCCTGTGTGGTTTAAGGGAAACGAGAATATAAATATATAAGTAAATGTTTATCTTTTTTGCTGCAGAATGAGCACAGAAATAATAAATGATGATAATAATAATAATAATAATAAAAAAACAAAGCTCATGTCCTGACGCATGTTGTTGTTTTTTTGTTATGCTTTTTTTATTAGTCCTGGAAAACATGTAAGGCATATGGTAACATTACACACTGAAGCGTTACAAGCTCTAGAGGCCATGTGGACAACATGGCACCACGCAGTAAACCCAGAGTCAAGCACAGAAGCAGCATCAATTCAAAGGGTTTAAAAAACAAAGTGGAGACGAGAAGAGTGTTTCGCAACCAGGAAGAAAACAACACAAGGAAGGACAGAGGAGAGGAGTGCTATACGCTCAGAAATCAACCTGTTGGGTGTGCCCTGTAGAAAACGACTGAACTCTAACAGGAAGTGTGTGTGTGAGTGTGTGTGTGTGTGTGTAGTGAGTTTCTGAAGCATTCCCAGAGATTGGTTTTTATAGGTGTATCATGAAAGCACCAGCTGCTGCAGGCGAGGACGCACTGCAAAAAGTCTCAATCTTTTCTTGTCAAAATGTCTCAATTTCTAGTCAAAATTAATCTCTTTAACTTGTTTTTAGACACGTTTCACTTGTTTCAAACTAATTTTCACTTGAAATAAGTAGAAAAATCTGCCAGTGAGTGAAAGCAAGTTTTTTGTGCTTGTAATAAGAAAGAAAAACTTGCTCCACTATCAGATTTTTCTACTTATTTCAAGTGAAAATATGCTTGAAAGATGTAAAAAGTGTCTTATTTTCTGTATAATTTGATTTGTTTTGACTAGAAATGACATTTTGACTAGAAATAAGAAAAATATTCTGGAGTTTTTGCAGTGCAGGGAAGGTCAGGTGGCACAGGAGAGGAGGTGGGTGGTGAGTGGGTGTGGGGGGAGGGGCTTCAGCTGGCAGCTTGATACAGACTGGAAGGGCGCTCTCACTCCTAGGACGCCACACACACACACCGCTAAAACATGACGACTGGACTAACGTGGGAAAGAGACGGCGAGCTGTACAAACACACATGCCTTAATTTTCTGGTTTCCAACTAAAAACATGCATCCTATAGTTTCTGTACACGACAAGCCCAGCCAGGTTGCACTTTCTCAGCATCTCTGCGATGTTTGTTTTTTTTTGCGAGGAAATAAAATAGAATAAACACAAAAAAACGAACAAAAAGGGGGAAAAAAAGAAGTGCTAAAGGAAAGAAAGAGCTGCAGGCAGAGGTGGTTGTTTGGGTTCTGAGTGTGGATGAGTGAACACGTGGCTCTGCATCTGGAGGAGGAGCCTGTTGCAATACTAAAGCTTACACCAAACATGGATGGATGGATGGATGGATGGATGGATGGAGTGAAGGAGAAATGGTGTGTGTCTGTGTGTTTGTGTTTGTGCAGAGCTGAGATGTTGTGTTTGTTGCTAAATGCAAAAAAAAAAAAAGCAAAAACTCAACTTGTATGACCTGAGAAACCATAGAGAAGAAAGAAATTCACCTCAAAGCTGAACGGTATGGGTGCCTGTGAGGGACACACGAGCCAAGACGAGACAGAAGAGGAAACTACTGGAAATACTACACTCATTGTCTTAAGTGTGGTGTTTTTTTGTTGTTTTTTTCAGACCTGAAACTACTGAGTGTGAATTAGTAAAACCAAATCTAAAATTACCAACTTTTTTTTAATTTTTTTTTTAAACTTTGAACACTGTTTTTTTTTTGTTTTTTTTCTCCCGTGTATCTCTGAGTTGCTGTTGCATAAGTGTGTGGAATGACTGGGAAAACCATTTCAAGATGACAAAGATGACTGCAGCTTCACCCGTGGTGGTGGTGGTGGAAAAGCTCTCAGGCAGCAGGAGAGAGGGAGAGAGGGAGAGAGGGGGGGGGGGGGGGAGGATGGGGAGGATGGAAGGATGGGGGGGGGGGCTTGAGGTTAACCAACAGCTCGGGTCGAACCCCGAGAAACACACCCGCCCCCTCCGCTGATTGAGTTCATCTCAAAGGCATCCGAGCTCAAAAAAGGGACCGAGCGGAAAATGTTGAAAGACGAAAAATATGATAATGTGTTTTCCACATGCAGATGAGTGCATGCAACTTCAAATTCCAGATGTCAGAGTAGTGTTTTATTCGCTGTGGATGTGAATGGACAGAGGAGGAGGAGGGGGGGTATGGAGAGGTGGTGGTGTTTGGCTCATGCTGCTGCTGCTGCTGTTGGACTGTGACTGCAGAGGTGGCCGCGTCGCTGCTGCTGCTGCTGCTGCTGCTGCAGAGGAACGACTCTGATAATCCTTGAGTGAACTGAGATCAGCTGTTAAGCGGAAATGTTGTGTCTGGGGCAGGCCAGGGCTGAGCTGCGATCAGCCAATAATAAGCTAGGGGTAGCGTTTTAATGGTTTTTTTTTTACACAGCTGTGTTACAGTATGAGCATCACTGTGACAGCTGTGCAAAAACATCTGCTCCCTCGCTTTGCTATGCAAGAGATTTTGGAAACAAACCCAAAGAAAGACAGAGAGAGAGAGAGAGAGAAAGAGAGAAATCCATCGAGAGGGGAAAAGAAAAACCCACGGAGCTTTGGATTTTTTGGAGGAATTTTTGCAATTTTTTTGTAAAACCGATGTGTTTTGTTTGGTGGAGTTTTTTTTTGAAACTTCAAACGCACCTTGTCCAGTTCCTTCTCACTGCGATACTGATGTTATGGTTGTAAACAAGTCTACTGTAGGGAGGGGTCGACCAGGCGGCGGTCAAACACAGTGAAAAGGAGCATGAACACCAAGGGGGGCGGGGGGGGGGCGCCTCGGACTGAGGTAAGCTGTGTGTGCAAGGAGAGAGACAGAGGCACAGTGCAGGCCTTCGCTGGACAAAAGACTCCAAGCTGTCGTCCAAAAAACTACAAATTTGCGTTAAAACCCTTTTTGTTGTAAACTGCAGCAAAATGAAACAATTAAAACAAACAAAAAAAAGAAACTGTCAGCACCCATGAGTGTTCAGGAGGGAAAAGAGGAGGAGGAGGGGGGGGGGTTACAAATCTGGACACACTTGACAACTCTTTTGTATTTCCATTTTCTTTTTGTTTTTTCTTCACGGTTGACGGGAAATGCATCCAAACCAAACAAAAATGAAAAAAAAAAAAACATTAAAAGAAAAATTTTAAAAATGAAAGAAAAAAAACTGAATTTTCTTCATATTTTTTATGCACTGTTAATATCCAAAGCATTGACAAGAGGAATATACATACAATTTGGCACACATGGTTTCAGACCAACAGAATAAGACTTTATCACATTTATAAAGGAGTGCAGGTCGGCAGGTCCCCACGTAGAGAGAGAGAGAGAGAGAGAGAGAGTATGAGCTTTGAACTTTAAACCCTTGGATATAAAAAAAAAAGAGAGAAAAAAAAAAGAAAAACAAAAATATAAAGGTAAATTAAAATAACATATTAAGTAAAACATCCTTTTTTTTTATTCTTAAAGTTTTCACTGAAGCGTTTTTTTTCTTTTTTTCTTTTGTTTCTCACATGGCACTCGAACAGAAGCACCGTCCACAGGTTCACGAAGGGAGCCCAGCAGATTAGAACAAACACTAACCAGAGGCTGACAGGACACAGTCACTCCCCGTACACCAGCGTGGCGGTCGCACTCCCGCCAACTTCACTCTGCCGTCGCCGCCGCCGCTGCCACCGCCATCGCCATCGCCCTGCTCCATATTTTACTTCCCACAGTCAAGGATGGATGAATGCTTTGATTTTTTTTTTTTTTTAGCTGCCACCCAGGAGAAGTTGGCCTGGACAGGGACTGGCAGGCTGGAAATGAACGGGGGACTGGAGAGGAAGGAGGAGGAGGAGGAGGAGGAGGAGGAGGATGGGCTCTATATGAGTGTCTGTTTCTATATATATACACACACAGCTCTGGAAAAAAACAAGAGACCACTAACACAATGATCAGTTTCTTACTACTTAACAATCAACTACAACATTTCTCCCAAAATTGAAATAAAAACATTGTCATTTAGAGCTTTTATTGGCTGAAAATGACTAAACTCGACTAAATAATAAAAAATATCAAGTCTTTTCAGACCTTTAATGCAAAGAAAACATGTTTATATTTATTCCTAAACAGCACAGCAAGAATATTTTCACTCAGGAAGAGTTGATAAATCAGTTTTTTTGTGGGATAAAGTCAATGTTTGATCCCAGCAGTGGTTCAGGTGATCGATGACGTCATCAGTGTCTCATTAAGGAGGACGACTGTCAGACATGTGGAGATGCTGTTAAGAAACATTAGTGAAAGTGGTCTCTAGAGCTGTACAGTATATATAGACATAGAAACTGAATGTATGTGTGTGTGTGTGTGGTTGGGAGTGGATGATGGGAAACAGGCTGCAGACCTGGAGCAGGACCAAACGAAGCGACCGGAGTGCGACTGCCATGCTCGTAAGTGCATTAAGATCAGCGAGCAGAGTGCAAAATACTAATACCAACTGTCCTCGTAACACAGGCCTCTATCAGACAGGGTGGGGGGGTCGGGGGGGGGGCAGAGGGGTGGGGAGGGGGCTACATGATACTGTAGCGGAGGTTGGAGGAAGAGGAGGAGGAGGAGGAGGATGGGTGCTTTTTAAAACCTGACAAACGACCTGAGGACACACACACGTCTTCACACACAATGGCACACCACACACGGCACATGAGGGAGGCCACTCATGCTAACACAACAACTTTTGTCTTTCTTGTTCTTTTTTTTGTTGTTTTTTTCTGTTTTTTTTTGTTGTTGAAACGTTTCTGTTTTTATTTTTATTTTTTTCCTGTTTTTATATTACAAAGTCACTAGTCACCATCTGAGTCTGAAACACCGAGGCCGGACTCACAGACAGAGACAGACCGACCGACAGACAGACAGACAGGTAGATTAATAGATTCAGGGCTTTAAGAGTCGTCATCCACCTACGCGAGAGATTTGGCGGCGGTGGCGGCGGTGGCGTCCGCCCTGTGGGATTTGTTGTCGAAACACTGAGGATTATTGGAGTCGACGGCGAGTCGGGCTGGATTCACAGTGGCCATTAGGGGGGAGCGATGTGCTGCTCTGCAGCCAGCGTGTTGCTCATCATGACACACTGTTGTCAATACTTTTAAAATCACAGACTGGTGGGGAGAAAAAAAAGCAAGAATAAAAAATAAAGAAAAAGGTGGGAATCTGTCGCCACACACCTGTCGAAACGAAGCGAAACGGCAAGAAGAGAGACACGGAGAGAAACAGACCACAGTGCCATCTCTGACGAGCCTGACGCCTGTTGCTATGCCGACCATAGAGAGAGAGAGAGGGAGATGGGAAGAGGAGGGAGAGGAGAGGACGCCAGCTTGGTTTGAATCTCCTCTTCTCTCTCGCAGGTCGAGGTGATGGACGACGACGGGAGGAGGAATGATAAAAAAAGAAAAGAAGGATGTGATCCCCGAGGAGAAAGAGATGAAGAGAAAGAGAGAAAGAGAGAGGACTGGTGTTCACCTTCTTAACTTGCTCATTTCAGACGCTTCGCTGTCTCGGCGCGACAGTGGCCCTTTCATCACGCTCACACAGTGTGTATGTTTGTGGCTCGTTCGAAACAGAAACAAATTCTCTCTTAATTGGCACCGCGCGCTTCTTGCCAACAGTTGGTCAGCTAGAAAAATCTGTAACTAAGGAGAAGGAAGCTGAGCAATGATTTCTCCCCTCCTCCCTCTCCTCCCTCGCTCCCTCCCTCCCTCGCTCCCTCCCTCCTCTTCTCTCCTCTCGCTTCATTCAGGCGCCGCACAGAAAGGCTCATTATTTGAGGGGAAATTCATATTCAGGCGAGCGCAAATCTGCAGCCGCCACGTTTGGGAAGAGACAGAGAGAGAGAGAGAGGGAAAAAAAAAATGTGGTGGGAAACGCGGAGCGAGAGGAGGAGGAGGAGGAGGAGGAAGAGGAGGAGGAGGAAGAAGAGGAGGAAGAGGAGGCCTCACAGGACATCATGGTGAGAAGAAGAACCACCGTGATGCAGATATAGCCTATCTCTCTATCTGTCTCTCCAGGGGGGGGTGGAGCTCACGAGCCAATCACAGGCGACTCTGACTCACGCTCGGTGACATAACTAAGTAACGGACTACGAGCGTTTGGACGCCAGGAGAGCAACGAGTCAGAGGAGAGAGGGGGGGGGGGGGGGTCGATCTGATCGGTTTGTCTGCCCGTCTTTGTGCCTGTCTGTGGGTCCGGCCTCTGGGTGGTGGTGGAGGTGGAGGTGAATGATGAGGGGGGGGGGTAACACTTTAGATTAGGGAACACATTAACTAGGTGCTTATTAATATGCATATAAGCAGCTTCCTATATAGCTCCTTATTAATAATCATTAATAAGAACATATTAACACCCTATTCTACAGACTGTGGTCTTATTCTACCTCCATTACACCATGAATTCAGATTTTTCCTCATATTAACTCCTAATTATGGCTTATTCATTGTAAATTAATGCATTAATGCCGAGTGATAAAGGAAGAATTACTGTTCTTGTGCTACGAGGCTCCAATAAATAACCCACTGGTTATTCATATTCACATCATTATTCAGAAACAACAATGCATTCATTAATTTACAATGAATAAGCCATAATTAGGAGTTAATATGAGGAAAAATCTTAATTCATGGTGTAATAGAGGTAGAATAAGGCTATAAGGGGTTAATACGTGCTTATTAATAATTACTAATAAGGAGTTAGTAAGATACTTATAAGCAGATTAATAAGCACCTAGTTAATGGTGAATATGTGTTCCCTAATCTGAAGTGTTACCGAGGGGGGGGGGACTCAGCACAGTGATGATGGATGGATGGATGGATGGATGGATGGATGGATGGATGGATGGATGGATGGATGGATGGATGGATGGATGGATGGATGGATGGATGGATGGATGGATGGATGGATGGATGGATGGATGGATGACAGAGAGAGAGATAAAGGTGGCAGGTGGAAGTCAGAGCAGAACAATTTAGCACAGTGGGAGTTGAGGGGGCATGTGTGTGTGTGTGTGTGTGTTTGTGGGGGGGTGAGGAGGAGGAGGGGGGGATTACAGTTGTTATGGAGACAGTGATTTCTTTTTGATTTTTTTGTTGTTGTTGTTGTTGTTGTTGTTGCACCTCAGCCTGGACTCTCCGACCCACAATCCTCCACCACGGCTCCACGACTGGATTTGATTTATTTATTTACTTATTTGTTTGTTTGTTTTGAGATAAATGCTAGAAAATTGGATAAGGGGTGGGGGGGTGAGGAAGGTGGTGAGGGAGGGGGAGTGGGCGGAGCCAGGCCTGAGTAATCGCCGCCATGATTGTGGAGCGGAGGAGGAGGAGGAGGAGGAGATGAAAGACGGACAGTGGTGTGATCATTTTTTGTAATCTACCCTTCTGACTCCCCACCCTCACCCCCCTCCCCCCCCTTTGCTCCCAGGACACAACCCCCCCCCCTCCCCTCCCCCCCTCCCTCCCCGGTGTGTCTGCTTGACTCTCCCACATCGAGCCTCCCTCCCCTCCCCTCCCCTCCCCTCCCCTCCCTTCCCTTCCCTCCCTCTCACTTCTCCTCCTTCTTGGCCTCCTCCTTCTTCTCCTCCTCCTTCTTCTCCTCCTTCTTGGGCTCTTCTTTCTTCTTGTCGTCCTTCTTCTCCTCCTTCTTGGCATCGTCCTTCTTCTTGTCGTCCTTCTTCTTATCCTCCTTCTTCTTGTCGTCCTTCTTGTCCTCCTTCTTGGCCTCCTCCTTCTTCTCCTCCTCGGGCATCGGCTCCGTGGTGAGGACCATCTTGCCGATGTTGTTCCTCTCCTGCATCTTCCTCATGGCGTCGCCCACCTGCAGCGAGAGAGAGAGAGAGAGGAAGACTTTAAAAACTCCAGCGTTCCTCCGCCACCGACACGTTTCCACGGCGAGCTCTGATTATTACCTTCTGTCTGAACGCCTCTGATATGACTTTAATACGCAGCATATGTGAAATTACATTTGTTTTGACGACAGGAAATGAGATCGTCTCAACACAAACAGAGAGATTCAATATTAAAATCCACCAGGTGTGAATGTAAATGTGAGTGTACCCCTCGTTATTTAAAGGGATAGTTCAACATTTTGGCAAATTGGCCCATTGCCATAATCCCTATAGTCATAGAAGTAGATTTGTTATCTTTAATTGTCGGTGCAAGCTATTTTTAGAACGGCGGAGCAGAGCTGTGAGCTGCTCAGAGCTACGCTATGGTCGGAGGCTGATGGGATTTCTTGAGTGACGGAGTTAAGACTTATTTAGTTATTTTAGAGGTAAATTCATGCAAAACCTCTGATGCACGTTGCCTTCAGGGACAGTTTTTCATCAACAGTCTCTGCATTTCCCTCTAAAACAAGTCTGTGTGGTAACGTTGTGTTATTATCTCATAGCGTGGTGAATGTGCAGGTCACAACTTGTCCACCAGAGCGTTGTGGAGTTGTTGGATTGTGTATTTGATGAGTTTGATGAGGGAAACCAAGAAATCCCATGAGCCTCTGTAGCGTAGCTCTGAGCAGCTCACGGCTCTGCTCCGCCGTTCTAAAAATAGCTTGCACAGACAATTAAAGGTAACGAACCTACTGCTATGACTATAGGGATTATGGCAATGGGCCAATTTGCCAAAAATGTTTAACTATCCCTTTAAGCTGCACGGAGGAGACGCTGCGGTTCACCGACATTCAACCCCATGTTCTTCTTCTGGGGTCAATTTCAGGTGCTGGATTTTTAAGGACTGACTCCAATTTGAAAAGCTTATATGATGATAGATGTTACGCGAAGCTGCTGTGATGTTGTAACTGGATTTGAATTGATTGAATTTTCTCCCTCTGCTCCGTAACGAGGCCCAATGAAATGATGATTGTAATCGTATTAGCTTCGTGTCCCCGGTGCTGCTGCAGATGGGTCCATCAATAAACCACAGCTGGAGGAGGAAGAGGAGGAAGTGTGTGTGTCATCACAGGTGACCCCCCCCCCCCCCCTCCCCATCATGATCCACAGCCACAGCTGCAGGGAAACTTGTATAAGTTGTTTAACCCTCCTGTCGCCCTTGTTTAACCCTCCTGTTGTCTCTTCCTTCCTCTTTTGATCCAGTTGACCTGGTCTGTTCCCTCCCTCCATCTTTCTTTCCTTCCTTTTCCCTTACTTCTTTCCACAATCCTTTTTGCCTCCTTCCCCTCCTCCCTTCCTTCCCTTCGTCCTTACTTCATCCTTCTTTTTTGACCCAATCTGTTCCCTCCCTCCATCTATCTTTCCCACCTTTTTCCCTTCCTTCTTTCCTCCCATCGGTCTGTTCCCTTTCCCTTTGTCCTTCCATCTTTCCTTCCTTCCTTCCTTCCTTCCTTCCTTCCTTCTTTCCTTCCTTCCTTCCTTCCTTCCTTCCTTCCTTCCTTCTTTCCTTCCTTCCTTCCCTTCCCTTACTTCTTCTTCCTTCCTCTTTTGATACAGTTGACCCAATCTGTTCCCTCCCTCCATCACTCTTTCCTTCCTTTTCCCCTTCCTTCTTTCCTCCCATCGTTCCCTTTGTCCTTCCTTTGCTTTCTATCCCTTCATCCTTCCTAACTTCCTTCCTTCCTTGACCAACAGGAGGGTTTAAATGAACCCAGTGACCCCGCCCCCCTCAGATCAAATATGAACCTGTCAATCAAACCCTGACAGTCGAGGAAGCTCCGCCTCCCTCTTGACCAACGAGCTCCGTCACTGTCCACTGTCTGCCTCCCCCCCCTCCCTCCCTCCCTCCCTCCTCCCTCCTCCCTCCATCCTCCAATCCCACTGTTTGTTCGAGGCAGGCAGGCAGGCAGGCAGACCACCTAACGACCAGTGCCACGGCAACGGGGCCATCTCCTAGCAACGTAAAGCCTGGCTGAAACGTGGCCCTGACGACTCAGACACATGGGAAAGAGAGGAGAGGGAGGGAGAGGAGAGGGAGAGGAGGAGGGAGAGGAGGGGGGGTGATGACGACGACGGAGGGAGCAACTGGTGTCCTTCGGATGATCGAGGAACACGCCTCAGTGAAAATGAAAGGGAGGGGGGAGGAGGGGGAGGAGGAGGAGGAGGAGGAGAGGGGGAGGAGAGGGGGAGGGAGGGAGGGGAGGGGGAGTCGGGGAATTATAAGAATCATCTTCAATGTGAATGAAAGTCACCAAGGCGCTTTTAAACGACTCCACCCACTCCCACCCCTCGCTCTCTAAACATCCATCAGCCTCTCTCTGCCTCCAGCTGCCAGGCAGCTCTGCACCGAGGGGGGGGGGAGGAGGAGGAGGAGGAGGAGGAGGGGGAGGAGGAGGTGGGGGCTATTTGCAGCTCCTATATATGTTTCCTCCTGGGCGTCAGAGCAGATGTAGATATAACGAAGGGAGGATAATAATAATAATTATTGATTATTGGAGCAAAAAACTAAACTGAAACTAAACAAAAGGCCTGTGATGGAGGGATGGGGAGGGGGGGTGAGGGGGGGGGGGGGGTCGAAGGGCGGGGGCGTGGCTTTTTGTCTCCACTGTTACTACGACGGCGTTTTCACCAAGTGAGATTCACCTTTGTTGTTTCTTCCTCCTTCAATGTCTCTTTTTCATACATCAGGGCCCCTCCCTAACACACACACACACACACACACACACACACACACACACACACACACACACACACACACACACACACTGACTAAAGGATGTCACCATAGCAACAAGAGTGGAAAAAGCACAAAAAAAAGAAAAGAAAAAAGATGCACTGTGAGGAGGGAGTACAGCGAGATGGAGAGAGAGAAACACAGAGAGAGAGAGAGAGAGAGAGAGAGAGTCAATAACCTAAAGACAGAGAGGAAGAGTGTGAGATGAAGAGCGGGGCAGATGGAGGGGCAGAGAAAGAGCGTCAGATGGCGGAGAAAGACAGCGGGTGATTCTCTCCGGCTGCAGACGCCCGGGCCAAAACGCTGACCAGCTCAGCAGCTCCCGACTCTGACAACAGAACATGTCAGCCTCCTCCTCCTCCTCCTCCTCCCTCTTCCTCTTCTTCTTCTTCTTTCTCTCCTCTCTGTGTTTTTTCACACTCTCTCTATTCATATCAGCTCGCAGCGCAAATGTTGTTGTCAGCAACAATCTGACTCTGTCTGGACCGAGGAGAGGAGCGAGTTACGATACAGAGGCGACACAGTGCAACTTGTGGCCCTGATGATGATGATGAAGAAGAGTAACGACTGGACCACACCCAGCTCCTGCAGATTCAACGCACACACACAACCTGACGCTCGAAGGCACGTATTGTAAGAAGAAAATAAATAAAAGCTTGTAATTCATGTGTAAATGCCGCCGCGCCACAGTGAATCATGCGGTCGTTCAGACTTAATGCGTTTAGTTCCGCGCTAACAACCAGGAATAAACGCACCTGGAACTGGAAACACAGAGAAACTCACATTCAACCTGAGGAACGGAAACATTCAGAAAAACCACATGCAGATCAAAGAACATGTTGATGAATCTACCTGGAAAACATGAATCGTACACGTCCTGTTGTATATATATAAATATATAAATAATGTAATATTGCAAATTACATATTTAAGCCGTAATTTTGTTTTGTAGATGAAATAAACAGATAAGATTTGATTTGGTTTAAATCAAATCATACTTAAGTATATAAGTAAAAAATTTCTTTTCTAGCGCTGCCTGGAATTAAAATTGATTGTTCTCACGTTACCAGCTATATAATATCATCGCATCCTGCCGCCCTCGTTCAAGAAATATCAAATATTACATGAAATAAAGCAACACAACGTATCTTTAAAGGGATAGTAGCATTTTTTTAAAAAGTGTGGTTGTATGATCTACAAATAGCCCCTAAATACTTTAATTGCAGTAAAAGACTCTCTGCACTCGTCCCGTTAGCAACGCCAGCCCATAATAGCCCTGCCCAGAGATTTACAACATACATTGTTGTGAATGGATCCAAAGAAACGTCCTATTTTCACGGCCTAAAAGAGGTTTTACCTGAAAAAAATACACAGTTCCATTGTTCGCTATAATATTTTATTATTTTATTTTTTTCAGCCCCTCAATATTTGGACCTAACCACCTCACGTATCCCTCCGCCCAGGGTTAGCGCCCGCCGATCAGCAGTTGGTTAGCCCCAAATAAAAACTTTTTTTTTGTTTTTCCTGCACTTTGAAGGGCTGGAAAAAATTATATTATAGCCAACAATAGCCAACAATTTTTCAGGTAAAACCGTGAAAATAGGCCGTTTCTTTGGGTCCATTCACAACACAGTATGTTGTAAATCTCTAGGCAGGGCTATTATGGGCTGGTGTTGCTAACGGGAGGAGTGTAGAGAGTCTTCTACTGCAGTTAAAGTACTTAGGGGCTATTTGGAGATCATGCAACCCCACTTTAAAAAAAATGCTACTATCCCTTTAAAGTGCGTACAGAGCGTAGTGAATAAGACAGACCTGCTCCAGGTGCCAGGTGGAGTCGATGCGGGGCTTGACCTTGCCCTGCTTGTACAGGTCCAGGATGGCGCCCATGGCCTGAGTGAGCAGCTCCGTCTCCCCGTCCAGGTAGCCCAGGTGGAAGCCGCACACAGACTTGTTGCCCTGGATCAGGCTGAGCGTGTGGATGGAGAACTGGTGGTACCAGTTCTTGGCCACGGCCAGCAGGTTCTTCTTCTGGCCCGCCAGCATGTTGGCCGTACCTGACGGAGGAAGAGGAGGAGGAGGAAGAGGAAGAGGAAGAGAGCCTGAATCTCCACAAAGAAGACACAGTCCATCCATTGCTGATTGATTCATATATTATTCACTCCAACTTTCTCCTTCTTCTGCTCTTACCTCACCTTTTTTCCTCCTACCTGATCATCGGCTTTACTTCAAGAGTTGTGAAACAGTCGCAGTAGGACAGTATTATTTAATCAATAAATAATAGAGGAAAACTGTTATTTTAATTGGGCTTTTTGTAACTTTTCCTGTCAGTAACAGGTGGTGCTGGCTTGTTGTTTGCAGAGGAGGAAAGAGACGTTGCAACTAAAATATGTTTTAACTTGTGTTCCTCAGTAGAAGATGAATTTGCAACATTTCTGCAACAGCTGTTAAAGGGATAGTTCAACATTTTGGCAAATTGGCCCATTGCCATAATCCCTATAGTCATAGCAGTAGGTTCGTTACCTTTAATTGTCGGTGCAAGCTATTTTTAGAACAGTGGAGCAGAGTTGTGAGCTGCTCAGAGCTACGCTACGGAGGCTCATGGGATTTCTTGGTTTCCCTCATCAAACTCATCAAACACACAATCCAACAACTCCACAACGCTCTGGTGGACAAGTTGTGACCTGCACATTCACCACACTATGAGATAATAACACAACGTTACAAGACAGAGTTGTTTCAGTGGGAAATTCATGCAAAACCGCTAATGCGTGATCCTATCGAGGGCAGTTTTAACAAAAAAAACTTGTTCCTGCATCTGAAAAGTGAGGATTTGCTGCCGTTTCATTCAGTTCCAGTGTCTCCGCTCTATCTGTCACCTGTGTCCCACCTTCACACTCTGTCCTGCACCTTTCACCCTGAAATCCAGTTTCACACCACCTCAGCTCCGACTGTCACCGCATCACCTCCCCTCCCTCCCTCCATCCCTCCCTCCCTCCCTCCCTCCCTCCTGCGCTCTCTGTCTCTCTCTCTCTTGGGGGAACCAGGGGACACAAAGCGAGCTCTGAGAGAAGAGAGGGACCCGGCCCGCTACATTCAGACACATTCCAGGTTTTCGTGTGCATAGAACGCCCATTGTTCCACCACGCATACTTCTGATAAGCTGGAAGAGACGCGGCCAGCAGCAGCAGCAGCAGCAGAGGGCCCGGGAGGGTAGGGTAGGTTGGGGTTCTGTAGGGGTGAGAGCGGGTGAATGGGAGGGAGGGAGGGAGGGGGGGGGGCTGCGGGCACCATGCTGGGTAGTGGGTTTTTGTGCAACATGCAAAGGCAAAGCCCTGTTCTCCGTGGATGCCGACCCCGCCCACTGTTGCATGCACGCTGGGTTTCCACCAGATTGGCATCGCAACAGAACCAGTGTATGTACGGGTTGGTCTTCCCTTCCCACGGCCGACACACAGCGCACTGAGGACACGGACCTCCGCGGGGAGGTCAGGACGCCCACCGGGAAGCTGCTGCTGCTGCTGCTGCTGCTTCACTTCACTCTACGGCACCGTGTGCAAAAACCCAGCGCTGTTGTTTCATAGACCAGTAATGACTCACTCATCATGTGTTTGGTTTTGTGCGTTCTTCTTTGGTTATTTTCTTTTCTTTTTCTTTTTTTAATTGACTGAATTTGCAGCTGCTCCTCCAGATGTGCAGCACCAGACCGGGACCGGGTGAATGAAGTCCACCAGACCTCATGAATGATGCAGAGCCGATGAGCTCAGGTGAGGATCGGTCTGTGTTTCATGGCGGTTTCTGTCAGTAGCTCGTTGACACACTGACCACATACCAGCTCAGTAAACCACAGGATTTCTCATAAGCTGGTGGTGATAACTTTGAAAAGTACAAATCTGGAGAAGCTCAGCTGGAAAAGCACATTTCTTGTGGTCAAGGTTTGATTTTTTTATGGACTTCAGTTCATTAAAGTGCTTCTGTGTGTGATTACGCTGCTGCGAGTCCATCATTCTTCCACGGTGACCGTTTCAACTAAATTTATTGTGTATAAACTCTGGACTTTTCCTGCATCAGTGAGGAATCAAACTGTCCAAGCTGTCGAGGTAAAACATTATTTATTATTTCCTTCTCCAGAGCTGTTGAGTCTGAATCTGCTGCTGCTGAACTCTACTGTAATTAAAAATAATAATAACCATTATTACTGTTATTAGCTTGAGTCAACACCTGGGTACATACAGCCTTGCTGTTGCTGCTGCTGCTGCTATCACCATTAGAGATATGTCTATTATTGCAGATGGCCCCGCCCACTCTGAGTGTGGTTCTACTCGAGGTTTCTGCATCTGGATTGTGTATTTGATAAGTTTTATGAGGGAAACCAAACCCCATGAGCCTCCGTAGCGTAGCTCTGAGCAGCTCACGGCTCTGCTCCGCCGTTCTAAAAATAGTTTGCACCGACAAATAAAGGTAACAAACCTACTGCTATGACTATAGGGATTATGGCAATGGGCCAATTTGACAAAATGTTGAACTATCCCTTTACAAAAGGAGCTACACAGTCGGAATAAGAGAGAATACGTCAGCAAAAGACGTATGAGAGTTGGAATATGTCACCAGAGGTCTGCAGTGGAGGCATGGAGTGAGAGGACGGTTCCTGCCCCCCCCCCCCCCCCTTCCCCCTTTACCAGGAACTCCTGCAGTGGAAACGCGCCTTTAGTGAAAAGTGCACTGAGGCGACAGAGTTACTCACCATAGGTGATGAGTTTGCCCATGGGCTTCAGCAGGTTGTAGGCCTTGTGGGTGTCCGATCCTCCCAGAGGGTCCAGGATGATGTCCAGTCCTGCAGCAGGAAGACACAGAGACACAACGTATCACTGCTGGTGCATCCAGAGAGCCGAGCTGCCAAGTCTCCTCACACAGCCCCCCCTCCCCCCTCCTCCCCCCCCCCCCCTGCATGCCAGAGTTCACTAGGAGTAGTGAGAGTGGCCAAGTTGTGCCGTGTTTACATGAAGAGATCTCACGGCTTTAGTGTTGCTTCATTCTTGTCACTGATAAGAGCAAAGGGGATAAAAAAATGTCCCCCCCCCAAAAAAAAAAAAGGGAATTGAGGGAATAAACAGGAATAGATCCAAAATTTGGCTCTTAACAGAGAGGGTGAGTAATATTTTACTTAACATTCATGTTTTTGTTGTTCAGTGAAATAATTGATGATTGTTCATACAAGAATTAAAACTCGATAAAGTTTCTAATTTCCAGTGAATTCCCATAAATTCCCATAATTCCCATGGAAAGTTTCCAATTTGGAATATTTCCAAAATTCCCGTATTTTCCGCCTCTTTGCAACCCTAATAACAAACCAAACCCACCTCGGAGCAGATGGTAACAACATGGCAACCTCCCTCTCTACCAAGGTTTCTCTCTGTGGCTTATTAACGTCTGGGTCCCGCCGACTCAACCTTAATGACCATCCTTTGTGCCAGAGGGGGGAACTCCTCAAATTGGGCTAACCCCCCCCCCACCCCACCACCGCCTCCTTGCTCTGCTAAACCCCGGCGTCTATTGATCGTGGGTAGGCTCGCAGCAGGACGCCGCCTTGACCACAGCACAGATGAATTGACTGAGAGTTGGAGACGGAGACGGAGGAGAGGGGAGGTGGGGGGGGAAAGGTAGCTGAGCTGAGCTGAGGGGGGGGGGGGGGGGCTGCACATTGATCCAGGCCTCTAATTAGATACGTTCTGTCTCAAGTGTCAGTTCCTGCTCGCTTCTTCTTATCCGTCTCTGTCTGTGTCTCTAAAAGAACAGAGACACGACTATGAAATGAGCCTCCAGCATAATAACAAGAGTCTGCCACGGACGCAGCAGTAGGCAGCGGCGGCAGCAGCAGAAGAAGAAGAAGAAACAGGAAGTGGACCATGCTGCTGCTGCTGCTGCTGCTGCTTCATTTTGCTGAAAAGCATCGTTTTTGTGTGTCTGTGTCTGTGTGTCTTCTCTGCATCTCCATAAAACTGTGCAGATGCGTGGTTACTGAGGCTCCAGACAGGGAGGACGACTCCCTGTGCAGCAGCCGGCTCCACCGAGGACCATGACACACAATGGCAGAAAAAAAAAGTGTGTTGAAATGTATCAGCTCAGTGTGTAGCTGCAGGTTGTGTAGCGGCAGGTTGTGTAGCAGCATTCACAGTCACAGTATTGCTCTGTGCCAGTGGGAAAACATCCGTCCTCCTCTCTCACTGTGTGTGTGTGTGTGACTGTAAATACAGACTGATACACACTCTACACTGGGGCATTTATAAAACTTTACATTATAGCAAAACAAAGGGTCGGTCTGTGCCGCTGTTCTTCTCTTTTTTATCACATCCCCACACTGCACCACTTCTGAGACTGATGAAAAACTTTCCTATTAAAACATTTTTGAAGAAACTGAAATTAAAACTTATTTGTGTTTTTTCCTTCTGACCTCGTCTTAGTTTTAGGAGTAGGTTCGTTACCTTTATTTGTCGGTGCAAGGTATTTTTAGAACGGCAGAGCAGAGCCATGAGCTGCTCAGAGCTATGCTACGGAGGCTCATGGGATTTCTTGGTTTCCCTCATCAAACTCATCAAATACACAATCCAACAACTCCACAACGCTCTGGTGGACAAGTTGTGTCCGACGGGAACGTGCATCAGCGGTTTTGCATGAATTTCCCTCTAAAACAACTCTGTCTGGTAACGTTGTGTTATTATCTCATAGTGTGGTGAATGTGCAGGTCACAACTTGTCCACCAGAGCGTTGTGGAGTTGTTGGATTGTGTATTTGATGAGTTTGATGAGGGAAACCAAGAAATCCCATGAACCTCCGTAGCGTAGCTCTGAGCAGCTCACGGCTCTGCTCCGCCGTTCTAAAAATAGCTTGCACCGACAATTAAAGGTAACGAACCTACTGCTATGACTCTAGAGATTATGGCAATGGGCCAATTTGCCAAAATGTTGAACTATCCCTTTAAATGTTGGAATTAACATATTGATGAATCTGTCTGTACCTAACTGGTGTCTGTAATACTGTGTCTGTGTCCCCGGGTGCGGATGTGGGCGTGTCTCACCTTTGGGGCTGATCTTGCGGACTTCCTCCACATAGTCCTTGGTGCGGTAGTCGATGGCGTGCGTGACTCCGCCCTGGCTGATGGTCTCGTGCTTGCTGGCCGACGCCGTGCCGAACACGGTCACGTCCTTCACCGTCTGGCACAGCTGGGTGGCGGCGATCCCCACGCCACCTGATGGATGGACGGACGGAGGGACGGAGAGGAGAGAGTTAATGCACAGACATGATGGTTTTGTTTTGGATGAACTGTGCACAGGTCATGTGTGTCTGTGTGTGTGTCTGTGTGTGTTTATGTGTGTTTTCTTTGGCAGGTAAATGTGATTTACATCATTTATTGTCCCAAACGACAACAACAACAACAGGCAGAGACAGCGTGGACGTGTTTCTTTCGCCCTGGGGTATGTGAAGAGCGCACTGAACACAATCTAATTACCTCAGCTGGCTCAGGGCGAGAACAGACACCCACACACACAGACACACACAGACACACAAACATATCAAACTCTGAAGAAAGTCGCTATTGTAGCTCAAATGACATCTCAGTTTTTTTGTTTTTTTCCGTCGCCTTATTCAAAACAACCTGCCTGAAATTCCACAGGATGAAAAAATGTAGCTGAGGTATCTGTTTTGTTCGCAGACGACGTTCTCTCACAAATTACACAAACACAGCTCCGTATGACCGGAATAAATGCGCTACATTGTCCGAGGTAACTTGGAGGAGACGGCGGCCGGGCCTGCGCGCCTCGCTGCATGCTTTTCCAGATTGTGTTTGCTGCATTTGAACATGTGTGTGTGTACATAGTTGCGGTAAATGCCACGGCCCGGTGTGTTTGCAGAAGCAGCCGGAGCAAGAAGTAATAGGTGACTGATAAGCAGTGGCTCGTTTGACTCCAAGACTAGAAGTGAAAGGCGTTTGTAAAAGGAAAAAAGAAAAGAAAAGAAAAAGGTCACTCATGCCTGAGCAAGTAAAGAGAGAGGAAGGTCTTATCTGATGTGATGTGATCGCAGCACAAAGCAGCAACGTGTGCATTTAAATAACAGAGGGTTTAATGGTGTGGACGAGACGGACACGATGGGATCAGACGAAGAACGAAATGGTGACGCGCTTCGTTTGAACCTAAACATGGAGTAACAAGAAGCATGTAGCTCCAGAGGCTCAGTGTAAATATCTGGGATGGACATTGTTTGACCTGCTGGTGGGTGGACCAGCTGCAGCCGCCACGGAAAGGAAAAATATTTATATTTTAACATCAGAAGAGAAAAAAAAATCACCAAACTGCTGCAAAAACTCAAATTTTAGTGCAGAAACAGATCCAACATGGCGGCGCCGTGTTGCAATAAGGATCTGGGTTCAGTGTCTTGGTGAAGTTTGCATGTTCCTTCTCCATGTGTTGGTCCAGACACATGCACACTAGGTTGACTGGCGGCTTTAAACCACCTGTAGGGGTGAACCAGAGTGTGTGAGGTTGTATATGTTGGTGTGAGCTGTGCAGGTGAAACCCCGACCCCTCGTCCTATGGCAGCTGGGATTGGCTCCTGCACGGAAAAGTGGTGTAGACCAAGAGGCTCCGGAAGAGGCTGACTCTGGCTGCAGTAAAGTGGGTGATCCAGTCAAAACTAAGTCAGAACTCTGTGAAATTTTGAGCTTTCATAGAAAAGTACAGGATTAAAATTATTCATAATTTCAAGTACTGTATGCAGTATCATAGCTGCATTTCTGACGTTCAAAACAGAACAAAACGTTTGAAAATCGGTCAAAACCTGAGCAAGTTGTGGTTATTTTAGAAGATGCAGCACAGACACGATGCTCCGAGGGGAGTGGACCGAGCCAAGATGGCGGCCGTGTGGCGACGCTGTGTCATTGGGCATCAGCATTGGGTCAGTTACCTAGTCTTCTTTTATTTCTTATATCTATGGTGTAGATGGAGGGATGACACAGATCCAACCTCCCTTTGCATTGTGGGAAAAAAAACATAGCTGAAACTCCCAGATTCTGTTGATCAGCATCAGTTTGTTTTCTAGAATAAACATCTGGACGTTCTCACCCTCGATGAAGCTCCATCCTACGGTATAAAAACATCTACACACCACAGGACCAGAGAAAACCCACTCCACAAACTCTGCTGCTTCAAACCTTCAGGTTTTACTCTGAACCACATCTGGACTGTTTGTTCAAGATGGAAGAAGATCCCGGTTTTCAATTACAACTCTCTTCCTCAAAGATTTTTCAGACACACACTTAATGCATGAAACCTTTTGCACATAAATTGTGCAAGAGCGACTGGAGGAGAACATGTTTTTTTAATGAGCTGCATTTTATTCACTTAGTTGGTTTAATTCCTGATGTTTATCTACTGGACGTCTTAATGTCAGTGGTATCGCGTCGTCACATCAGCGGCTGATGACACTGATGCACCGCTGCTGCTGCTGCTGCTGCACTTCTGCATAAAAAGCCATTCAGAGAAGTGAATAGCACAATTTCCTCAGTGACATCCTGGTTGTTGCTCCGCTGCTTTATCACAATCAGCGCCGACAGAGGCCTGAAGAAAAAAAAAAGCAAAAAGCAGCAGAGATCTAATGACAAGATTAAAGCCAATTCAAATAATCTTCTTTATTAATCTCTGACCGGAACGACAGCAGCAGGTTTCAGGGCCTTTTACTGCCTTTTAATATATAAAAAAAAGAGTCTGTGCATGTTGTTTAGAAGAAGAAAAAAAGACAAATGATCCTTAAGTTCAGTGCAAAGGCTCAAAAAATAATTTATGATTTGTATCTGGAGACGGAGAACAGAGAGCAGAGAAAAACAAGGCTCACAGCAGCAGCAGCAGCAGCAGCATCTCTGCTTGTCCTCACTGAGAAACCAGGTTTGCGTTGCCAAGGAAACCTCGGCCAAATTGCCGGCAATGACTGAGCAAAGGGAGCCATTTTGTTTCATTGACTTGTTCCTGTTCCTCTTCTTCTTCCCCTGTTCATTCGTTCGTGCACACGGTGAAAGTTTTGTTTGTTGGCTCAGAGTTTATGACGGCGAGGGGGCCACGTGGCGACGGCGTCCTCAGGGGGTCACGTGATGTGATGTGATGTACCTGCGTGCACGCATAATTTACAGCCGAGGCGTGTAAACATGACGAGCAAATACGCGTGTGTTTGCCTGCGCCGCCGCGTGGCGTTCGGAGCGCACGAGGCGGTCGGTGTTTGTTTGCGTGAAGGTTGGAAGGTGGCGAGAGGACAACGTGTGAAAAACCTTGAATATGCATCGTTGTGTTGCACAGTCGCACACACTGAGACACAGGTGTGAAGAAGTGTCCAACAGGATGATGTAGTGTATTAATATTTAACCAACACTGCTGTCATAAACACACCGACCCCCCCCCCTTTCCTCCTCCTCCTCCTCCTCTTACTGTGTTTACTCGATGAGGTCAGCAGCGATCACTCTTTGTTCTCATCATATCTTTGTTTTTCATTAGTGAAATGACAACAGAACAAAAACAAAAGACCTTGATATTCTCTGATGGATCTGTTTTTACTTTTTTTTTTTTTTAGGGTGTGTAAAAATGTGTTGTTGCGTCCAGACAGGAAGACCGAGCCTGATCTCGAATCCGCTAGAACAAAAAAAAAAAAACCTCCTGATCTGGAATCATAAGACCGTTAAAGCTGTGCCAAGAAGCCCCCCTTTACCGCACCCCACCTCTTTTTCTCACACACACATGCACACGCACACGCATGCATGCACACACACATCCATACGTACGCAGACACAGATTAAAGGAAAGAGAAAGAGGGAGAGGAGTGCAGACCGGCGGCTGCAGCCTTGAACAGTCCTGCATGGCCGCTGCTAATCTTCACAAATATGCACCGAGATTACTTATGAACTTTTATCAACCCTGAGCTTCGGTTCCTCCTCCTCCTCCTCCTCCTCTCTGTCTCTCTCCTCATCTCTGTAGGTGGAGAGGCAGAGTGTGATTTAAAACCATCCACAAACACTTAACCAGCGTGGCTCGGGGAAAAGAAGGAGGAGGAGAAAGCAGATTAAGCAAAAAAAAATTCTTGCTGCTAATTGCATTTGTTCTCCTCAAGATTCACTGACTTGTTTACACTCGTCAATTAAGGACACGTCTTCAGAAAAAAAAAAGTGTCCAGCACCACCTATCTGTGTTGTTTTCCTGTCTCTCTGCAGAAACAGGATACACAGCAGGGTTTTTGTCTTCTCCCTGGATCCTTACATACTCACTCTCTGTTTGGCACAATTTGCACTTTGGCTTCCATAACATGACTGTGTGAGTGAGCATCAGCTCCAGCAGCAGCAGCAGCAGCAGCAGCAGCAGCATTAACAGCAGCGACGAGGAGGAATTTTCCCCCAAAACACAGAGGAATCCAGACTGACACTGAGGCCACTGTTATTGCTCCACACCCAGGGTTCAACAGCAGGAGCGAGCAGGAGGGAGGGCGGGCGGGCGGGCGGGGGACGTCAGACATGTTTTTGTTGTTTTTTAAAATGTAAAATAAAAAAATAATAACGGGATGGGACGTCCTCGTTGATACGTGTCTTGATGGACAGACGGAGCATCTCTGAGCTGCAACGTGGCTTGATACGACACTCAGGATCGGTATCGCTCTGATATTGCTTCAAAATTTCAGGATTGACCATTGAAAAAAAACAACTATATCCGATCCGATCTGATACCTAAGCCCAAAAAGGACAGTTTTTCATCAACAGTCTCTGCATTTCCCTCTAAAACAACTCTGTGTGGTAATGTTGTGTTATTATCTCATAGCGTAGTGATGAGTTTGATGAGGGAAAACAAGAAATCCCATGAGCCTCCGTAGCGTAGCTCTGAGCAGCTCACGACTCTGCTCCGCCGGTCTAAAAACAGCTTGCACCGACAATTAAAGGTAATGAACCTACTGCTATGACTATAAGGATTATGGCCAATTTGCCAAAATGTTGAACTATCCCTTTAACATGAACAGGAGAAAAGACTATATTGGATTGATATTGGTATTGGACATGAAAAAGTTGTATCTAGCCATCCCTAGTTAGTAGAAGTAGGAGGAGGAGGAGGAGGAGGACACCTGGTTGCCCACGGTGACATGACATCACTGGCCTCTGAGCTCCACATTCTTGCTCTGATTTCCATGTTTTCCTGAAGGACTCTCCTTCTTCTCTCTCACCCCGTCATTAGTCTGTGGTGTCGGCGGCCGACACAAAGAATGAAACACAAATGTGAACCTTCGAGCTTCAACTTTTCTCTTTTAACGCCCTCGCTCCACCGCAGAACACCCCCTCACCCCCCTCACCCCCACGCCCCCCTCATCTGGCTGAGTAACAACATCAACAAATAGACGACGACGTTGCCGCCTCAGTCCCAGAGTTCAGACCCGAGTCCCGTCCCCGAGCGGCTGCGGTTCCACGTTTGTTGAGCGTGAACTCTCGAGGTTTTACTCTGCGTTATGTAACCGTGGTGTTTTTCTGGGATGACAGTGGAAACGTGTGTGTGTGTGTGTGTTTCAGTGTGTCTCATTGTGTGTGTGTGTGTGTGTTAACAGCAGTGTAATGTGCTGCTCTCTCTCTCTCTCTCTCTGATGGTGAATTTGTCTCCGTGCAGCAGAGAGGAAACCCATTTTTAGTTCCTGAGTGAGTGAATTAAGGAAAAGAAAACATCCTTTGCTTGTGTGTGTGAAGGTGGTCCCTGTGATTTCCTGAGTGGGGGATTCTCACACACACACACACACAGACACACACATACACACTCAAACACAAACACCGTGCACACAAAGACACAATACTGCCTGCAAAAAAACACATTTCTATCATGATGAACCCACTTTTTTTCCTGCAGCGTGGAGTGAAACACGAGCTGGTGCACACACACACACAAAGCCACAAAGACACACAACAGGTGTCCTGACACACACCTGCGACTGGTGCATGTGGCGTGTGTGTGTGTGTGTGTGTGTGGTGGTGAGGGAGGAGGAGGAGGGGGAGGGGGTTAGGTTGGGGTGGATGGGGTCAATAGTCACAGTGCTGACGAGCGAGCAGGCGAGCGAGCGATGTGATTGGCGGGCGGGTGGGGGGGTTGGAGGTTGCCCTGGTTTCCCTTCTCCTATCGGTGCAGCTGAGGAGCCGGCGGCGATGCCAGGCCGCGGGAACACAGAGACGGTTCAGCCACACGGCCCAGACTCCCGCTCGCTGGTCACACTGCATTAGCATTCTCCCTAAACTAGGGTAAGACCTCCCGAGCAGACAAGACCGGGGGAGGAGGTGGAGGAGGAGGTGGGAGGCGGGGGGAGAGGAGGAAACCGTTTTTCAAGAAGACACATCAGACTTTTATTGTGGCTCCCAGGAACAACGGATCTATAAAAGTGAGATGTAACTACACATCGAGGGCTTTGTCGGAGCTGAATAATGAATGAGGACAATAATCCAGGAGGGAGAAATACGATCTCGCAGCGCACTATTTTCTGATTTTATTCTATTATTTAAACATTCTCTAGCAATAATCCATCTTCTTAAAAGGGATAGTTCACCCAAAATTGAAATCTCACTCATTATCTACTCACCCTCAAGGCTGGGAGAAGTTTCAGAGTTAATAGGCTTCATGCACAACTCCATTACTTCCTGAATTTAAACATGCTCCTTTATTTCCTGTCTTTTAGACAAACTGATTAATCCAGGTTTGTCTGACCATTGTGACAACTCAGACACACCTGTATTAATCAGTTTGTCCAATAACGTAAGACGTAAGACGTAACGTAAGAATAAAGGAGCTTGTTTAAGTTCAGGAAGTAGTGGAGTCGTGCATAAAGCCCATTGGTTCGTCCAAATTTGACGAACCGGGAAGAGAAGCTTCTGCTACAAAACAAGCTTGAAATATAGACTCATTTAATCTTTTTCTGACATTACATACGAGCAGCATGGATGTTTTTTGGTGTGTCTTTTTGTTACGAAGACAGTTGGTGTCCATTTGCAACCCTTATATGGACATGCACTGCTACGCCGAGGCCCCCTGTAACTCAGAGAATAAATCTGAAACTTCTCCCAGCCCTTAGTCGACACGAGGGTGAGTAGATAATGAGTGCAATTTCAATTTTGGGTGAACTATCCCTTTAAATATTCTCCAGCTTCTCGTTTTTCAAGCCCATCTGCAGTCAGCTGTGCGGCCGAGCGCTCGTTCTGCGCCCGAGGCCGTGCCTACAGGTCTGACAGCAGCCATGAGGATCTACAGCAGGACGCCAAACCCCCAGAGATCCATCCAGACACCTGCTCCGCTCACGTAGAGCTGCAACTCACTCCTCTTATGGTTGATTTAGTCTGTCACTGTGAGCTTTGTCTCCAATAAGGAGAAATTAATCTATAGAGGGATTACCAGCCTACGTCACAGACGTTCTACTGCGCATGTCAGCTGCAGAAAGAGAGCAGTAACAGCCGGGAGTCAATGGGATCGTGTTTTATTATGCCGTTAGTTGCACTAATTGTGGTGATAAAAAATAACAAAACTGTTTTACAGAGTTTTTCAAGGCAAACGAGAGAGAAAACAGTACATTGTTGATTGATTTGGAGCAATATAACGTGTTGGATACGTTGGTTTGAATGGTGATGAAGCTAAATGCCCACGGGCAGCACAGCTGTGACTGCAGCCAATGAACTGTCAAATGTTTACTACGACAGTGACTGAAGGTCACATACTAATGGAAAGCAAGCTGAGATTAATTAACGGTAAGCTCTATTGTTTTACATTACCGGTACATACGCAGCCATGCACGTAGCGTTACAGTTCAGGATGCAGTTGTTCCAGACGTTAGACAGGTCCGTCCTCTCCCCTCGTCTCTGACCAGGCAGCACCTCAGTCCTCACAGCCACAGAGTTTTGTAACCGTGAGTGTTTTCCTGAACATTACTGTCTGTAGGTACCGTTAGGGATGCACAGCGTTGTTTTTACCGATGACCGACGCCATGCTGCTGTGAGTGTCCCTGCCTTGTCCCGTGGCTGAGTTGCCGTCGCTGCGGTATAAACTGGTGCTGAGTCTGGAGTGTCTGCTAGCGTGTGGCTAGGCTAGCATTAGCTCATGATGTGTTACTGGCTCCGTCTGTCTGGCTCCTTTTTCGAATTTGATGCACAGCGTTGTTTCTGCCTCTGTGAGCGCCTGTGGCTTGTCCCGTGAGTCTAAACTCAATCCTCCGTCCTGACTTTTTTTTTTTTTTTTTTCCTGCCGTTATAAAACCCACAGTCTATGTATAAAACACACACACATCAGTAGGTGGTAGTAGGCTGAAACATCGCTAGCTAACACCGCTTTGACTACACTAGATCCATGGAGGTAACCATGACAACCGGTTCTTTCTGCAGTCAGGCTGCGCACGCATCCTGATTTGTTGGTAAACAGGTAATCCCTCTATATGGTGTTTTAATTTTAAGTGTTGATCTATAAGGAGATATATTTCCATCTCCTTTGGAGCTCAGGTTGGTGCCAGCCAATCAGAATAGAGGATGCAGGAAGCAGATTTCAGAATAAAACACTCAGAGGAAATAAATCCTGCAAAGTGTTGGATGGTGCATGGATCCAGGTGGTTGTGGGCGGGGCTTTGTTGTGACATCACAAAGTGACAGGAAGTCCTGACGGCTGGTTTTAAGGCTCAGTTTCTGAATCCAGGCTGTGTGCATTTCTCTGTGGACTGAGGCTTTGATACTTTCACAGTATTAATATAGAACCTAGAGCTGCTTTATAATCACACTACACATGGACATCTACCTTTCTACTGTATGGAGCTTTAACACAAACATCTACCTTTATACTGTATGGAGCTTTAACACAAACATTTACCTTTATACTGTATGGAGCTTTAACACAAACATCTACCTTTATACCGTATGGAGCTTTAACACAAACATCTACCTTTATACCGTATGGAGCTTTAACACAAACATCTACCTTTATACCGTATGGAGCTTTAACACAAACATCTACCTTTATACCGTATGGAGCTTTAACACAAACATCTACCTTTATACTGTATGCAGCTTTAAAAAAAACTTAAAAACTTGGATGTTAAATTGTACAGTCAGCAGTTTGCTGTTACTAAGAACTGGACCTGTCTCCTGTGGCTGCTGTCACTCTCACTCGCAGCAGCTGGACGCCTCACGCATCAAGTATTTCCGGAGGATCCTCAGGGTAACCTGGAGTAACTCGGTCCCACACACACACACACACACACTGACACACACTGACACTCCAACACGAAGCAGCTGCACAAGTACTGAGGCCACCGTAATTGGGCCGGCTGGGGGAAAATAAAAAAAGGTCCGGTGACGGCCAGCATTAAACGCCGCTCCCTCCCTCCCTCCCTCCCTCCCTCTGAGGATGTGGAATCTGACACAAACCTCAAACACACACGGCTGTGGAGCTTTTTTTCCCCTCCTTTTTTACAACAGGAGATGATGATTGATAACATCTGACATTCAGGGAGGAAGAGACCAAAGAACCTCACACGGATATTAATGAGCATTTCGAATTTTAAAGCAAACAAACCGCGGCGGTGGCGTCGTCGTCGGTGCTGAAATGTCAAAAGGCGACTGAGGGCCGCGAAGGGAAATCATCAGATAAAGTGATGACACAGGCTCCGGCGGCGGCGGCGGCTCCACCTCGGCCCGTATTTTGCATTCCAAACATCTGCAACACAATGCACGACCACTTGACGTTGGCCCGAAGTCAGTGGAGATCTCATAAATAAAAAAGCGAGGTGGACGTCATCACTGGCAGCGTTCGAGCCCCATATGTATGCAGGAATGTGTAGTGTGGGTGTGGTGGTGGCGGCGGCGCTGGTGGTGGTTCAACAGTTTGGCTGGACGTGGTTCATAAACATCAGGACCGGTTCAGGGAGAGGTCAGAGGAAAAGCTGTTGGCCGGGGCAACGCCGCGGACGAACCCACGACCAGATACAGTAACATCCAAATGTCACCGACGCAGGGAGGGGGGGAAAACGTGCGCACGTTCCCCGATGACGAGAGAGAAGGGCCTCGAGCGCGGATATGGAGAGGTCACGCAGAGGGAGCGGAGGTCACGGTGGGCCAGAGGAGGAGGGAGGAGGGGGGGGGCGAGGAGGGGGGGAGGAGGAGGATGCAGATGTGCGGTGGAGAAGAGAGAGGCACGATGGGAGGAAATACAACAAGCTATTGTTTGGAGAGGGGAGGACAGGAGCGAGACCCACGAGAGAGGCAGCTGAGGACTATTCACCAGAGTTTACTTACACACACACACACACACACACACATTACACACACACACACACACACACACACACATTAGAGCATGAGCAGCTGATGGAGCCTGAGCTCTCGTCAGACTTTTTCACCACTGGTCATCTGATCCTGTCAGGAAAGGTCACGCCACACTCTCGAGGAAACGAGGACGCCGTCGACTTTCCTTCCTTTTTTTTTTTTTTTTAAAGTCCCCCTAAAGAGGCATTATTTTAAAGTTTGAAAAACTGCTCTGCTGTGACTATTTTGTGATAAAAAATTGCTTTCCCACAATAAAAGTTGTTTAAAAAAGCTCCCAAATAGGCTGAAAACACGACTACTATTTCTCCTTCATTGAAAAATCCAGATTCTATGAATATTCATGAGTATGCAAATGAAAAATTAAACAGGATTGGTTGCTAGGGATTGTGACGCATTAATCCCGATTGTTTGCTGAAAAACTGAATCCGACTTTTTCAGACTCACTTCAGGCTTTTTCAAATCTAAACCGCTCAGTTGTTGTGGCTGCATTAGCGACATTGCTGCTGAAATGTCTCGTAGCAGAACCCAAACACGACATCGACACGTTAATAATTTCAAAAAGTCACTTTTTGGTTTAGTCGGAGGGACTTTAAATAAAATAAAAGCGCAGCAGATCATCACATCGTCTGTGTTAAGTTAAAGGATCATAACGCAACACTACACCGTCTAATTCATTACAGCGGATGATGCGTTTAGCTGCAGGTTCCAGGGACGACAGAGGGGGGAGAAGGGGGAGGGGGGGAGGGGGGGAGGGGGGAAGACGAGGTAATCGGAAAGTAATTGAAAGGAGGCTGGTTATTTTCCTTATGTAATTAAATCAGCGGATTATTATGAGAACAAACAGGTCGGGGCCGTGAGGCGGGGCGAGGGAGGAGGAGCCCCCTCCGGTGTTTATAGTAAAAAAATAAAAAAAAGATGAAGAGATTTTAATGACGGGAGGAGGAGGAGGAGGAGGAAGAGGAGGAGGAGGAGAGTCCAGGTCCAGTCGATCCAGTGCAGCAGAATCCCACAGGATGAACCACAGTGAGACGACGTGAGTTAACCACAGCACTAATACAGTGTGTGCAGCGGAGGGCAGGGTGCAGGACAAACACACTGCTTCTTCATTATTGTTTCATAATCAACACACACACAAACACACACACACACACACAACAACAACAACAAACTGAAAACTATTTAGTCTGAGTTTGTGTCTCTCTGGTTTTTGTCTGGAGGACAGGTCGTCTTCTTCGTTGAACCGCGCCCCTTTCGGTTGCACTTCTGCAAACGACGTGGTGCAACTAGGAATTATTTTCATTCTCCTCTTGGTGTTTGGTTTCAGATTAGGTTCAGTAAAACTCTGGACTCTGGACTGGAAACGGCCTGAGAGACAGAGAGAGTCCTTCAGTCTGTTTGATGTGTCCGTCCAAAAACATGAAGATAATCAGCTGCAAACTGAGAAGAGCAGTAAAAAAAAACAAAAAAAACAAAAACAGTGTTTGCTCAACAGAAACTGACGCCCAGTCCCTTAACAACACTAGCGCTTGGTTTCCAGCAGCCGCCTTGGCGTCGAAAAGCAGAGATCTGATGCTAGGAAATGGGACGCCACTCAACGTAGCCGACGTGTTCACCTACGTCACGCATAGCAACGATGTGGCAGCTGCAACCTGCAGTGGGTTTTCATTCAGGTCTGAAAATGCAAGCTGCTCTTTTTTCTTCTTTCTTCTTGACTCTGGGCGACTACTCCGACACAGAAGGTGGCACTAATGAGCCTGGAAAGCCGGTGCCACCCGCCATAAAACGGGAAAAGAAGAAGAATTTTTGCAAAATGTCCTGGGTGATTTGATCTTGCATGTTGGAAGTCTGCACCTGGACTCTCTCCAGTGGCATTAAAGGAAACATATTATGGAAATATCACTTCTTGAAGGCTCTGTAACATATATTTGGGTGTTTTCTTGCCTTTCGGCCCCTAAAATGTGAGAATTCACAAAAAATCTGTCATTTTCCGGCTCCCAAAGTTGAATCCACGTGGTTTTATGAGCTGTTCCCTCAGTTGTCTGATAATGATATAACTAGTTTTCAAATTTGCATAATCCCACCCCTACCTGGGACCAGTAGAAAGGGCGGGGCAAGAAGTGGTTCATTTGCATTTAAAGGGACAGGCTCTGAAACCAGCCGGTCTGAACAGGACTGGAGGATGAAAAGAGCTGAGATGTTTGATCCTTTTGACCAAAGCATGTCACAGACATGTCTTTAAGACACTTGGGAACTATTTTAACTTGTGGAAAAGGGGCAGAATATCTATAATGTCTCCTTTAAGGGTTGGAAAGCACTTCCCCTCACTCTTTAAATATTTGGGACACCCGCCCCGTACAGGAGAACGCACAAAACTGGATAAAGTGGTTAAAATGGGACAGGGCCTTGGTGATTGATGATCTGATCCAATTCCCATTCATCCCTATGCCTACAACACTCATCCATGCAGGGTCAGAGGGAGGCGGAGCCAATACCAGGCGACATACAGCAGCTACATATCTATGGATATCCTCATTCATCCAGGTCATTGTTCTTCGGACTAGTGAGACTTGGATAAGAGGCGAAACGTCTTCCCAGACAAATACAAGTCCAGTTGCCTACGATTCAATTTGCCCAGAATTTGCGGGCGGGGTTCACCTGGACGCGTCTCTGGTCTCTCACGGGTTCAACACACTCACCATCAGGCTAAAGGACAGTGAACGTGACACGGGGAGAAACATGCTGCAAACTCAAACCGAACCCAGAGCCACCGTCATGCTAACCGCTGCTCCGCCTGCTATCGTATCACGATATTGGTGAAGTGTAAAAAAGAAAAACAACAACAACAACTCTCCTCCTCCAGCGGTGAAATGCTTGTTGTGTGTGAGGTGCAATTTCCTCCTTGATATTAAAACCCATCAGACGAACAGGCTCAGGCTGCTCTCCTCTCTCTCTGGGCCTGTCACAGCTGACACCTTTGATCTCTCTAATCAGAAAACATCAAGAACAGTTTTTGACAGACTCACGGGTGGGACGCCCCCCCCACCCCCACCGCCCCTCCCCACCTTCATCTCCACCTCCACACACACACACACACACACTCAGCGCCGTGTGAGCCGTGCAGCCGCTGTGCAGAGAACAATGTGCACATCTCTCTCTCTCTCTGTGTCTCCGTGGTGGAGGTGGTGAGGGTGACACCTTTTTTTTTTTTTTTTTTTAACACGATGGTGCAAGCGCCTGCTCTTAACGCTCCCAGGTGTCGTGTCGTCTCTCCGCCGCACGCCGTCTCTATCTACAGAACCATAATTACTCACACATGCGGCGACTGAACGCGAGCAGCAGACTGTCGAGCAAATGCTTTTTTTTTTTTTTTGTCGTAGCCTCAGTAAAATGTGCTTTTTTTTGTTGTTTATTTTTTTTTATACAATCCTGATGTCCGGACAGCTGGCGAGCCGAGACTGGCAGCCGTCCCCGGGAAACCAGAGACGCCGCCGCCACCGTCGCCACCACCGACACCGAACCAGCAGGGAGAAGGAAGCCTCTTACTTCCGCTGCGTTCCTCCTACAGCAAACATGCTGTGAAAACCTCTGGTGTGACATCAGCTGGGTGCTGCTGTGTGTAGGCAAACGTTTGGGATTCCTCTGTGACCACTGATCCCACAACTATGAGTCTAATCAGCCGCCGCTCAGCCCAACAACGCTCGTATTAATCGTACAAATTCTTTCTTTCTTTTTTTTTTTCTTGTGGATTATTGTGTCAACGCTGAGGGGACTCATCCTCTAGAGAGAAAAGAGGCTCAGGTTTTATTATTTGCTTACATCCCTTCGACATCGACACCCACACACTGTCACCAAATGTCAAGGGAAGGGTGAGAGGGGGGGGGCGTCTCTTTGCAACAGAGAGAGAGTATGTTTACATGCACATTGCACAACTTAGATTTTCATGTTTAATCAGACTCCCTTGTCCCAGTTTACACGCAACTGAGAAAATCAAATAACTGACGAGAACGGTGAGATGGTTGATGACTAACGCACTCGGATCAACGGGATAGTTCAACATTTTGGCAAATTGGCCCATTGCCATAATCCCTATAGTCATAGCAGTAGGTTCGTTACCTTTATTTGTCGGTGCAAGGTATTTTTAGAATGGCGGAGCAGAGTCGTGAGCTGCTCAGAGCTACGCTACGGAGGCTCATGGGATTTCTTGGTTTTTCTCATCAAACTCATCAAACACACAATCCAACAACTCCACAACGCTCTGGTGGACAAGTTGTGACCTGCACATTCACCACACTATGAGATAATAACACAACGTTACCACACAGAGTTGTTTTAGAGGGAAATTCATGCAAAACCGCTGATGCACGTTGCCTTCAGGGACAGTTTTTCAGCAAGCAGTCTCTGTCTCGTAACTAGAGCGTTTTGGAGTTGTTGGATTGTGTATTTGATGAGTTTGATGAGGGAAACCAAGAAATCCCATGAGCCTCCGTAGCGTAGCTCTGAGCAGCTCACGGCTCTGCTCCACCGTTCTAAAAATAGCTTGCACCGACAATTAAAGGTAACGAACCTACTGCTATGACTATAGGGATTATGGCAATGGTCCAATTTGCCAAAATGTTGAACTATCCCTTTAAGACAATAATTTTTCTCAAGCGTCGTCATGTAAACGTAGCGAGTGAGTGAGAGTGGGAACCGGACGAGAAGTGAGATGCTGCACATCGACCGGCTGATAGCGAGTGAGAAAAAAAAAAAGCAAAAGCAATTTTTCCTCCTTGTTTTTTGGCGCCGGCGCTCTGGTTCTCTCCAGCTGGCCCGGTCGTGTAAACACAGCGAAACGCTCTCAGGCTCCGAGCATCTCACACTCTCACACACACACATATATACACACACCCTAAAACAGGTGCTGATGCTGCTATACTCCCTCGATCCCCAATCTTTTTTCCCCCCCCCACCCACTCGCGCTGACCTTTGACCTCCCAGTGCAGGTGGCAGGTGCTGCTGCTATCGCTGCTCTCTGAGCCATATCTCACAGTCATGAGCAGCGGGACTTCCTCCAGAGGCCGTAATTTATATAATAAGAGAGAAAAGAATAAACAGGAGGCGCGGAGAAGGAAGAGCTCTGCTAAATATTTCAGAGCGTTTCCCCCAAAGTCACAACACGAGTTCGAGTTAGTGTCTCTTTTTCTCTTTCTCTGCTGTGACTCTTCTCTGCTCTCACTCTGAGATGAAGATGATTAAATGTGGGGTTTTTTGGGTTTTGTTTTTTTTTCAGCTGCAGGATTTCGACATGAACTTGTACTGGAGCTCTGAGCCGCTGACAGTTTGTTACTTCAAACTGCTGCAGCGGCTGCAAACAGGAAAACAGCCTTTGTTTGAGCTGACGAATTAATTATTAATCGATATATACTGAACGCATCCATCAGTGGAATTAATGACCCTTCATGTTGAGCGATGCATCCGATTCCCAACCTACGGCTGAGGTGGAACAAAAGGCGGTTTATGCGTCCCCTGTGTGTATGTATGTGTATGTATGTGTGTTTAAGTGTGTTTGTGTGTGTGTGCACCTGCAGCAGAGTGGACCAGGACGCTCTGGTTGGGCCGCAGGTTGCCAAAGTCGAACAGCATCATGTAGGCGGTGATGTAGTTGACGGGGAGCGCCGCCGCCTCCTCGAAGCTCATGCCGTCGGGGATGAGGAAGGTGTGGCTGGCCGGCACCACGGCGACCTCCTGCCACAGCCCGAAGCGGTTCAGCGCCATCACCTTGTCACCGACCTGGAGGAAGAAGAAGACATGACAACATATTGTCACGCCTGTATTGTTTTGCAGACCACTTGTTTACATAGAGGCTTGTTTATCCTGTTACAAGCAGCGTCTGTTGTCTGTCTGACGTCTGCCCCATTTCACGTGAATGCAATCCTACATACTATACCTTTAAATATATTGAAACATCCATTATTGCATCAATACAAGTGAAGAAATAATCAGTTCAGATCACACTGTGGCAGCGGAGGGAGCTGCACACGATGACAGGGGTGTTTGAGTTCATCTGACCGGGACAACGATGTCACACAAAGGGAGGGGGTGGAGGTGGTGGGGGCATTCTGTAATTATCCTCCTCTAATTTGTACAAAACCACTCGGCACAGAAACCCAAAGTCTCACTGACTGAGACTTTGCTTTCAGTTCTCTGAGCTGCAACTTGTTCAAACTCAAACTAAACCAAACTATAAACTCTGCTGCTACCATATCTAAGTGAGTGACAGTTGTGTCAACCCCTACCCCCCCCTCCCCCCCTCGCCCTGCCCTGCCCTGCCCCCCCCCCCGGGAGGTTTTCACCGCCACAGCGTCCGGCGACATGATGATGGATGTGATGTGGATGTGATGTGAGCGGCGGTGCAGCCGGAGCGACGAGACGACGAGGCCGAGCGTGGTTTTATTGTTTTACGGCGTGCAAACAGCGGCAAGACATGCAAACACGCAGCCGGAGGGAAAAAAAACTCAAACTGTTTGTTCTTGAAGAGAAGGAAGCAAACAGAGAGGAAGAGGAGGAGGAGGAGGAAGAGGAGGAGGTTCTTTCTCCAGCTGATGCATCTCTTTATCAAACTCTCTGATTCTCGCCCGTCTCTTTCCAGAAGGACGAACCTCGACGTAACCCCCCCCCCCTCCTCCTCCTCCTCGCCACCTCCACCTCCACCTCGGCGCCCTCGCTAACCAATCAGGAGAGGCGGCTGAAGGAGCACAGGAAGCAGAGACGACAGCAGCATTATAAGCCTCTTCCTGTTTTCTCCCCCCCCTCTCTTGTTTCCATTCTCCTCACTTTTTCTCTTCCCTTCTTTCTCTTTCACTTCCTGACTCCTTTTCCTCTCACAACTTTAGAGCGTCTTCCTTCCCCTTCTCCAGTCTCATCCTGTCTGCGTCTCGTTGTTGATTTGTTTTTTTTTTACCCCCCTCCTTTCTTCTTCTTCTTCTTCTTCTTCTTCACCACGCCCTCTTTCATCATCCGAGTGTCTTCCACCTTCCTCTGTCTCTTTCTGTCTTCCCTCGCGACGAGGAGTGTCCCCCTCGATCCCCCTCTTCTTCCTCTTCCTCCTCCTCCTCCTCCTCATCAGCGAGAGACAGGACAATGGGGCCCATCTTCTCCCCTGGCTTCTCTCCACTCATCAGAGTCGCTGCCAGATTCTTCCCCATGGCTGAGCATAAGACAAGCTCTCTCCTCCTGGGAACAAACCCTCTCCACCCGGGCCTCTCTAATGGTCTGGAGGGAGCCATGCGCCTCGCTGTCTATCCACTCCAATTAGAGAGATCTCCCTCTTTCCCTCTTTCATACCCTCATCTTTCTGTATGAGGCCGAGTCATTCGGTTTATTTCCAAAACTATACTTTCACTTTTCCACCGTGTTCCCTCTCATCTCCATCTCCATCCTTTCCCCTCTGTATTGCTTTTCTTTCCTTTCTTCAAACTCATCAGCCTTGCTGCTGCTTTAATTGATGGGGCACAAATCGATAGATGGAGGAGTTTTGAGCTTCTGCAGGAAATAAAAAAACACACAAACATGACTCATGCATCACATTCAGATGCATCTGCAGCTTTTCTTCTCGTTGCCCACGTACGATACAAAGCTCCAGAGTTACTGTCAGTCACACGGACGATGATGACGATGACGCTGCTGCTGCTGTTTAGGAACATTCACGGAGACCGAGAGCCTTGTGACAGGCGGCCAGCGGTGTTACAACATCTTCACAGTGTGACACTTTTCGTTTCCTTTCGGCAGCCTTCGAACGCAGTCAAGGTTGGGGTCATGGGTGCAGGAGGAGGAGGAGGAGGAGGAGGAGGAGGAGGAGGAGGAGGAGGAGGAGGAGGAGGGAGGTATAGTGCTGAACAAAGACACTTCCAGTTAGCTGCTGCATATGAATAGAATTAATCAGACGGTGATTCAGTTTTGGGGCACGAGGGGCCTCGAGTCAGCTGCTCCGTGGCTTCAGATCCGATGAGCTCAGCAAAAAAAAAAAAAAAAAGGAGGGATGATGATGAGGGGTAAAAAACGGTGATAAAAGGCTGCAGAGTCAGAGAAGGTGCTGCTGAGCTTTATCACATCAGATAATGATTTAAAAAAAGCAGAAAGGAAAAGAAAAGCCACGCCCTGTTTGCAGCGACATCTGCAGCGCTGCACTCAATCCTGCAGAAGAAGAAGAAGAACATCTGACTTTCTTCTTCTTCTTCAACCTGCAAGAAGGCCGAGCAGACCCTGAACGCATCGATACGAGATGAGGAGGAGGAGGAGGAAGAGGAGGATGGCATGAGACGGAGGGATTCGCCGATTGATGAGGGAAGAATCAAGGGATTATACGAGAGGAAGGAGAGATAGATAAAGAGAGAGAAGGAGAGAGAAAGAGGGAAAGGAGGGATGGAGGAAATACCAGACTGACAATGTAGGCCAGAGGGAGGTAATTGAGAACATATGGGTCAGATCCGACCAAAACTCACAGAGAGAGAAAGAGAGAGAGAGGATGAAAAATGAGAAGGTCTGGAGAGAGAGAGAGAAAAAAAATAAGAAAAAGAAAAAAAAAGTGCTGATGTTTGGTGTCACAGGAGCTTCGCTGTGATTTGTGATGTTTCCCGTCTTCCTTCGCTTACTCACTGTTATACTTTCCCTCCCCCCCTTTGCTCCCCCTCTCCTCCTCCTCCTCCTCCTCCTCCCCTCCTCTCTCCCTCTCTCCTCTGCAGGTCATCTCGGGTGAGCTCATTGTAGTAGCTGTTACTTCACTCAACTTTATTGTCCTTTTTTCTTTTTTTTCTTTTTTAAATGGCGGCCTGCTTGTTGGAAAAACTCGCCGCCGCTCCAGTTTTTTCAGGTTCAGGACTGAATGGAAACGTCAGTAAGATTTTTTTTTTTAAAAACCACCAAAAACCAAACATAATGTGGTGTTTATACGTTGCCTTATCTAATTAAACCTGCAGAGCTGTGAGCAAACACCCAGACACGCCCCATTGTTGTCTATACCGTCGGTCTTTGTGTGCATGTACATGTGGGGAGCAGAGATAGACGAGTGCGACCAGGTCGGTCGGGGCTGCAGCAGCGGAGACTTTCAGAGTCCGGTGGCATCCATCAGGCTCGGATCGGCCCGGATCGGCCCGGCTCATTCCCCCTGAGCGAGCTGCCAAGAGGAGCTGGAGATCTCCATCCATTAGGGGGATTGGCTCTTAATTTTATAAGCTGAGGGCTACGAGAGAGAGAGAGGGGCGTGGAAGTGTGAGGCCTGGATGTGTGTCTGTGTGTATATGTATGTGTGTGTGTGACCTTTAAATCCAATCTACATCCCTGACAATGTGGAAAGAAGCAATAAAAGTATTTGAGAGACTGGAGTGTTTTAACCTTCTGGCTGGACCAATCACCGGCCACCGATCACCCCCCCCATTACACTCCACATGGAGGAGCAGCAGCGGCGGCCGCCTGCACTTGACAAGACACATGTGCCACTCCCAGCCAGATGCTCGCACATGTGAGCTGCGCGTGCATGTGAGTGGGTGCGTGCATGTGCGCGCGCGCGTGTGCAAGCGTCTCCTATAAGCTACAACAAACAGCCGTGAGTCAACACACCGCCCGGCTGATGTGTGAACATTTGGAGCTTTTGGAGCTTAATTGTCTCACCGAAGGCGTTGCCTTGGTGATGCCATGCAGCCAGGAGACAGACACACGCGCGCGCGCGCACACTCATATATACTCACACTCTCACGCGGGCTTGTGACTCATCATGCTCAATAATCCTCTTCCCATCACTACATCACATCACTTCACTTTTTTTTTTTTGATAGTTTGACTGATGACACGGACTTTGAACTCTGATCGCGACATATTGATGATGATGATGTTGTTATATCATTATATTGAACACAGTCGAAGTGATTGACAAAGAGCGCGAGTGATGCCATCTCTCTCTCTCTCTCTCTCTCTCGTGCCATGCTGTCTATTGCCTCGCGCCTCGCCCTTTCCGCGCGGTGCGTCTGTCTGTGCGCCACCGTCGCTCCCGGTAACAAAAGGCGGCGTTGACTCCCCGACTCACCACCGGTGTCAAGTCGGCCATGTTAAACAACCCGGGGGCTCGCCAGGCTCTCCAAAATAAAAGTCATCTGATAATTTACAGCTTTTTTAAAAAGCAAAGTAGCGGAAGTGAGAGAAACTTGAAGTGGTGTCTCTTTATTCAGCTTTTATCCGTAAGTGACAGTTGCATTTATTTAGAGCCACACAGCAGGACCGAGGGGGTTAAAGTCTGAAAGAGTCTGCAATGTGAGTTACACGACCAGACGCTGCACATCCGGTTTACTCAATTCGCTTATATCTAACTCTCATTATTACATCTCATGTGCTGGTTTTCTTCATGTTCTTATTTTCCCTCTTTATCTCAGTATCACAAAGGAAACGCTCGCTGATTTTCAAAGCTTTTATTTTGAAGGTGTGACTGAGAGTCTGGTTTCCGGTTCTATCGTCGCTGTTTCTCGCTGACTTGACGCAGCTTCTGCGCGTCTTGGCGCACATCAAAGCCACGCAGCGTAGGAGCGACTGAGCCGGGGCGGTGGAGCGGAGAGCGTCCCACGGCTTTAGCATTGTGTTTATTTAACACTTTATTCTTGATACACACACATACTGATACACACACTCGCACACACACGTTTCATCCATCTTCTCCACCCCGGTAACATCTTTTTGGCAGCGCCGTCTGAAAACCGGGGGAGACAAGAGGGGCGACACCTGCTGCTGCTGCTGGGCTCATTGTGCTCAACTCCTGACACACTCCACACTTTAGTTTCCTCCTAAAGACATTAAACGCACCATGAACCCTCTCCAACAGGCTTTTTAAAATCGCTTTTCCATCCTCAGGCGCACTTCAGCAGAGTGAATGGATGGAGCAGCCTCCACGCATCAAACACTAACACAACTATAAAGACACTTTTATATCATCAAACTGTGAAAACGTGCATTATTTGACCAGATGAAGTTGAATTCATTTCATTCTGACACTGTTATAACGCTGGAGCACGACGAGCCTGAGCAGCGAGCAGCGCGTGACACGCCCATGTCCAGATGTAGCTTCAGCACCAACACGCAGAAAGAAACCAGCGTTCATCAATTAAACTATTTATTACTATAAATAAGTGTAAATAAGAAGCAAGAGGGTGTGTTTGGTTCTTACTTTTCTGTCTGTCACCTCCTCGCCCACCGCCTCCACCACCCCGGAGCACTCCATTCCCGGGGTGACCGGCGGGGAGGGCAGCCGGTCGTACAGCCCCTGTCGCGCCATCAAGTCGGCGAAGTTGAGCCCGCACGCCTTGACCCGCACCAGGACCTCTCCGGCCTTCAGCGCCGGCTTCCCCTTCTTCACCTGCAGCTTGACTTTGTCATAGCCGCCGTAGCCGGTGAGCACCAGAGCGCGGTAGGTGAACGCCTCCTCCTCGGGGACCTTCTCGGTGGCCGCGGGGGTAGTAGCCCCTGCCTCGGCGGCTCCGGTGGCGGTGGCGGACTCGGTCTTGGGCGACTCGGTCTTGGGCTCCTCCGCTGGTTTGGTCTCCTGCTGCTGCTTCTGGTCCACGGCGTTTTGCTGCTGGGCAGGTGCGTCCTCTCCAGACATTGTGCACGGAGCTGTGAGACACTGGTGGGGTTAGAAAAAGAAAGAAACTAAAAAATAATACTCAGAGGCTTTTTCTTTTTCTTTTTCTTCACGTCTTGCTGCTTCTGTGGCCGTGGACTTGCTGCTTCTGTTGCCTTTTGCACACACAAAAAAAAGATATGTATAATCACAGAAAGTGCGAGAGTCAGAGCGTCTTTCTCAGCAGTCTTGCATGGAGACACAAACCCCGACAAAGTGGGCTGATCAGTGGCCAGTGGCTGTCAACGCCGCGCTCTGACAGAGAGAGTGTGAGTGGGACGAGACGAGAGGCAGGATGGAAAACACGGAGAGAGTTGATCTGATCAGAAACTCCGGGATCAGGCGCGCGTGTGATTGGGTGGGTTCGTCTCTGTGGGCTAGGGCTATACCGTGGTGAGCATATATTGCATCAAGCAGAGCAAGGGGGTGATTTGCAGAAATGTCCATTATGGCTGAAAGGCAAATAAAAAATAAATTAAAAAAAAAAGTTGAGCGCAGGCCTCTGCAAAATTAGTTTGTTGCTGCAAGTCTCAATTAGATTATTAAAGTGATGAGGTTAGAGGAAATAAACGACCTGGCAGATGCAGAGAAGCTTCTGATTAAAGCTGCAGATTAAAGGGATAGTTCACTCAAAATTCAAATTTCACTCATAATCTACTCACCCTCATGTCGACTATGAGCTGTGAAAAGTTCCAGAGTTATCCGTGCCTTCTCTGAGTTACGGGGGGGTCCACACAGCAGTATTTGTCCATATAATGGTTGTGAATGGACACCACTTTTCTTCGTCCAAAAAGACACACCAAAAAAGACAAATACTGCTGCGCGGACCCCCCTGTAACTCAGAGAAGGAACGGATAACTCTGAAACTTCTCACAGCTCTTAGTCGACAAGGGGGTGAGTAGATAATGAGTGAAATTTGAATTTTGGGTGAACTATCCCTTTAACAAAGATGCTTCAATAAAGTCAATATTGCACAATTCTTTTCTGGGGCTGTTTTTTGTGTGAGATCATGATGCCTTCACTGTCAGTCGTTATCTATCATTATTTCTTCTTGCAGCAGGCCCTTTTCTGCTTATTTCTGTCTGTTTACTGCTGCCGTGCATGTTTCACAGCGAGGGGTTGTGTTTGCTGGAACAGCAGGAGCCAGAGGAAACGTCTGTTTATGCTGCCTGTTCTGCAGAACGGGGGCTTTGCAGGAACTTTGGGCCTGCGTACGGCTCATTGTTGTCACTTCCCTGAAAAGGCAGCTCCGAAAAAATATGAGCTTGTGCTGCCGAGGTCACGGCAGCGTTTGTGATTAAACGATTACACCCTGATCTGAAAAAGTTGTGCAGCCACAGGAGCCAAATAATAATGATGATGATGGTGCTCCATCATCAACAAAAGGCAGGCCGGGGCTCCAATAAACTTCACAGGTGCAAGAAACAGATGCAATGCAACACTTTTATCAGATCTTTGTCACAAAAAGGAACCAGAGTGGATTCACTTTCTCCAGCTGACACAGAGAGACGAGGCCCAGTGTCCATCCAGAGACCACAGGACAGGAGGAGTGGTGAGACACCTTGTGGCCGTAAAGTGCCGCTCAGCACTTCTCAGGCCAAATGTCTCAATCGATATCCCACAGTGGGGGGGAGGGGGAGGAGGGTGAGCGGGTTTAATGATGTCGGATGCAGCCGATATCGATCTGCTGCTTTGACAGAGGCAAAATGCTACAAGGCAGCCGGTGTTCCTTCCCCCGTGCAGCCACTCTGAATAAACATCAGTCTGCTGCTGCTGCTGCTCCTGAGACTGGCTCTTCTCCTCATTAGCTCTGACAGCAGCCACTATGCTAATCCACCACCAGCAAGGAGGTGCAGTCAGGAACAAATGAGTTAAAGGCTGCTGCAGGTTTTTTTTTCTTTTTTTTTTGGAGGGGGGGACTGAGAGGCAGCATAATGCAAAAAGTTTTTCTTCATTAGTTTTCACTGTGAGGAGCCAAGAGAGGAACGTTTCAGAACACGCTCCAGCAGCTACACAGGGCCTGAAAAAGTATCCATCATCACAGGAAATGGCTGTGGTTTACAGAAAAAGGGGAGCACGTAGAGGAGGAGGAGGAGGAGGAGGAGGAGGAGAAGAGAGACACACTGCGTTGGACACCTGGTGGAGTCTGGAGACTTCCTCTTTTGTCTAAGTAGGTTAGTGGATGCGTAATGTTGCTCGGTGGTGTAATTCAGCCTGGATGAAGCAGCAGAGTGCCACCGCTCTGCCAGGCAGCAAGTCTGGACCATGTGTGTGTGTGTGAGCTACAAACACACAGATATTTTCATCTCCATTAAAACTGGGCAAAGACAGGGATTTACAACAGATCTAGAGAGAGGAATAATAGCAAAATCGTACAAATCCCATTCTGCTTGAATTATTCACACTAGTTAGGGATGCATGATAACTACTGGTGCAGAAAATGCACAATTAAGTCGATAATGACATTTCTTTTGCAGCTTATTAGAGCTGATCCATCATTGATTTAGCTCGTTTTCAGTCCTAAATTGATTTAAAGGGATAGTTCAACGTTTTGGCAAATTGGCCCCATTGCCATAATCCCTATAGTCATAGCAGTAGGTTTGTTACCTTTAATTGTCGGTGCAAGCTATTTTTAGAACGGCGGAGCAGAGCCGTGAGCTGCTCAGAGCTACGGAGGCTCATGGGATTTCTTGGTTTCCCTCATCAAACTCATCAAATACACAATCCAACAACTCCAAAACGCTCTGGTGGACAAGTTGTGACCTGCACATTCACCACGCTATGAGATAATAACACAACGTTACCACACAGAGTTGTTTTAGAGGTAAATTCATGCAAAACCACTGATGCACGTTGCCTTCAGGGACAGTTTTTCAGCAAGCAGTCTCTGCATTTCCCTCTAAAACAACTCTGTCTCGTAGCTCTTAGTGAGCCAAATAAAGGTAATGAACCTACTGCTATGACTATAGGGATTATGGCAATGGGCCAAATTGTCAAAAAATGTTGAACTATTCCTTTAAAACAATAATAAATGTTGATTTTTGAATAGTCATGACTGTTGTTGTTTTTATTGTGATTACAACAGCAGTGATGTCAGTTCTATTATTGTGTTAAATCAGAGGCAGAGCTATAATGTTAGATTTATCTTTACTTACTACGTCTCAGCCTTTCTTAACTTCAGGTGCGTTTATAAATATTGTAAATGTTGTCAGTATCGGTGGAAGAAAAACAGTTATCGGGCATATAAAATGTATGAATGCCCTCAGGTTTAGTGTCTGTGGTGACTTATCTGATGTTGCCTGTGTGTGTCTTGTCTCCTCCTGAAGATAAAGGATATTTATTCTGGTTTGATCGCAGCTGTTTTGTGAAGACGTGTTCGTCCAGAAGCCCATTACCGACTGGACGGTTATTTGTGTGTCCCTCGCTGCATCAGATTCGTTTCCTCAGCCCATCAAACTTCTCCCTCGTTAACGTGTTACAGGCCTCAGGGATCCAGAACCAAACTAATCTGTTTATCCTCAAATGTTAAGCAACAGTTGTTGTTTTTTTCTGCTAATGTTAAATTGAAATACAGAGTTTGGAAGACGCTCTTGGCTCGTCTAGTCGATTACTCATTAAAGCAAATATCTCAAAAAGGTTAATCACATGGCAGCAACTCAGTGTGATCAGTCACGGCAGACACGGTGAAAACGATCGGCTGAGCATCACAATGAAGAGTGAAGGTGATTTTGGACTATTTCAGAAACGGCTGCTCTACTGCGATGTTCTAGCACAACCATCTCTAGGGTTTAACAGAGACAAGCCAGAGGTCAGAGGTCAGAGGAGAATGATCCGAGACTGGTTCGATGTGATAGATACGGATACGGTAACTCAAATAACCTCTTGTTACGTTCCAGCTGAGCTCTGCACAGAGGAACATCTCTAAAGTCAAAGGCCACGGCTCACATGGGCAACAGAAGGAGGAAAAACGGCATCTGTTCTGATGAGTCGGTTTCTGCTGCGACATTCAGAAGAAACCACATGAAAGTCGGGATCAATCTCGCTGTCGTCTCCTTCATGACCACAGTGGACCAGCTGCATCGTCTCAACCTGGTCCCGACGGGAATCGGGAACGCACATCTTTCAAATCTTCAAATTCATACATATTTTGCATGAATTTCCCTCTAAAACAACTCTGTGTGGTAACGTTGTGTTATTATCTCATAGCGTGGTGATTGTGCAGGTCACAACTTGTCCACCAGAGCGTTGTGGAGTTGTTGGATTGTGTATTTGATGAGTTTGATGAGGGAAACCAAGAAATCCTATATTAGCCTCCATAGCGTAGCTCTGAGCAGCTCACGGCTCTGCTCCGCCGTTCTAAAAATAGCTTGCACCGACAATGAAAAGGTAACGAACCGACTGGTATGACTATAGGGATTATGGCAATGGGCCAAGTTGCCAAAAATGTGTGTTATTTCAGGAAGTCTGGTAATAGATAATTAAAGTGATAGTTCACCCAAAATTCAAATTTCACTCATTATCTACTCACCCTCATGTCGACTAAGAGCTGTGTGCTTTCTCATGCTTCAATACAAGAGGGACATTACAGACGAGCAGTATGGAGGTATTTGAATGTTTTTTGGTGTGTCTTTTTGGACAAAGAAACCTGGTGTCCATTGACAACAATGAGTGAAATTTGAATTTTGGGTCTGAAAATTCTCCAGCTCTTAGTAAAGATAATGAGTAGATAATGAGGATAATTTTGGGTGAACTATCCCTTTAAAGATAATAGACTAGTGGAGGATAGTGCTCTTTATTGCAACCAGCCCCAAAAGTGGACAAGCGTTGTATGACTGCAGCCACAGCCAAATTCATCATTGCTCTTTTTGGGGGTCCCCCTAGTGGCCGAGGGGCCCCAGTTTGCGTTTGCCTTGGTTCCGCCTCTGCTTTGACCTTTGGGAGTGGATGTGGTGGAAGAGGAGATTCTCACCGTGGACACGCAGCCGAGCCGGCACATCTGCAGCAGCTGTGAGATGTTCAACAATGTCGGATGCCGGTCAACACGGACCGAGAAACCTCTGAGGAACGGTTCCAACACGTTGTTGAGATGACGCCACCGAGCCTGAAGTCAAACCTGTTCCCAGCAGAGAGTATGTAACTCATCACGTCTGCTTGGCAAGGTTTACAGAAAGTGGAAGATTAGAAACCCAGAAATCACTGCACGCTGGCTCCTCACCAACTCAATCTGGTCCTTGATTCATTTTTTTTCTCTCCTCGGTTTCATTTTCCCTCCTGTTGAGCGACCTGGCTCCGTCGTCTCAGTGTAATGAGTTTACTGGTGGAGAGCTGCGTCTCCTGAAGCCCTCTACTCTCTCTGCAAACACCACCACCACCACTGTTCAGCACAGTCATACCACTCCACGCATACAGTAATGCAGAACAATACACCCACCTGCTGGCAGGTGCACAAAGCTGTGGTGGTGAATAGCACGAGTGTGAAAAAAGAAAGAAAAGAAAAGAAAAAACACCCACCGTTTACCGTAAGTGATTACGCATTAATGTGAACGCTTTAGTAAATGTGAAGTGTCCCTGACCTCGGGATGAATAATCCACGGGGCCTTTAACGAGAGAAAAGAGCTGAGCAGAGGCAGGAGATGCAGCCAATCAGGTTGAAGTGACACACAAATGTTTCTCATGTATTTCAAATAGACCTGTTCGATTAATCAGTTTTGATTTGTAATCGCGATTATTTAGGATGATGTAAAAACGTGAAAATGTGAAATCGTAAAATCAATTTTTATTACGGTTACCGTAGTGACTTCCACCTCCCATCACGCTCTCCCCACACACTGTAAACCCCTCGATTATGGACCACAGTGTAGTTTTCCACGCAGCAGTCATTGAACTCAGGTGACAGAGTAACAAGAGTCTCAGAACAGATCAGTGGTCGCTGCTGTCTGTCTGTTTTAACATTTTAACAGGTTTGATTCTAGATCCATGTTCTCGTGTCGGACGCCCTGGCCAATCAGTGGAAGGCAGTCAGTTGACGTCAAGATGGATGGATAGATAGATAGATAGATAGATAGATAGATAGATAGATAGATAGATAGATAGATAGATAGATAGATAGATAGAGATAGAACAGCCCTAAATTCAAAGTAAAAGGATGATGTGGAGAAGTTTTGTCCAGTTTCATTTATGAAGAAAGCGTATTGTGTCCCAGGAGGTCTAGTCTGTGTCTGGGAGGGTCCTGGGCTTTATTACACAAAAGCCTCCTGTTGTAGTGAACACATACTGCCACCTGCTGTTGAACTGAGGCCAAGACAGAGAATAGATTTGGACTCTAAAAGGTTCAGTTCCCTCAAAATGCAAAGAATCTGGTTTCTTTCCTATAAATTTTTTTATGATACAAATGACTTTATTAATCCCCAAAGGAAAATCATTTGTCTGACAGCTCATCTACCACTTGCAGAAGAATTGAAAAGCCTGATCTATTATATCTCTTTCCATCAGGATCAAGCGATAGAAAGGACCTACACTACATCTCCACCTCCGAGCCTTTAACCTTCGCCGCAGCAGCAGCAGCACGACAACCACAAAAAGCACCTCTTCATCTCAGCTGGAACAGGGAGGCATCCTCCAGACCTGCTGCTTCGGTTTCAATGAAAGAAGCTCCTCTCCTGAACAAACTCCTCTCCCCACAGATTTACCCATCAGTAGCTGACAAAATACAACAAAAATAAAGCAAAGATTGGGTAAAAACTCAGAGCTACCAGACCTATATTAGGCTATATTGTGATCTCACAGTTGTCTAACAGCTGTTTTACTTGTGATCCCCAGTGGTGTTTCACACAAATACTGTACATAAAGCCAGTGTGTTGTTGTCAAAGGATAGATGAAATATTTCTGAATCAATATGTGAACAAGAATACACTCTCTGGATCTCACAGGCTGTAACTACCGGTATGTCGCTCTAAACCACCAGCATCTCAGGTTGAAACAAATACAATGCTGCATCAACAATAAAAACACAGCTGTATGAATCAAGTTACTCACTCATTGTGGAGAAGAAAAACCTCAGGTCTGACTGGGAGAGAGGTTCATCCTCCACTGGGACCAGACCAGCTTCAGGATCCAGGATGCACAGGTGACACTGATTGAGAGCAGGTACAAACTGTGGTTTGATGGACCACTGGTCGACCTCTGCTGCTTCACATCCTGGTGTCTGGTCTCATCTCCGTCCTCTTCTTCAGTGGAGGTAAATCTGGAAGTCTAGCTACTCACTGCTCTGCACCGTCTCACCTGCTTATGGAGGGATGGCAGGTCACGCTGAGGGGGCGTGGCTTTGGAGCTCATAGGAAGCCAGCGTGTACAATACCTGCCTGCTGCTCGCGTACAGAAGCTTTACCCGCAGGAGCAGACGTCACGACAACACGAACTAAGCGTAAGTAGAGAAAAAAAAAAACAACGAGTTGCAAAACTGAGAGTCGAGAGTCACAAAACAACCTGCACCGACTTTTGTCCAAAATAGAGAAGGACGCAAGTCGCACTCACTCCTGTCGTACCTCGCCTCGCCCCTCCGTAGCTAGGCTACTAAACCAAACCACCAAACCACCATGTGCACAGAGGTACGGTGGCCCGGAGAGCTCAGCGAACTGCAACTTCAGAAAAACACAGACAAACAAACAAACAAACAAACAAACAAACAAACAAACAAACAAACGCTGCAATTCAGTCCTACAACAAACCGGAAGTGTTCCAAGAATTTCAAAAGTCACGTGTAACGATTTATAAGAAGATTTTTTTTTCACCTCAGTTTTTAAAAAAGGTGTTTTTGACTATCCCAGTACGAAGTTTAGTGGGTTTTTTGTTTTGTTTTGTTTTGTTTTTTTGCAGAAAAAAATGTGGAATCTATTCGTAATAATATTTTGATATTTTCCGGTTGTCTTTATTTTACTTACTTTTTATCATAGTGGTAGTGGTTTGCATCGGTTACTCCTCCTAGATTTAAAGTTTATTAGCCTACATTTATATTTAATTTGAGTTTATATGTTTTTGTATTTATTTTTGCCTTTCCTTTCCTTTTTGTTTTTTCTTTCAACAAACTGTTTGAATTTATCATAGAGCACATCAACAAAGATTTAAACCATGTCCCCAGTCACATTCTTGTCAGACACATTTCACATTAGCTATAAAGTTTCCTGCAAATAACAGAATTACACATTACATTAGTTAATCTGGAGAATCACTGAGAACAAGCCCTCATTTAACGATGCTGAGAGTACAAGACAGATATTTACAACACAATATAGCCTACTACAGATAAAACAACAGCAACACAGCATTTAAAGAAAGAACATTTAATTCACAAATTACACAGTTTATTGGTAAAAATGTTGTTTCCTCTTGAGACCAATTAATCCAACTAAATCTCCACGTCACATAAATTCCCATCATGTCTCAGCTCGTTAATTTAATGTGTGTGCGTGTATGTGCAGCAGGGGGCGCTGTCGGTCTTCACGGGCTCCAGCGATGACTCAACAGTGTCGACCAGCTACATGTGTTGGCACGTGGTCGCGGCGTCATTCAATGATCTCATTCACAAAACCATTAACTCCGCCGCTGGGGGGGCGCGTGCAGGGAGCAGCATCATCATCTGCAGCTGAAGTGAAGGCGATGAGACTCATAAAGACACCGGTCACCTCTAACTGCTCAGACTGATGGACTGTTTTATCTGGGCGCGCGCGCAGCATTTATTAGTACCTCCATTAACACGTCATGTTGGCGCTAAATCAAAGAGGCGTGAGAGCGATGCTACTCCACAACCTGAGAGATAGAGGAGGAAAAAATATAGATCTTAGAGTGATTATCACTCAAACAGCTGCCAGTTAACACATAAATAATGAAAACAATATATTTTACAAGAATTTTTAATTATCCCTAATTAGAGATTAAAGCTTCTTATAATGCGATGATGTGACTGAACTCCATCATACCTGAGCAGCAGCAGACTTCATCAGCATTCACGACTACTTGACAGACTCTATGGTGGATGACAGGAGTGTGATGCATTCACGCTCCTATCTGTTTGTAGGATGAATCATACACCTGAGCTCTGCCAAGCAGCAGCTGCACTGATGACAGTGGTACAACTGTTTTTGTTTTTGTGCTCCGGAAATAACAGTAACAGGGGAAAAAATCATGGGTGAAGTACAAACAAGACCTACAGTAAGATGAATTGAGCTTAATTGACATTCATTTATAGATAGACTGAGATCTTATCAAACATTAATCCATAGTTTATTTATGTACTCAAACAAAAAACATTAAAGTGCATCTAAAAATTCATTTATATTGCGTTTTTCCTATATTATTATGGCATGAAGACACATTTTCCTTGTGTTTATCTTGTATAACTGTAAATATCTATATATTTATCTTGTCCTATTCCTCTGTGGGTCAATTAAGTCTCTGATTCTGATTTGATAAGGTTGGAACAAGGGGCAATATGTCCCACTTGCTATGGCAACCCCTGTCTTAATTAGCCTAATGTTATAGCAATAAAATGGGATGCCACAAGAGGACATCAGGTCACTGTGATGAACACTTTCCCCTCTCAGCTGCTTTATTATTTCCCTTCCATCAGCCTGAGTTAAACGTGAGTGATGTGGAGATGAGGAAGGCGTGGCCACTCACCAAACCAAACCAAACTACCGGAGTTTCCAGGGAGCTGCTGCTGCTGCTGCTGCTGTGCGCGTGTGCTGCTTCACTCACGCTCAGGCTGTGAGTGAGTGAGAGAGAGAGAAAGAGAGAGAGACCGGAGCGCTGCGCGTCGGACCAGAGCTGGAGCTGGATCTGGAGCTGGGGTAAAGCGCGCACATCGCACCACATCGCACCGGCTCGACGCATGTATCTGGACGTTTTTCTCTCGCGTCTCGTCTCGGATGCTGGATGCAATCAACAACCACCACAGTAACAACTACTACTACAACAACAACTACAACAGCAGCGGCAGCATCATCACACCTCTGACGGACGGACCATGGACAGTCTAGGCAGCCGCTGTAAGATTGTGGTGGTGGGGGACACGCAGTGTGGAAAAACGGCACTGTTGCACGTTTTTGCCAAGGATTGTTACCCAGAGGTAGGTGCATGCACTCTGCTGCTGTTACTGCTGCTGCTGCTGGCGACAGAAAGTCCCACAACTTATTGTTTTCATTCGCAGTGCGTTGTTGTTGTTGTTGCAGTGATTAAAATCTATAATAGAAGAGGAAGAAGCTCAACTTCAGCACTTGTTCAGCAGGTTCCTACACCTGTCCTCACACAGACAGACAAACAGACAGGCGTGCTGGAACACAGTGGGGGGAGGAAACTCTAATGAAAGCCTGTAAAATCCCAATAAACAGTCCTGTAATGGTCTAAACTGACTTTTATTGTGTCTGCAGAGCTGCCTGTTAAACTTGAAGGCGTTGTCTTCACTGTATCTCAATAATAAGCCTCCTGAAGGAAATCTGCAGCTCTTTGTGCTGTGAAATGTCAAACGTCTCTCTGTGTTGATTGTTTGATTGACAGCTGCTTTGTTGTTCCCATTCTTTACACACAAAGGCTTTTTGGTTTTAACTAAAATGAAATTATTTATTATTAATAATTCATTTTCATTTCCAGAACTACGTCCCCACCGTGTTTGAAAACTACACCGCCAGCTTTGAGATAGACAAGCAGCGGATCGAGCTGAACATGTGGGACACGTCAGGTAAGACGACTTTGTGTCTTCATGTCTGCATCATTCAGTCCCATCAATCCCACTCCCTCCATGCTGCCGTGCACGCTCCTGCTCCTGCTCGTGCACACTCGTGCTCATGCTGTGACCGTGGGAGGATTCTCCTCCAACTTGTCCAGCAGCAGCAGCAGCAGTCGCTCAGTGACAAACAGCTTCAGATGTCTTTTTTTTTGTTTTTAGCTTCTGCTATTTATGATTGTTGTCTTTGCCTGAGACTCCGGTGCCAGGCGAGTCTCTGTGTGTGTGTGTGTGTGTGTGTGTGTTGTGTTTGCATTCCTGCCTCTCCTCCTCTGTTCACTGTGTGTGTGTGGCTGGAGCTTCCCATGCTCTGGTCAGGGTCAGGCGACTGCAGCAGGGGCGGGTGGAGGAGGAGGAGGACGAGGGGGGGGGGGGCATGGATAATTCAGACAGGATGTGTCTCTCTGCGTCTCTAACTGTTAAAGTGTTTTCATCCAAGAAAGACAAATGTGGCTCAGATCAGAGACCGCCTGTCTGCTGATGCTGCTCAGCTCCGTCCAATCAGACGGCAGCGTCCACATTTCAGTCAGTCATTAAAGCCCTAGTGTGTAACTTATTTGGCTTTTTATTCGCAAAAATCTAATTCATAAATATGTATTTCACTGAAGTGGAATCACACCTGCTACAAATGAAAGCTTTCTCGTACCTTAGAATGAGTCGTTACAAGTCGTTACAAATACATAAGTGGGCGATGCACCGAACCGAGGCGGCCATGTTGCATCGCCATTTTTTTACGTTCAGCGGCAGTGTGACTGGTGGACCACTTGTTTACATAGAGGCTTGTTTATCCTGTTACATGCAGCGTCTGTTGTCTGTCTGACGTCTGCCCGATTTCATGTGAACGCAACATCAAGAATATGCAATCGCGCCGCTAGATGGGAGGAATTCTATACATACTATACCTTTAATTAATGAATTATTAATGCAAAGTTTACACAGCTGGCTACCACACACACACACACACACACACACTCTCTCACTTCACCCTGAAAGGAATTCATTCATGCCGGTCTCAGCTCAGAGTTTTTCTAGACGTCACGTGCGATCCGTGCAGAGCAACAACGTCACGTCAGAGTGGAAATGTTTGGAAGGAGTCGGTGCAGTGTCAGCAGCACTTCTCTGGAAACAACCCACGCTTTTGTCTTTGTTAATGATCTGTGTGTGTGTGTGTGCGATCGCCATCGGGCTTCCAGGGGGGAAAGTCGTGCAGCGTTCAGCGACGAGCAGCAGCAGCATCATCATCATCAGTGAAGCTCCACTTTCATCCCCGGCCCTGTCAGCGCCGGATGGATTTACTGCTCTGAGACTCTGCTGCATCTCAGGCTCTGGTGCCAGCTAACGGCCCCCGCTGCGACATGGCCTGTCGGGGTGGGGGGAGGGGGGGCCCCACAGTGGGAGCCTCCCGTCCCTTGGGGGAATTCCTGCTTTTACCATAAACATTCCCAAACTCTAAAACCATCTTCCGGGAGTATTTTTATACGTCGCGCAAGTCAGCTGGTGCAGGAATGTTGTTTTTTCCTTGGACCTCGTGTCGACCCAGAGAGTAAATCAGCTTCAGCCTGTCAGTCAGCGCGGGTCGGGTCGGGGGGGTCGGTGGGGGTCGGGGTGGGGGGGCCTCAGGGGCCACAACTTAAGAGGAGTTCCTTATCTCTGGGGCAGTGACGGCCTAATGATGCAGTGGGAATGTGGAGCTTCTGTCCATCTTTAACAAAAACAAACCCTGAACCACTTTTGGCTCTGTTCGACTTTAAAGGACAATTCCGGACAAATTCAACTCGGGGCTGTATTTTCCTAACATTTAAGGTCTAAAAGAAGGAATCGGTAGATTTTCAGTTTAATGTCTCCTGTTTTGCGGTAGTTGTGTCTGTCCCCGCATCGCCACGGCAGCAATGAATGGGAGCGGATTGAAGTTCCGCTGCTTAGGCTGTTTACATCCCTCATGCACCGAGAAGTTTGTTTACTTGAAGCAAGTCAAGAGTTGATATTCCTGTGTTTATGACACAACAGGAGCTTCCAACTGCACCTGAACACACCGAGCGTCAACTTGGGTCTCGCGCAAGACTTTGAATTAGATCTAGTTTTGCAAACATGTCGGCTTGCTTGAAGTAAATAAACTTCTCGGTGCATGTTTGAGTCGCCATCTGACGCTGTCTGTGGAAAAAAATGCAAATTGCGATGCAGGGACAGACACACTACTGCAAAACAAGAGACATTAAACTGAAAAACTTCAGATTCCTTCTTTTAGACCTAAAATGTTAGGGAAATACAGCCCCGAGTTGAATTTGCCCAGAATTGTCCTTTAATCTCCAGCCTGGGGCCGTCCACAACACACACACAAACATGACGTCACCCAACCCTCAGGGCAAGTGTGTGTGTGTGTGTGTGTGTGTGGTCCTTGTGTGGTGTGGCATTATTCACTGATTCACAGCAAACACAGATGTTCATATTATCTCTCAACAAGAAAAATAATTGGCTCGCACTTATATGAAAAAGGCTTTCATCTGAAGAAAATCGCACGTCTGCCATCGCTTCTCGTTGGGAGTCTGATTTTTTTTTATTGCTCTCTCCGTCTCCTCTTTCAGCTCCTTCTTCTTCTTCTTTTAGCAGTGTGTTATTTTTTTTTTTGTAATTTTCTTTCATGTAGCAGCCACAGCAGCAGTTCAGCAGCTCCGGCTCTTAGAGCTCATTCAAACCGCCACCATTCATCAGCAGAGAAACTTTCAGACTGAAATCAATTTAATTTCAGATGTGTGTGTGTGTGCGTGCGTGTGTGTGAGTGTGTGTGGGTGGTTAAAGTGGCGACATGTGACACAAGTTAAAACCCCGGTGAAGAAGTTCGACCTGTGAATTCGCTCCATTTGCAAAAAAAACAAACAAAAACAGTCTGGACAGCGCTGACCTTTGAGGGAACGGAGAGAGAGTCTGAAGTGGAGGAAGATGAGGAGTGGAGAGGAGAGGCCAGCAGTGCAAAGGTACCTGAACGCAACACGACCTAAAGTAGCCTCCTCCTCCTCATGAGTCATGACCTGCTGGACGTACGTTTCAATATACTGTCGTGCCCTTTTTCTGTCCGTGCTACGGAAGCCCTGAGTGGCCAGAAGTTCACTGGTGTCCTCCTCCGTTTCACCTTAAGATCAAACAAAACTCTGTTTTTTTCCTGAGATAACAATGACGGTTGTGTAGTTAAAGGGGTGGTTCAACATTTTGGTAAATTGGCCCATTGCAGTAGGTTTGTTACCTTTAATTGTCGGTGCAAGCTATTTTTAGAACGGCGGAGCAGAGCCGTGAGCTGCTCAGAGCTACACTACGGAGGCTCATGGGATTTCTTGGTTTCCCTCATCAAACTCATCAAATACACAATCCAACAACTCCAAAAAATGAAGTGCAATGCAATGGAAATGCAGAAACTGCTTGCTGAAAAACTGTCCCCGAAGGCAACGTGCATCAGTGGTTTTGCATGAATTTACCTCTAAAACAACTCCGTGTGGTAACATTGTGTTATTATCTCATAGCGTGGTGAATGTGCAGGTCACAACTTGTCCACCAGAGCATTTTGGTGTTGTTGGATTGTGTATTTGATGAGTTTGATGAGGGAAACCAAGAAATCCTATGAGCCTCCGTAGCGTAGCTCTGAGCAGCTCACGGCTCTGCTCCGTCGTTCTAAAAATAGCTTGCACCGACAATTAAAGGTAACGAACCTACTGCTAAGAGGGATTATATGGTAATGGGCCAATTTGCCAAAATGTTGAATTATCCCTTTAAGATCATCCAGAAAATGAAACTTTGTTTTTTTCCTGGTGGCGTTACGCTGATCGGCATCTCTCTGTCATTATCTGGTATCCATAGAGACGCCCAGGGCCACAGACCTGGTCATTTGTGCACTTAACAACAAGAAAACTGCATCAATAAGCCTGTTCCATAACATCACCTGAGGCCACAGCGATGTTCCACATCATCAATGTTCCTTGTTGTTTGTGCAACATGTGGAACGTCTGCAGGTTTTAGTTGCGTTCAAGTGTTTTCAGTGCGTTTTCAGTCGTTTTTTCAGTCCCGTCTTTGATCCTGAAGCCTCCCTGACCTCTTCTTAGATGACGCACACTGATGTGTATATTGTCCATAGCGAGGACGAGACATGAAGTGGTTTCAGTCTGAGTCATTCCTCGATTGAAGAGACACATGATCGACTGATCAATAGTTCCCAGCACAGTACTTCCTCTGACATTTCTGACGTGTCCTTCTCTGTGAACACACTGCAGCGACACACTTCATGTCTTCTTATCTTGAGATCTCGTCTTTGCTATCTCAGGAATGCAGCGGATATAAAACATATGACTGTTTTGGCAGCTCAGGGCTTCCGTACAGCCGCAGCCACAGCCACACAGTCCTCTGGTTTCATCTGGACTTGACATTTGCATCAGTCAATCCTCCCATTTGTTCTTCCCTAAGCCAAACACCAGCCCAGTCCAGATCTACAGCTGTTTCCCCCTCCGACGACCGAGCTCTCAGCCTCCTCACATAAACTATTGTCTCCCTTTTTAATTGCTGGTGAAGTCTTCCTGCTGCGCTCCGGCTCCGTTCATAAAGCTTTATTGATCGCCATCCCAGGCGAGGCTGTTTAAACAGCTTGCATGCTTCACTTTTTTCTAACCAACACAGTTTAGATGTGTCGTGTTCTGCCATAAAAAAAATAAAAAAAAACGCTTCTGGCTTTCATGGAAGTCGACCATTGATTAGCCTCGCTCTCATTAATTCCTGCTTCTTCCTGCCGGGGTTTGGTCCTCGCGGGGTGAGACGGGTGAGGGGACGAGGAGGGGGGGTGAGGAGTTTGTCTAATTGAGGTCATTACTGAGCAGCGTGTTTGTGTGTTTGTGTTGAAGGAATGAGCGTTTTTTAAGAAACAGGGGGGGTCAAACAGCCGGAGGCCGACCGACTCTGAGCCGTGTTTTGTATTCAGCCCGGCGTCCGTTCCCGACCACGTTCTCGAGAATTAAATCAATTAGAAAGCGAATGAATGGAATTCAGATGAGAGAAGAGAAACCTCGCGCCTCGTGTTTCAACAAGACGCACGAGCAGCCGTGCGGCCATCGATTCAGAAAATCACACGTATCTGCGTCTTAACCGACTTTTTAAGTGGCCAGACTGTCCATGGATCGGAGATAACTCGCGTCAGGGCCGTTAGGTATTTACTGTCGACGCTCTCAGGGCCCATTGGTAGTCAGCAGCTCTGAGGCCTCGGGCATTAATACACTCTTCCTCTCCCTCTTTCTTCCCAATATGGCAAAACGCTGCCTGGGAAACACTGAAACCCCTCACTAAGAGGTTTTTCAGTACGTGCAGCTCCTTCCAAGTCCGGACGGAGCAGAGCAGAGCAGAGCGGACCGGGTCGAGCCAGGATGGGGTCGGGATGGGCTTCCCCCAGCAGCTCTGTCACGCCTTTAACGCCTGACCTGCTTCTCACATGGAGACTGGAGCTCTTGCGTCCTGTTTAGTCATGCTGGAGTGCACTTTCAAGTGGCAATCCGCAGGAATCTTGTTTTTCTTTCTTCTTTCGCTGACGTCTTCGTGCTAATCTCTCCCGCTGGTTTTTATCCTTTTTCTTTACACTGTACTTCCGACCTCAGAAACCACTCAGCCAGTCCGACCGCGTTGCAGGCCTATCGCTTTTCATCCTGGTGAGTCGTTCGTTCTAGCGGATGGAGCGATGCTGGATGCTGGATGCTGCACGGCTACTGGCTGGCATTCAAACCGCTCTGTTTTCACTCTCTCTTTTTTATTATTTTTTCCAAACAAAGTGCTGTTTCCGTTGCTGGGAACATGAAACGCATCACTTGCTGTGCAGCGGAGGATTTTCTCCTCCTGCCTCAGCCCAGACCGACACCAGCTGAGCACAACAACAAACAGAAAAAACGCTTTTCCTGAACGAGCCACAGGTAGAAGAAGAAGAAGCTGCTGCACATTCAGAACAAAAAAAAAACTTTATTTGTTTGAAAGATGTCACGGAGACTCTTAGATAAAATTACCACCCCAGATGAGTGTCACCGCCCTCACACCCCCCCACACCCTCTGTTCTGCCTCCTGTGCCGGAGACGAGACGTCTTTTAATGTTTTGTTGTGACTCATCGGCGGCGACAGAGCTGTCTGGCGTTTTCACAGGCAGAGTTGCGATTGTTTTTGACTCGAGGGGAGGATAACAAGACACTGCAAGTGTGTTACACGCCGCTCCCAGTTGCCGGCACTCGCCCCCAAAGTCACAGCTCCTGTCTCTTCACTTTCCCTCTCTCTCTCTCTCTCTCTCTCTCTCTCTCTGAACATTCCCGCCGTCTTTATCCTCTTTCAGCTCCACATCATCCGTGCGCTGGACCAGCAGGGCGTCCGGAGGCCTGTAAAAACACGCTGAGTTCACTGGGCTTGCTTGTTCCTCAACACTTTCCGTTTGATTAATCTTTAATAGAGAATGAGGGAGCTACAACCGCTGCACTGAGCAGATATAAAAATCAACAAACTCCATCCATCCATCCTCTACCTCCACCTTTGAACCCCATGGCTCAGTGGAGCAGGAGGATGCTCAGAACCAGAACAGGACCCAGAAGAACCAGACCAGACTGGATTGGATCCTGTTGGTCTGTTTGTTTTAACTAAACCGTTACACACAAAGAAAAAAAACAACATCTTCATCCTCCAGTCGGACGTATTACAGTCGAGTGCTGGTTGCAAAAGCGTTGCATATTTAACTCCAGACTGTAAATATTCCTTTTGTTTATTTTCGTCGGCTTCCTGAAGGCGAGGATGACGACATCCTTTCACCTGCTCTTCACAAGCCTGAGCGTATTCGCGTCCTGAAACTCGCTCTGAGACTCCGTTCCTCAGCAGCCCAGGGCCATAACCGCCTCAGACAAACCTGTTTTGATGATGCACAGCAGGCTGGAAGGCACCAACCCCCCAATCCTCCCCCTCTCCTCCCTGCACCCCTGCGCTGAGGAAGGGCGGGGGCCACATGACAGTTTTAGGTAATGAGTAAACAGAAGAAAGTGAAGCTGTTGAAAGAACTGTCTGTCCCGGTGATGAAACAAACACTGAGGACGTCAACAACCAACTTCATCCTCACATGATCACATTAAGGCTGCAGCTGCTGATCAGGGTTTATTAGCTACTGATTAAAGGATAATTGATAATTAAAAAAAAAAAATCTAGCATAAAATACGATCATTCTGCGTATATCCGTATAATGCAGCCTCTAAATAACACATTATCTGCAGCGAAACTTGTTCATTTCACCAATATTTTGTTATGATACTCTAGTGCTATTCCCCTCTGAGTCTGGGCTGACCTGCATCCGGGGTCTGTAGGTTGACCTACTGACCAAAATATTGGTGAAATGAACGAGTTTCTCTGCATAATGTGTTATTTAGAGGCTGTAGACTCGCATTATACGGATATACGCGGCTCTCGGCTGGATCTAATTTCGTCAGAACGACTTGTAATGACACCAAAGTTATCTGGGTGAGGAAATGAAATGCTAGAAATAAGATCCAGATTGTAAAAAAAAACGTCATTTCCCCTTTAATTGATTGACGATGTTCACTAGGACTGAAGGAAGAACGGGTGTAGTGACTTACTATGGTTTGGGGTTTTTGAATGCAACATCTCGGTAACACCTTGATAGAGCATTGGTGGCTAAAGGTTAAAGGTCAAAGTCATGTTGACCTTGGAAAACATTGGTTTTTTTGCTTTAAACTGAGGAGAAATTATGACAAAATTCAGAAACCGAACCAGGATGTGACCTTTAACTAGTCTGAGTGTGGGAGGAGAACGATCACAAGGAGCTGGTTACACCTTATATAATAATATAATACAAGACGTATGATGATGACTGAGTGCTTCCGCCTTTAACTGCAGTGAAACAGTGAATCATGCATCTCAAAAACAAAGACAAAATTCAGATTCAGGTTTTTTTCACCAACACCTCAGAGCTCAAACTGACGTGACTCTCAGTCTTGCAGAAACACGTCTGGCGCAGCATTTTGTTTGTGTGTGTGTCTGTGTTTGTGTGTGTGTGCAGGCTATTGTAAATTTTTTGCTTTTTCAATTTGGTGGCTGAAGCGTAAGAGAGAACAGCTGAGCGCCGAGCGCAGTCTGTTGTGCTGCGGTTCAGCTGCCGACTGCCATACTGGATTTTGTGTTTCCAATGGTTTGGAAAAGAGATGCCGTCTTTTGTGCCAAATCTCACAAATCTGCAAATCTTCAAAATCTCCATTCTCTGACGGCACAATCACAGAGAATATCCTCCGATCCTGCAGCCCCCACCCCTCCATAACCCTCCACCCTCCAACCCCCTCCCTCCTCCCTGGGTGTCAGGTTTTGGGATGAGCCTCCTCCAGCTTCTCTAGATCTCCCACTGCACCTGATAATCCCAGAGATTACAGCCTGTGGTTACAGAGCCACAAGCCTCCTTCACATGATGTGAAATCAAATAACAAATACTGTGCGCTGTGCACATATATTATATTTATACTTTATAATCAAATATAATGCTGCAAGTATACGCCGGCTCCCACTAACAGATGCAAATCAATGCATTTCAAGTCTGAGTGAGAAATGAAATAGGAAATTTGAATGTAAATGTTGTGATAATGTGTTTTACTTTACCAGCGCAGAGGAGTTAAGAGCCTTAAGTGTCCACTTTAATGGACAAAAGTGAAATTTCCAGCCAAACAAACAGGAACGCTGCATCGCCGCACACTAAACCGAACCGATACCTGCAGAAAGAAACACATGCATTCAAACCCTGATAAGTAACTGTGATTATTTTTAAATTACAAGAAGAGAAAAAACAAGACGCTTTCATCTTTCCTCCTGCTCTAAACTTCTTGAGTAATGACATCCTCCTCCTCCTCTTCCTCCTCCGCCTCCTCCTCCTCCTCCTCCTCAGTGGCTGCACTTGAACGCACCCTGACTCTGTGAGTGGGCTTGTGTGACATTATGGAAACTCTGGAGGGAGGGAAGCGACTGCATGGGAGCCGTTGGTCCTCGCAGGCCTGGATGTCTTGCTTGTTGAGCAGGCGAGCAGCTGTGCCTCCATCCCTGGAGCTCAGCTCTGCGTGAATCGTGTCCTCAGAATATCACACAAAGGGTCATCGCGCTGGCGAGGACGAGGAGGACGAGGGGGAGGAGGAGGAGGAGGAGGAGGAGATGCTCTCACTGCAAAAACTCAAAATATTACCAAGAATATTTGTCTCATTTCTAGTCAAAACAGGTCTCATTATACTTAAAGGGATAGTTCAACATTTTGGCAAATTGGTCCATTGCCATAATCCCTATAGTTATAGCAGTAGGTTCGTTACCTTTAATTGTTGGTGCAAGCTATTTTTAGAACAGCGGAGCAGAGCCGTGAGCTGCTCAGAGCTACGCTACGGAGGCTCATGGGATTTCTTGGTTTCCCTCATCAAACTCATCAAATACACAATCCTACAACTCCACAAGGCTCTGGTGGACAAGTTGTGACCTGCACATTCACCACGCTATGAGATAATAACAGAAAGTTATCGGACAGAGTTTGTGCTGAAGGACAGCTTCAGGCAGGTAGAGTGACAGCGCTGCGCCCCCTGCTGTCGGAAATGAGTCATAGCAGAGGAGCAGAGTTGATTAGGTGGAAATTCATGCAAAAAAGAGACTTGCTGATTATTGTTGCCGTGTTGGTCGGGAGTGGGAGCCCCAGTGTGCCTTCAGATACCAGTGACATGTTGTTTTTTATGCATCATGATAATCCAGCTAACCAGTTAGCCTGTGACTGTTGCTAAGCTATTAGCTCATTAATACTACTGTAGTAGGCCACATGTTTGTATGTTGTGCATAATATCGGTTTATGTGAATCAAGAGAGTGATTTATTATTATTTGATTGGTTATTTAGCCCTGTGTATAGCTAAAATGAGGGGCTGTTTTGCTAACTGTTTTCATCTGATTATGCTGTTAATTATTATTCCAGTGTATTTTGATTCTGTTGATTATACTGGGTTAATAGTTTACCCTTCTGATAACTGTATTCTGTATCTGTTACAGAACCACACACACACACCCATATACCCACCCATTCCCATTCTCAACATTGTGATCGGCAATAAAAGAATTAAAAGGAACATCTGGACTGATGCATTTTAACTGATGCCCCCCAGCGGCCACAAGTGTATCCATCCAGTCCACATACAGTCCTTAGAATATCTCCAGAACAGAGTTGTTTTAGAGGGAAATTCATGCAAAACCGCAGATGCGCGTTGCCTTCAGGGACAGTTTGTCATCAAGCAGTCTCTGTATTTACCTCTAAAACAACTCTGTCTGATTGGATTGTGTGTTTGATGAGTTTGATGAGGGAAACCAAGAAAGCTCACGGCTCTGCTCCGCCGTTCTAAAAACATCTTGCACCGACAATTAAAGGTAACGAACCCACTGCTATGACTATAGGGATTATGGCAATGGGCCAATTTGTCAAAATGTTGAACTATCCCTTTAAAATAAGACTCATCACATTAAAAAGCAGCTTGTTTTTTGACACTTTTTACTTCTTTCAAGCATATTTTCACTTAAAATAAGCAGAAAAATCTGATAGTGGATCAAGTTTTTCTTCCTTATTACAAGCACAAAAACTTGTTTTCACTGGCAGATTTTTCTACTTATTTCAAGTGAAAGTTTGTTCGAAACAAGTGCAAATGATCTAAAAACAAGTTCATTTTTAGGTGATGAGTCTTATTTTAAGTGGAAATAGTTTACTTTTGACAAGAAATGAGGCATTTTGACAAGAAATAAGACAAATATTCTTGGAAAGGTTGTGAGTTTTTGCAGTAGGAGAGGAGAAACGAAGGAAGCTGGAAGAAGAGGCGGACGAGAGCAGGAGAGCGTAACGTCACTTCTCTGGAGGTGGATTGTCCGTTACCTTTTTCTTTTTTTACCCCCCACCTCTCTCTCTCTGTGCTATTTATTTATCCTCCCCTCTTACTTTTCCATCTGTGATGAGCCATTAGCGGCGGTGGCTGCTGGAGCGCGGCGTCGGGGTCAGCGGCTCAGCGGCAGGCGGCGGCCGCGCTAAGCAGGGGGTGGGCAGGAGTGCTGCATGAAAGCACTGACAGGAACACACAGGCTGTAATTACCACTGAGGATCTGCTCTCCTTGGTGACACAATGACACACACACACACACACTTACACACACGCACACTCACAGTGACACCTACACTCCACACGCAGGCCTCTGTACCGGCTAGTTTCTTCTCGCGGCGTCCCACACGTCTCCCTGTAACACAAACCAGCCTGTAAGGTCGTTAACGCCGCCGCTCATTATGACCCCGTGTAGTCTTGTCTAAAAACCACATCATTATTGCCGTAACCATGACAACGGAGGTTGTCGGATGTCGGAAGGAAGTAGCCTATTTTATTTTCCAGGGCCTGATCGATTAATGAGCTGATTTCCCTCGTGTGTTTTCACACAAACACACAACGTCTTCTGCAACGGTTGCCTCATGCTGTATTTATGTGGTTCAAACTGATCAATATCAGAGGTTTAACGTTTTACTTTGATTATTGGAAAACATCCTCAGTGCAGCTCTGCAGAGAAACTCCTAAACTCTTGGAAAATGTCAAGTAAAAAGGTGAAAATCCTTATTCTAACTATCTAATTAGGCTGTAATGACATCACTGTGGGCTGGATCAGAGGTTTGAGTGAAGTAGTTTGTTAAAAAATGTTTTAAAAGTTCATGCAAATGAGTTAAAAATAAGTAGATAAATAGTAATTTGTCAAAACTCAGCCAATAATAATTTGGTTTTAATTCACGTCGTAGCTAGTAATTAAAATAATTTTCTGTGAAGGCAGCAGGGTCTAAACTTTAGGAGGAGTGAGGCTCTTTCTTCCTCGTGCAGCGGCAGAACTTCACTTTGAATCCTCCTGTAATAAGATGCTGCAGGATGAAGATACGCGGGTTTGTCCTTTCTTGTACATCCTCAAATTAACGTGCAGTGGAAGTTAAGCCGGTGCAGCGGTTTGAACCTCTTCACTCTGATGTCTTCTGGTGGACGAGGCCTGCATGGGCTGAGAGCTGGGAGCCTCCACACATTCCTCCACCGCCGCCACCGCCACATCTCAGCCTCTCATGCACTGTCAGCTTAATGCTGAGCGCTCGGCAAAAGTGTATAATCTGCTTAAATAGCATGTCCGCTGCTGAGGAGCACTGCACGCCGCAGATATAGGCTGTGTATGGCTTTTTACTTAGTTAATGTGCCCATTGGAATAATCAAAGTGATAAGTTATTAAGGGGGCTGAGCGCTCGCTGGACAGAATTAAAAGAAGTCTTTTGGTGCGTTGTAAAGAAAAAAAAGAGCACTTAAGGCTTTTGATGAGCTCGCTCTGACTCCGATTACAAGCCTCGTCTTAAGCTCTGCCATGCCGCGCCGCTAACAGGAGAGTTTAGCTCATAATGACTGACACAGAATAAAAGGATAAAACGAAGATTGGAAGTGTTTTGTTGGCGAGTATAAAAGACGACACAGTCCCAAAAAGGAGGGCAGATATGAGGACACACGGCGGAGACGCACAATCCCGACTCCGTCACTGATATCTGATTTATTTGTCCTCGTTCTGATTTGATAGTAATCTGTCTGATTCCCTCCAGTATTTACCTTTCAATCTGCAACAGCGACTTGTTCATGTAGTAAAACAACCAGCGTGAAGTAACTAAGAGGAGGAGAAAAGCATAAAACATAAAAACTTTTTGTTGAAAATTGAAACTCTGCCATTATATTCTGATAGTAGGACATGAAATGGGTAATTTAGGACAAAATCCTGCCACAATCAACCGCTCCTGGTGCAGGAGCAGCAGCCAATCACAGCTCATACACCTGTCAGCGAAGCGGTTCATAGAGGGACCTGACGGTGTATCGTCTTGAAATTTCCGACCAAGTCTCGGACTTTACTTTCACTTTCATCGACTTATCGACTGTAGCTTTAAAGTCACTTAACTGGAGTTTTTGAGCGCTATAGCGACTTCATGGAGCCATGTTTTTGTCACATTGTGATGTAATTAGAACTGTTAATTGATTAAAATACATAATTAGCCTAATCACAAGACCTTCCAATAGTTGACCACAAATCAATTGCACAGTTCTAATTTGTCCAAATGGACCTTGAAGAACAAGTTTTCAGTCTTTAAATAATCAACAAACATGCTGCTTTATGCCAAATTTAACTTAATTATCACACATATCTGGACTGCATTTGGCACGACGGCTCCATCAGAGTGTGAACTGTTTCCAGAAACTGATTCAAACGACTGACGACGAGGTCAAAAGTCAAAATAACAGAACATGCATTGATCTCACGCCAGAATAAAATATATATATGGAGCCATTAAAAATACATTTACATCAGCAGCTTTACATTTAAAACATGATCCGATGAAGTTTGAATTGACTGAGTGCAGCAGATAAATGTGATAGATGTGTGTGAGTGTGTGTAAACGTGTGTTAACGTGTGTGTGTGTGTATTGAACAGGGCGGTGTATGGGAATTCCAACAGCTCTGACCCCGTGACCCCCTCCCATTGTTTCTCAGCTGATCAGAGGCGTAATGGTGGTGGTGGTGGTGGGGGGGGGGGCAGCTTCCACACAATGAGGCTGGAAAGCTCAGCAGCTGCCTGGACTAATAGACACAGAGACTGAGTGAGGGGTTGCAGGGAGGAGAAAGCATTGTGGGGGGGGGGGGGGGGCAAACCATGTTATAAGAGCAGTTCATTGAAATCTGGGAACGAGGACAGAAGGAGAAGTGTACATCTGTGCTCTTTCCGACCCCCCACTCACCCACTCTCACTCACTCATCCATCCATCCACCCACCACCCTCCCAGGCTTCCTTTGTGCTGTGGGGGGGGGGCAGGTTTGTCAGTTGCACCCTTGGGACTTGACCCACTCTGGTCCTCGGGGGAAGCAGCCAACTGTGTCGCGCTCTGGACTCTCATCTGCTGCTACATATGGCAACAGGAAGCAGGTTGAACGTCTGTTGTTGCAGGAGGAGGAGGAGGAGGAGGAGGAGGAGGAGGGAGGGGGTCGACCTGCAGTGACACCGGAGGAAGCTATCGATCCTAACGGAGTTACTTCCCCTTCCGTGGAATTCAATCTTTTTTGGTTCATGAGGAATAAACGCCCTTTGCTCGGACAGACACGGCTCGATGTTCTCTTCCACGCTTCCAGCAGCTACGCATCTTCTCAGTCAGTCATGAGTCCTGCTCTGCCAAAAGGCCTCATGTGACACCGTCCCTAATTTGCACTACTCCCCCCCCCCTCATCAAAGTCCGAATCCAATTCAGAGTCCTTGTGATCCGCCGTGGAGCTGCTGGCAGGCGTCGCCGCTCCGCTGCAGCAGCTCGGTGTTCCCAGCAGGCCTCGCTCCCACAATGCAAACTAAAGGACTCTGCACTTTAACTTTAAAACTCTCTCCCGTTGGATTAAAGCTCTGCAGACACATACTGTATATAAATATATATAGTATATAAAAAGCAGCTGCAGACCTACGTGTTTAAACTTCAGTTTATTTCTTTATGCTTGAAGTCTGTATGTACAGTACGTTTGTGCTTTCATTGCATCTCCTCTGAAGAACTTTGTGACATCTCTCTGCTCCAGAAAAACTTTCATAAGAAATACAGTGCTCGCTATAACAACTTTGTGCTTCACTCACATTTAGTGAAGAATCTCTTAATGCAGCAATACTCACAGGCCCAAAACCATCCTCTTTAATAGATAAACACACTGCTAAAAGTCAACCAGGATGACTTTGCACTAAGATATGGAAGTTAGTAGTGAGCAGTGGCAGCAGTGTAGCTTTAGCTTGACTATATTTGATGGTGTTACTTGCACAGCCTCCTCCTCCTGCAGCCCGTCGTTCTTTAAAAGCTGCTTTAATCTAAATAATTTCAGACTTTACTGAAGCAGTGATGCCAGTTCTTGCACTAATGTAAAGACTCGGTTTCAACAAACAGAGCATTTTGTGGAGTTTGATTGTGTTTGAGTTGGCTGAGGATGGGGAGGGGAGGACAAACCTCCTGTTCTGCTGTGCTGTGTCGGTTTTTATTTTCACGTTGTGCAACTTGGTTTTATTGTATTTTATGGGGGAAAAAAGTGTTTTTTTTGGTGTAAGAAAATAACTTTCTGTTGCACTTTTGCACATGATGATGATAATGATCTTAAAAATACCTCAGTACTAAGTGAAATATGGGAGATACTCCTTCAGAAAGACAAAATGAATAAACTGTGATATACATCTGTGCTTCAGATCAGACCCTGAGATCAAACTTCAAAGCCCAAACTCAAACAGAGGAGACTCAGTTTTCAGCCGGCCGCTCGAGTCGCTCTAATGTCATTTATTCCCTTAAAAAAAAGAAAAAAAGAAAGAAAACCTATCTGTTGTGTTTCTGGGAACAACTGATGTGATTACACTGCAGCTCTGAGTTACTCTGGCGCTGTTCGCAAAATTGACTTTAAAAGGAAGACAAGATACAAATAAATCCACCCCGGCTCTCTAAACAAGACGATTGTTTCTTCTCCGTTCGGCAGCGGTGGCAGTGAACGCCACGCAGACAGGAAACCCACCACCCACCCACCAACCCAGTTGAAACTCATGGCGCTGTGTGTGTGTGTGTGTGTGTGTGTGTTTTGTGCCGGTCAGCTGAGTGCAACAGAACCCGATGCGGTGCCAGCTTTGATCAGCACCACTTCAAACAGCCACACTGACTGGTTCTGCTGCTCCCACAGCTACGGCGCTCAGTCCCTGCGGCCCCCCCCACCCACCCACCCAACTACCCTCTCAGCAGAGGCCGTCTCTCACCTCCATCTTTACCCCCCCCCCACCTGCACCTCGATGCTCACACACACTCGACAGATCTCATCATTTATGGATGACTTTATTTATAAACAAGATCCTGTGTGCTCCCCTTCTCTTCTCTTCTTGCTGCTGCTGCTGCTTTTGTGGAAGTGAAATTGCACTTGAAGTAGTGCCATGGCTCCCCGGTGGCTCCCTGGGGGGGCTGTGTGTGTGTGTGTGGGGGGTTACAGAGTGGGCTGAGGGACAGATACTGTAGCATCGTGATAGGGATGAGTTTGGATGTTTATACACTGGAGGAAGTAAAGTTGCTGGAGCAGAGCCTGTCCCTGTTTCCTCTCACAACTTCTCTGCTGTGTAGCTACCACTTGAATATTCTCGCTTCTTTCATATCAGACAGAGGCACCGCGGACCGAAGGAGCTGCACTCAGCGCTATTACAAGTTTTAATGAAAATCCTTGAGCGGGTTGTACAAGTTTCCAAAGGAGAGAGAATGAGATTGAAAGATGTGCAGGAGTGGAAAACGATGTGATCGGTGCTGTTTTACATGTGAAAAGGAGTGAGGGGTGAATTGTGAAGTGTGAGGTGATGTGAGTCTGGCAATCACCCATCGCCGGTGGAGGGAGCAGATCAGAGTGGGTGTGTTTAACGTTGGCAGAGAACTTCAAGCAGTTTGGCGAGTTCTCAGACGGCGATGCTGAAAATGGCGCTGTCAGACAACAACAAAGCAGCTTGAGTTTTTCTTTTTTTTTCTTTCTTTCTGCGGTCCTTGCCAGATGGAGGCGCTGTTAACTAGCTGCTGGCTCGGAGGAACAAACCGTCACTGTTTCGCCACAGCTTTAGCCAAACACTTCACACCATCTGTTGATAAGTTTGCCCAATTAAAAGCTGATTGAAGCAGCTATGTGAGAGATTTTTTTTTTTAATTCCTTCCTTTCCATTCCTTTTGTCTCCACCTAGTGGTGACTTCAGGAAGGACATTGTGGCAGATAACATGCAGGTTGGATCTGGTCCGAGAATAATCTGCTAAATCCCACTACTTTTATTTGATTGTCATGCACAACATTTTGTCGGATTATATTATGTTGTGTTCTGGTGAAAGTTTAGTAGCTGCGTAGCTCAATATCCGGATGAACCCTTAGCATTGGCACAGTGGTGACATAATAAAAAATTTTCAACATGCAATGATAGCTCTGTGGAGAAATGGCATCATGCTAATGCTAATGCTAACTAACGGTCAGCTCTACTGTAACGTTTCCGGTGCTGGCATGACGCTGCAGGTTTGCCGGGTTTGTCTGCAGGTGAGTTAGTGTGAAATGATTGAGATGTGTTTCCAGTCCGCTATCAACACTGGAGCTGCTGCTTGTTAAATACGGTTAGCGTTAGCTTAGCTTTAGCTACTAGCTAATCCTTATAGGCGTACCTGGCAACCAGTGCAATTGAAGGTTGGAGCAAGAGCGGGCGAGTGCGAGTACAACACTTACTGGCCAGAAGGAACACATATTTACAGCAATTGAGGGCGGGTCGGGGTCACTTTGACTGACAGGTGGGCTGCCACAAACTAACATGCAGCAAAATCGCCCATTTTTGGATTAGCCATAAAGTGGGCGGAGTCAAGGGCTGCCACAGAGGAGCAGCTCAGTCTGAGCTGCATGAGACTTGTTGGTGACGTCCATCATTATTTCAAGTCTCTGCTTTTGAATGTCTGCTTTGTGTGCTTCAGAAGAGTTTGTAAGATATGATAATCATGAAATGATCGACTTAAGATATTTGGTTATGGAAGTAGACCGTGCAAACTGCAGGAATCTACAGCTAAATTAGATTAGATGTGGACGTCCCCACAGAGCAGTGGCTCCTGAGGGCATTTGTCCAGTCTGATCTGCAGTGCACATGAGCTTTTAAGGAGTGGAACTGTATTTTCCAGCCGTCCTCCTCCTGTCTTTGAAAAGAAAAACACTCTCTCCCTCTGTGTTTTCACTAGTTCACGTTGAGCAACCAGACAAAAACAAATAAAGCAAAAAAGACTCACAGCAGTCTATGTTGGGGATATCGGAAGCAGCTGGGGTCCTGCGCTGATTGGTTTGAGCGGTGAGAGAGGTTGTGCAAAGAACAAATAATCCTCAAGTCAGCATCTGGTGTTTTTTAACTCGGCTCTCATCGACATGTGTGTATGAGTGTGTGTGTGTTTTTAAACTGTGTTATTTGGTGGATCTTGTCCAAACAGGCTTCTGCTGCTGCTGCTGCTGCTGCTTTGAGGAGACCCCAATGGTTCTGGTGTGACAGGCTCAGAGCTTGAGGAAACACAGAATCAGATAAAAAACAGGTTGTGCATGTCGTCCCTGCAGGCAGGCAGGCAGGCAGCAGGCCCTTCACAGCTACTCCACTTCCTCATACAAACAAACGCCGGCCACTGTTTGTATTATAATAACATCTAAAAAAACACGCCAACGTCTCCCGGGAGTCAGATTTCACCACCAAATGTTAGATGAGCACGGCTGATGTGGAGTCATTTCTTAACTTATAAGAAATCAAAACAGAGACTTGCAGAGAGAATATATGGATCGACAGGGGAAGTGCGTGACAAAAGAAGCACAGAGAGCGTTAAGAGCGAATAGCGCCGCATGAACCAGAGCCCTAGACATACAGAGAGATCAAACAACAGGTAGATGGGATGCATAGCTATTCCTCTGGTGGCGGAATGAGAGAGAGCGTGATTATGAAAGAGAGGAGGGACTGAAAGCGGACACTCTACTCCATCTCCATCCCCCTGGGGTGCAGCAGGAGACAGGGTGGTAATGCTGCCTCTGTCCTCTCTCCCTCCCTCCTGCCTGTGCTGTCAGTGCCCCCCTCTCCCCCCCGCCCCCCTCGCCCGCCTTTCAACCTGCGATTGGGGCGACAGACGCGGGGATTTAACTCCTCGGCGGCGAAGGCTCAGAGCAGATCTGTGGAAGGTGCTCGACGCCCTTCAAAAGGCTGCACTTCCTTCCACAGGGAACGTGCAGAGGCTTTGATCAATATCCCCCCGTGTGAAGGCTGCAGACATGAAAGGTTAATGGCCATTTAACCCAGTGTCACCTCCACTGTCTTGGCTCGGCGCTAATGCCTTTGAAAACTTGACACAACCATCTCTATTACAGATCAACAGCTTTATCCATGTGTGTGTGTACACTCGTGTAACCTACAGTATGTGCAACCAGAGGCCCCAGTTCAGAGTGCAGGCTCTTAAATGGTTCGTGTCACTGGACTGAGCTGGTTTTTCTCCCAAGATTCACCGCCTTAATCTTCCTACATGAGGTCGCGACGCGTGTTGAGTGCATCAGGGCTGCAAATGGTCTGTTAACGTGTCGTTTGCATTAAATATGGCCGACATTAAATGGTGTAATCTTAGCGCTGGAATCACAACCCCATGTAATTAGACTTTATGTCATTGGTGGAAGATTTAAGAAGACAGTGGACATTTTGAGACATTTATTCACAAGACTGAAATGTGATAATTATGTTCACTTGGATGTGGAAGAAGTGAATCAAGTGATGTTTCCTGCAACAACTCCTGTTTCCCTCTGTCTTTTTAGTAAAATGAAACAGATCCCTGTTGTGTTCTACATATAAACATATTCATATATTTGTGTTTGAGAAACTCAGACACTCCAGATTGTTTGCTTGTATTTATGTTGGTGCAGTATTAGATAGAAAAAAATATATATCAGATCTAAAAGCTGCATGATTTTACCTTCCATCTGTCCCACTTGCTGAAAAGTTAGAGGTAGTTTCTAAAATTCAAAGTTCTGCACCAGTGGTTGTGTTTTTTTCCACTGATTAAAGGGGGAGTTCAATGATTCAGTGGTAGGAGGACGAGCACAAAGCAGATTTAAAAAAGAATGATCAAAATTGAAACAGCAGTGGCCGAGATATTCTGACTTTTAATCCCTGGTATGTGTCAAGCTTCAAAAACGTTGGCTCCCGCACTGAGCCGTGCAATCCATCACGTCTGCATGAATATTTGTCACATTATTATAATGAGGTATTGCAAATCAATCTGCAATACTAAGCAAAGACAATGTAACAGTGTCCAAAATTAATTCATGCTTTATCTTCACTGTGATGGATTACACAACTCAAACAAGTTTCAAGAGTCGGCTAATTGGTTTTTCTTATCATGTGGAAGTGAATGGAAGCCAACGGTGGCCTGGAACGCTACGAAAAGTGTTGTTATTAAATAAAAACGGAAGATTTTGCTTTTGAAAATACACATGGTCTGAAACTAATGAGTTTCTAGGTGTTAATAATCATTGCAGCTTTGTTATGTTGAAAGTCAAGTGTTTTAACCTTGTTAATATCCACGTTGTGTGTCCGCATGTGGATGGCCTTTGCACATATTATTAGTTAATGTGATGACTTATGGTACGTTCACACCAAAAGCGCTTTGTTAGTTAGTTGGCACTTTGAAGCAATGCTGCAGATGTGTCCATTCAGGCTCTCTCAATTTCTCCAGCTGTGAGAATCCTGGTCTGCAATTGGCTGCTGCTTCGGCGGAGATGCTGCTCATTTGCATAACTTCTCTCAACTTCAAATTGACACTTTGGACTCTTGCATCGTGACGCTCGCCGCTGCCGCTGCTCTGTACGCTCGTCGACACCAAAGTCTATTGAAAATGAATGGCTGCAAGGATGCTACTGGCAGTTTCGGTGTGAATATACCATTAGCGTTTCCACCTTGAACTGCAGTGAAACCAACGACAGGCTCTAAAAGATGCTAATTATGCTAGCTGTAATAAAAGATAGTAAATATGCTCACTTGAAAAGATGCTAACTGCTCTAAAAGATGCTAACTACGATAACTGGTCTTATAACTCTGCTAGTTGCTGAGTTTAATCCAATAAAGCCCTCAAACATGAGGCTGATGTTTCCTCCTTTAAACCTCTTGATGCTCCTTCACCTGTCAACCTGGAACAAGCCGTGATCGGGGTCGATGAGGCCTGATCTGGAGTTTCTCAGCGCCAAGTTTTCAGTTTTATGTGTGAAAATCACGTTAAACAAACTATTAATCACAACGGAGCATTTAGAGTGTATATTTGGCGAGAAAGAGAGATTTCTGCGGTGGGATAAAGGTCAGTGGCTCCATGTTGTTGTAACGTGCACTGGAATCTGGTTGTGGGTCTGTAAAAAGAGAGTTTTGTGCAGTTTTCACATAGTAAAACACATGCAGCGTTGTTGTTGTTGCAGCAGCACTAGGTCAAAGTTACTCCACCTCCGTCTCCAAAAGGGAGGAGAAAGTCATAAAAAAGTTGACACGACAACACACAAACAACAACACAAAACTCTGCTGAACCTTTTAAAAGCCGGAGCGTCCTGCTTCTTTTCTGCTCTAATCGTCAGCACACCGGAGTCATTAGCCTCCACCGCGACTCCCCCCTCCTCCCTCCCCTCCCTCGTCTCGCTCTCCATCTCTTCCTCCTTTGCTACTTCCTTTCAGGGTCTTCACAATGAAGCCATTTGCATCCCTCCAGGTTGCTACGATACTCGGCCACCCCAACTTGAAATGTTTTTTTGGCCTTTGCTTTGAAGGTGGATTTCAACAGGAAAACAGCTGCAGGAGAAGAAAGGGAAAGAAAAGAGGCAGTGTTACATGTGTTGTTGTTGTGGTGCTCCTAATGTTGTGTCCATCTCAATCATGCTAACTGTTTTCCTTTATTTGCTCATTTGGTGACATTTAAGAGGTTTTTGTTTTTGTTTTTTTGTTAGCCTGCCTTTGTTTGTGTGTGCATACTCGTCTATAGAGCCTAATGAGGCTGTTAGCTGCTATCGACTCTCTGCCATATGTGCATGAACAAGTCGGGGAGCCTCCAGGCAGCGATTCTTCTCCTCCTCACCCCCCCCTCCTCCCTTTCTCTCCATAATGGTTTGCTTTTTAGCTGTGTCTGCAACATATGCACATATGCAACAAGAACATTCCTGCAGCGATGCCACAGATTCCTCCAATGAAGACTTTTTAAAGGCTTTAGCACACTCCATTTCACTGTTTTTCCCCCCTCAAAAACCCGCTCTGTCACACATGACACCGTTTGTGTCTTATTGTCGAGTTTATATTTCATCTGTTTGCAGAAACAAGTGAAGCAGCCAAAGGGTTTCTGAGAGAGCAGATACAGAGCTGTCATGTTTCCGACAGAGCGGTCCCAACGGGGGAGTTGATGCGCCGGGGGGACGTGGAGGCATAAATGAAGTCATACCACAAACCCTCAAGCCTTATTACTGTACATTAGCGCTCCACTACGTTTCTGTCCGCCTCGGCATCCTCTGGGATATTTCTGGCCTTTGAGGAAGCTCGACTGACGGCTGGCGAGGAGCGCTTTCCTCCCACCTCTGTCACCTCTGCTTGGCGGAGAGCCTCCTTGCACTGGCGAGGCAGCTGCAGCCAAGGCTTAGCGCTAATTAGCCCCGTGGAAATAAAGACTTGAGTTTTCACTTTTTACCGTGAGAGATTGTCGCCGCTAAATCAGGCTAATGCTAATGCGCTCAAGGAAGGAGCGAGGGGTGTTTTTGTGTGAGGGGTGTTTTATGCCTGTCCTTGGCTCGGCGTGGCGAGGTCCCGCTCCTTGCCAGGCGTGATAGTTTTTAGTGGTTCCTGCCAGGCGGTGCTCCCCTCCCTCACCTTCCTGCCCCATCCATCTCATCTTGCCTCTGTCTGAAATTCAATTGACCTTTTGTTCCACCTCGCAGTGAATGGGGCCGGGCCTGCTCGACCAGTAGCCAAAGCCAGAGCTCCTCTCATACCTCTTTATTTGATCTGTCCTGCTGCCGAGTCCAGGGCTTTCATTACCTACCTAAACACCCACTGCATGCCCCCACCCACCCACCCACCCCCTCCACCTCTCCACTCCTTCCTCGCCTCCACTCCCACCACAGATACATCCTCTTTTATCTCCAGTCGTGTCTCCTCGCCGGTAAGGGGGCGAGTGCATTTCAGACACTGAGATGATATATTTTACAGTCAGGAGAAAACTTCTTCCCCTTCTTTTTCCTCCACCTCCACCTCCTCCTCCTCCTCCTCCACCTCCTCCTCGTGTTCTTGATTGTTATGGTGATTGGCTTTTATTTGTGCCGGCTTGCAGCACTTTCCTCTCCTCTCCTTTTCCCTCAGAGGACTCTTTTTTTTTTTTTGCCTGACTTTGCAGAAGTGCTGATGTAGCTCTCACGTCGCTCAGGGCAGAGGAGCTCTGCATTGCTGTTGCTTGTGTGTGACGAGGCCCCGTCGTGACCGTGACCTGCCAATCACTGTGATCTCTGGGATGGACAAATTGATCCCAACGGCCTCATTCCAGCCTTTACTTCTTAAGTCAAACAAGCACAATTGTTTCAACTTTCCTTCACCCGACATCTCTTTCCCCCCTCGCCTCCTTCATCTCAGTTAATTCCCCGGTCGCTCGCTTCTCTCATCATCACATGCTCCTGCACCTTGCCCCCTCGCTGCAGCGTCACAGTCATTAAATCTTTTCTGTCCCCTCTACACCCCCACACCCTCTTTTTCTTCTTCTTCTTCTTCGGCTCTAACCTCCGTACGGGTCTGCTGCACTGTGATACATACTAAAGACCGACTTCAGCAGCTATACAGCACCTCATGTGTGACCATTACCAATCAGAGCTCGCCATCGTACAGCGTGGGCTCTGCAGACTGTCGGATTTGGCATCAATGTGATTGGGCTTTTTTATTGGGTGGGTGGGTGAAGGAGTGAGAGTGTGTGTGGAGTGTGTTAGTCCTTCTAAGAGAGAGCTAAAAGTGCCTGAGCATTGTTACCTTCTCAATTCCACTGAACTATAACTAGCTTGTATCTAGGCAGAGAAACAATATTGTCAAAAGTATATGAATCATTGTTTTAAGCAAAGATACAGTTTTCGAGCCAGCAACGCAGTGCAGTTCCTCTCCTGATCACTAGAGTGAGTCTCCGACAATGAATCACTTCCTATAGACTCTCATGCTAAAATGTCTATCTTTAAGACACACATTTTATAGCAATTGAGGGTGTGTGGTCACTTCAACTGACAGGTGTGCTGCCACAAACCAACAAAAACACCCATTTTTTGGATTAGCCATAAAGTAGGCGGAGTCAGTAGAAGCTGCTCACTCTTCTCAGCTCGCTTTGGAAACCTACAGCAGAAATAAACATGTTTACAGCCTGGTGGAGAAACAGTTATTGCATCTACATCTAGAGGGGTTCATTTTTGTGTAACAAACTTGTTTACTCTCAATTAATGCGTAAGTTATGCACAATTTAAACCATGGCCAATTTCAGTGTGTATGCTTCCTACAAACCATCATCCACCAAATTCAAATCCTCAGCTCAACACATACTCGTCCTCTTTGCACATTCATATACAGGAGTTTGGTGGCAAAATGGGTCACAGTGAGCTTCAAAACGGCTCCTCAGAAACCTATGGGTGACGTCAACCAGCCTACATTTATCATTATTTACAGACTATGTCTGTACTTTGTGTTCTAAATCACAAGGATGCACATGGACCAAAAAGCCCTCAGGAACACTCACTCTGGCTGAGCAGCAACTTAATGGTGGTTGCTACAGGCAGAAATTGCAGATCACATGATGCCCAGGGCCTCTTCCCACAAAGCCTTTTCCCATAATGACTCAACACAGAGGGATCTGCAGTTAAACAATGGAGAAAAGTACAGTATAATCACCATTTTATCCATTAGGGCCTTTAAAAGTTTTTGAGAGTGTGTGCAGAGTCAGCCAGAGGAGCTGTCTAGTGCAAACACCCTCAAGGTCCCAGAATGCAGAAATAAGTTTCATTATGGAACAAATCGGGTGCATTTTGCAACACAATTGCGTCCTTTTTACTAAACACAGTCCGGGATATATACGTACATTTCCTGAGCAAGGGCACAATACACTACAGATTTGTATTGACTGCAGATAAGGAGGGGGGGTGATGCATATTGGCACTGGCAACAATGTCACAATGCATAATTCAAAACTTTGGAATAGAAAGAAATTGGCGTAAGGTGTTGCAGACACTCAGGACATTTGTTAGCCTTCAAAGGCAAAAGAGCGTTTTGATGAGGGAGTGAATGTAAACAAGACTGTTTCGCTCATGCGGAGCCACAAAAAGCATCAATCTTTAATAAGCAGCCTGTGATGTGGTTGACGGGCGGCGAGCAGCATTGTTCTGAGCAGAGAGGGAGCAGGTCACCACAGGACAGCCTGCTGAATGCTAAAGGCTGTGGGCCGCGTGCAGCTATTGTCATGGTCTCATTCCATCATTAACAAAGAGAACATAGTGATGCTAAAACAGGCTGTAGTGCCATTGTGCAGACTCCATTTACCCTGCTACACAAAGGACCTGCAGAGGCTTTAACAGGCCGAATGCTTGTAGTGTCAGGTCTGGAATGAAGCACGGTAACGGCAACTACAAAGATAACATGTAATTACCATAATCAGGTGCTGTGACCTCAAGAGGATTAGATGCAGCACTGGAGAAGTTTCATATACAGAAGTTTGCAGCCTCCGCCTACAGAGTGCGATTCATGGATTTATGTAAATATTTAGCATTTGCAGATGTAAAATGCGGCGATCTGTCACAGAATCTGCAAGTTTTCATGGCTCTAAATGAATGCAGTCAGGTCGCTGCAGCTTTCAAAAAAGGGGAGTTCAGGTCCGCGGCAGCAGGAGGGAAGATGCCCACAGCCACAGCCACATTTCCCAGAGAGTCCTAGATATATATTTATATATTTTCTTTTTTACAGGCTTCCTAATGAGAGCTGTAAGAGAGCAGGAGTGCTCTAACCGAAAGTACGGAGGCACCACTCCGCCTTCAAATTTGATCAAGGTGTAGGAATGAAAAAGCGAGAGCAGGGGAGGAGTGTGCGAGCGCATGTGAGTCTCATAATCGAAGGAAAAATGGAAGATTTTAAACAGGGACCATTTGAAAGGGAGAAGGGAGAGAGGGATGAGTCGAGAGAATTAAGGGGCTCAACCTTTAGTTTGGCCTTTGTGCTGCCGTCCGCTGTCGTCTCAGGTTGATTATGGATCGTGTGCACCGGTCCTCTGGTCCTCGGCCCACTATAATTCACTCCTGAGTGTGTGGGTGTGTATTTACCGAGTAACCCCTCGACATTCCTCGTGAAGCGCCATGATGAAGGGAGACCGCAGCTGTGTCGAAGGCCAGAGAGATGCTCAAATATGTACACACAACTGTTAAGATCCAGCAACCTCATTTGCATCTGCAGAGCGCGCCGAAACACGCAGCATGTCCAAGTACAAGTCCGAGCCGAGCCTCTGCGTTAATGGGGCCAACCATGTATTATTGACCTTGTAGTATGTTTCTCCTTGACAGAACGAGCCATATGGTTGAGATGAGGCATCTCATGGGGGTTAAATCGGGTTAAAAAACAAGCACTCTGAAGAATTCCTCCGAAGACTTCATGACCTTACGCCATATGTTATCGTGTGTGTGTCCGCAGGTTCCTCGTACTACGACAACGTGAGGCCGCTGGCGTACCCGGATTCAGATGCCGTCCTCATCTGTTTTGACATCAGCCGCCCAGAGACTTTGGACAGTGTCATAAAGAAGGTCAGTGCTTTATTATTTTTCAAAATTTCATCTCCTCCTCTCAACAGATCAGCATTTAATATCAGTTATGACCCTGGAGAACCAACCGGAAAACATTTCCCCCGATCAGCATCTTGTCTCGTCTCAGATTTCTGTGCCACCGGCAGCAGCAGCAGCAGCAGTTTGCACTTTCACAGCTCAACAACAGAGAAAAACAGCAGTGAGGTTGGAGCCTCCTGCTCCTTTATCTCATCAAAATGTCCATGGATACTTGACCCGCGTCCCTCTGAGGGACGGGAGGTCAGGGCCGGAGAATGAGAGGAGAGGCTTTGCAGCTGGGTGGCTCAGAGAGGAATATCAGATATGCAAATCAGCCACAGCAGCTGAATCAAAGCCTGAACCTGCAAATGAGTCGTACTAGAAACGGGCTTTTCTGCAGCATTTATAATTCACAAAATTATGCAGAAGAGTTGGTGAGACTTACCATCTGCATGGTGGCCTGAGTTTCAGATGTTAGAGTTACAGGGACTGTGATGGAGTGGTGGCTCAGTGTGGTGCCGCTGCGGTCACGGCTGTGTTTTATTTTATTTTTTTCACAGGCGGTGGCGCAGACTCCGAACCGCACACTGTGAAATACCTACTGCCTATGTGGAGACACCCAGCTTAATTGGTTTTGTTTGCGTGCATGTGTGTCATGTAAAACAGGCCTGTGCCTTTCAGCGGCCTCTCATCTTGAAGCCATGTGTGTATGTACGCGTTGCGCCTTTGAACAGGCGGACGGGTTCCCACGGCCGGCGCGTTGACGTGTTTAGTGGTCTGAGGGGAGCCGCTAAAACGCTCGCGCTGACTTTGTAGATCTAACCCGGGACACCTTTTATTTAAACCCGCAAATAGCTTCACAAGCCTCGGTGCACCGTGTCAACAGCAGAGCCGCCGTCAAGCTTTTGGTTTTCCCATGAATCCCCCTGGCAGAGGAGGGGGGGTGCCACGACCTTTGACCTGTAGCTGTCGCCTTGGTAATCTCTGAAACCCAGGGGCACATGGAAAACCTGTTGCACAATGACAATCCCAAATTAGACTCTTGACCTGTGGAGCCCGGCGGGTCACGGAGGTTTCTGGATGACAGCTGGGGGAGGAGCGAGGGTTAAACAATCAAAGCTTTCGATTGGATGTTATCGGCAGAAAAGGGACAGGTTTGAAAGGTCAAAGGTCGTTTTCATCGTGACAGACGAATGGACAGACTGACATTCTGCGCACGGCATGTGGAGTATTTCAGGGCTGTCGGCTGCTGTGTGCGTCACCGTGGAGAGACTATGTTGGTTTGTATGAGTCTCAGAAGTGACATTTAATCTCAGGGTGATTTTAGAAGGAATACCACTCAACCTTTTCTGTCCAGAGCCAGAAATAGATTTATTGCGTGACGGATGTGTATCAGACACTGTTGTACTGAGACATAAACCAAGTTTTTTCACATGACTATATAATAATAATAATAATGCTCTAATAATGATTTTTACAGAGCTAATTAATAGCTAATTTGACAGATGAATTGATTGATTTTCAGTCATTTCTTTCTCCTTGTTCCAGCTCATCAGTTGTGTGGATTTTTATTTGTCTTGTCTGGGAGTAAATTCAATATATTTGTCTTCTGGAGTCAAGGTCAGAGGAATTGAAGAGTCTGAAGTCGTCACCCTGCCCTATAGAAATCAATGGGTCTGCCTTGTTCACTGCTTTCTGACAATATATACCAATCAGACAGTGTTTTCAGTAACAATAGTACCAGTCACGGTGTCTTAATTGCCTCCATATGAACTTTTTGTTCAATTAACTTTATTTAGCTATGATTTATCGTGTCTGTTACAACTGTTTTGCCCTAGACAATACAAAAAAAGATGGATGTAGACAATGTTACCTCACTTGTATGTTTTTTAATTGGTAGTGCTTGACTCCGCCCCTTTTTGGGTTAGCAGTGAGTTATGCAAAGACAAGGGATTTCAGTGCATGTCCGGTTTATTACTGTTAGCATTGCTAGCACAGCTGGGTTTCTCAGGCATCACACTCGAAAGCTAATTTTGTCTTTTAATCTGCCAATTAAACACATGACAAGTGAGATGATCTGTTTGACACATAGCTGTCACTCAACTCAACGCAGCCACGCCCCCAAATTTTAATAACTTAAAACTAAAACAGGTGAATTATAAAAGTATACCTTGTGCACAGAAGGAGGAATGTTTTTTTACCAGGCTGCAAACATGTTGATTTCTTATATTATTGTATAAGTTATACGTTTTAACATGAGACTCACTCTAGTGGTCAGGAGAGGAACTGCAGCTCTTGTCAAAACTTGTGTGAAACGTTAGTGTCTCTGCGACCGCTCAGCAGAACAAATGTCTGAGCATTAATCTCCTCTAAACTCGTATTTGGCACTGATGGTAACTGATGTGTCTCTGTGATTGATGTCCCCACAGTGGCAGGGGGAGACGCAAGAGTTCTGTCCCAACGCCAAAGTGGTGCTGGTGGGCTGCAAACTGGACATGAGGACGGACGTCAACACCCTGAGGGAACTCTCCAAGCAGCGGCTCATCCCCGTCACCCATGAACAGGTGAGGACATGGACGTGATAGATAAACCTGAGGAGATGAAGGGAAGGGAGGGAGGGACGGAAGGAGGTAAATAATGGGAGAGGGACGGGGACGGTGCTGAGGGAGGAAAGACCGATTTGAAAACAACGACGGATGCAGAAAATAAATTAGAAAGCAATCCAGCGATAATATGTGATTTTTCCATCTTGGATCAGCAGCAGCAGCAGCAGCAGTGGCGGTGGCAGTGGCGTTGCCTCCATAGTGGGGGGGTCCCGCAGGAAGTGAGTGCTAGAGGAGGCTCATGCAACACAATCAACCACAGCAGCATAAGAGCTGTGTGCAGCCCCCCAGGGACACGTTGCTGGGCTTGGCATTTTGACTGAAACTTGCTGACAGGCGGAGTTAGGCTGGTTCGTCCAGGGACACTTTTTATTTTATTTTTTTCGCCCTGGAATGAAACTATAACTATCCTGCCCTCCCTATAAACATTAGGTGTTTAGATTGGCTGAAAGCGAAACTGTCCTCCAAAGACAACTTAGACTTCCTGGTTCAAGCGGTTTATTGAAGTTCCTGTAAAACTACAATAGACAGAAAGGATTTCAATCATAAAACATGTTCAACAGCTTGAAACAATGTTTTACTCAATACAGCAAGTGTAGCTAATGTTAATCTGGCCTTTTTTTTTGACTATTAGGCGAGGATAATGTAAAAGAAGTGATGTGTGTCTGGTCTCCCCTAGACTGTTTTCAGCCTGCAAAGTCTCCCGTGACGGTAGGTTTTGACCAATCACAGAGCAATGATTTTACACGCAAAATACTATTGTTACACTAGTGTTCAAAAAGGTTTTTCTCACCCGTGACTCAAACATTATGGAGGATAACATTGAAAAAAGGAAAAGAAAGAAGCTCAAAATCTTACCATGAATATTATACATAAAAAGTAGCTTGTTTTAAGACACTTTTATTAGGAAAAACTGACCACGGATTGGGAATCTATCACTTTTCACATGAAAAAATAAAAACGTAAGAAAAACTCTGATAGAACCGTGGACTCAACTCAAGTTTTTCTTTTCTTATTAATCTGGCTACAAGAACAAAAATGACTTTAGCTTTCAAAATCTTACCATGAATATTTTCATTATACCTAGAATAATACTCATCACATAAAAATTAGCTTGTTTTTAGACACTTTCACTGGCAGATTTTTCTACTTATTTCAAGTGAAAATTTGTTTGAAACAAGTGAAAATGATCTAAAAACACTGAATTTTAGGTGACAAGTCTTATATTTTAAGTGGAAAGACATTAGTTTTGACTAGAAATGAGACAAATATTCTTGGAAAGATTTTGAGTTTTTGCAGTGTGGTTATTTGGAGGCTGATTACGTCACAGCGTCACAACAAGGCCTGTCCCAATTTTTTTCAAATGTTTAACATTAGGATTATGATTGCATTCGGAGGCAACCAGGAAATGCTCAGAGGGCTGGAGTCCTCTGAAGGATCCAGCTGCTGAATTGGGACATAGCTAGAAAATACTAAAGAAAAGGTCCGCTAGCTTGATGCTAACATACAAAGAAAACGCCATAGACAGGCATTTTCAAATTTTTAATTCATTTATATTTTCTTCACTCTGTTGAAAATGATTGTAACTACTTAAGTTTCACTGCTACTTCAGTCTGCTTCATACCGGAAACCGAGAAAAAGGAAGCAGCCACAGTAACATTAGTGCAGATTTAGGAGGTTTTCCAAATGCAGGATGAAAAAAAAACTCAGATGTTGATGAATGAGTGAGGCCTTTTATCGTGTGCCGCCGTGACCTCTAAACCAAGGGGACGGGGCGGACGAGGGAGGGTGATGATAAACTGTTGTGTAAATCTGTGAATTTTAATCAGCTTTCAGCGTGTTCCTTTCGTGCTCTCTGCGTGTTGAACACACAAAAGGTGGAGGGGCTTTTTCTACCAAAACACAAAAGCGCTCACAACAACAAAGGAGCCCTTTTTTCATTTTTTGTTTTGCTGCTGCTGTCTGAGAGCTCACGGCCGCCGAGGGCTCGAGCCTCTGAAAAACAGTCAGTTCATGTAAATAAGCTACATAAACAAAAGATGGAGAGAGGAAAAAAAAAACAAAGAGAAAAAAACCCACAGCAGCGTTAATGTAAAATAGCCGGGGACCATTTGCAGCCCGGCCCGACATCACACCCATTGTTTCTGCTCAGCGCTTTGGCCGGAGAGCGTCGCAGCTTCTGTTTGTGCCTCGGACCGAATGTGTGTCACACAGCAGATGCCAAAGCTTCACATTAAACACTGTGCGGCTCTAATCCAATAGCCTGCGTCGTTATCCTGTTGTTGATCTTAAATTGAATTCCAACACAGCTGAGGAGTTGCTGCTGCCACTGACCACCGCCTGAACTCCACACGTTTCCGCACTAATCTGCCCGAGCTTTTTTTTTTTTTCTCCTCTTGTCACAACAATCTCTACCTTTGGTTCGGTCTGTCCCCCCACCTCCCCCCTCCTCCTCCTCCTCCTCACCCCCCCTCTCCCCTCCGCTTGCCAGTGCTGAATCTAAATCTGTCACTCCACCTAATGAGCACCTCATTGCCTCTTATATGTGACTCAGTTCGCAGCCGTGATAAAAATCAAAACCTCGTCACACCGAGGGATGAAAAGCTCTGTGTGCTGCAGAGCGTGGAAGAGTTCAGGGTCAAAGGTCGTCTGTGCATGTTCAGATCCTGCCTGCCTGCCTGCATGTGTGTGTTGGTTTCAAGTCAGATCATGCAATGAGTGAAGAAATGGAGTACGGTGGCCCAGAGAGTCAAGTCAGGGAAAACCTTCTCTTCAGAGAGATGAGCAGCACTCGGCCACTGGCATGAGGAAAAAGTTCCTTTAACCCTCCTGTTGTCCTTCTGGGTCAAATTAACCCAATCTCCTTCCTTCCTTCCTTCCTTCTTCTTTTGATCCAATTGACCTGATCTGTTCCCTCCCTCCATCTTTCTTTCCTTCCTTTTTCCCTACCTTCTTTCCACAATCCTTTTTCCTTCCTTCCTTCCTTCCTTCCTTCCTTACTTTCCATCAATTGGCCTGATTTTCCCTCCCTCCATTTTCTTTCCCCCTTCCTTCTTTCCACAATCCTTTTTCCTTCCTTCCTTCCTTCCTTCCTTCCTTCCTTCCTTCCTTCCTTCCTTCCTTCCTTCCTTCCTTCCTTCCTTCCTTCCTTCCTTCCTTCCTTCCTTCCTTCCTTCCTTCCTTCCTCTTTTTATCCAATTGACCTGATCTGTTTCCTCACTCCATCTTTCTTTCCTTATTTCGTCCCTTCTTTCCCTTCCTCTTTCCTTCCTTGAACGAATCTGTTCCCTCCCTCCCTCCATCTTTCCTTCCTTCCTTCCTTCCTTCCTTCCTTCCTTCCTTCCTTCCTTCCTTCCTTCCTTCCTTCCTTCCTTCCTTCCTTCCTTCCTTCCTTCCTTCCTTCCTTCCTTCTCTTCCTTCTTCTTTTGATCCAATTGACCTGATCTGTTCCCTCCCTCCATCTTTCTTTCCTTCCTTTTTACCTTCCTTCTTTCCACAATCCTTTTTCCCTTCCTTCTTTCCACAATCCTTTTTCCCTTCCTTCCTTCCTTCCTTCCTTCCTTCCTTCCTTCCTTCCTTCCTTCCTTCCTTCCTTCCTTCCTTCCTTCCTCCTTTTATCCAATTGGCCTGATCTGTTTCCTCACTCCATCTTTCTTTCCTTCTTTCGTCCCTTCTTTCCCTTCCTCTTTCCTTCCTTGAATGAATCTGTTCCCTCCCTCCATCTCTCTTTCCTTCTCTTTTCCCTTCTTTCCTTCCTTCTGTCCCTTCATTCTTACTTCTTCCTTCCTTTTTGACCCGATTGACCCAATTTGTTCTCTCTCCCCTTCTACCTTCCACTCCTTTTTTCCTTTCCTTCTTTCCTCCCATCTTTCCCTTTGTCCTTCCTGCCTTCCTTCCTTCCTTCTTTCCGTTCGTCCTTCCTTCCTTGACCCAGGACAACAGGAGAGGCAGAAGCAGACTCGGGGTGGGCGGGGCCATCTGCCTCGACCAGCTGGGTTGGCGACAAAGAGATGGAGAGAAAGAGACAGAAATCATGCAATAATAATAATAATATTTTTAATGATAATGGTGATTGTAGCAGCAGCAACAACAATGATGAGCTAATGAGGTGATACAACTGTGATACAAGTACTGTTGAAAAATAATAATAGTCATTATTATCATTATTGTTAATCATACTATAATTTAGCAGCAGGTGTTAGATCATACATGCAGGAGGAGGTTCACACAAACACACAAATTATTCACAAAACATGAATAAATTCAGAAACGTCCTCATCAGTTCGACATCACACAACCAAACTTTACCTGCTGACAGGATCTACTGTATGGATGCAAATAAGCCTCTTTTTTTTGCATCAATCCAGCAGGTTTACAATGTGTATTTTGTCCTACTATTAATAAACATGCAAAATACTCAAATCTAAACATGCTGCAAGTGGCACAGAAGTGTTTGCATGGGTGAATCACGCTCATTTTACATTTTCAACTTCAAAAAGTCAACAACAAGCAGGTGCACCAACTTTCAGTTCACTGTATCTGGTTGGTGTTGAGGGTTTTAGCAGCACTGATGAAGATGTTTTATTTCATTTTCATTTGCATGTGTTTTTATTAAAGCTTGCAGGCGAGGCTGTACCGTGCAGTCGTGAAGAGGAAGGGGCCGAGGGACTTTTGAAATTAAATTTGCTTCTGATTTGATCTCGAGCAAACAATTTACGATCTCAATTAAGTGTGGATATTGTTACATCACTCTGGGGCGAGCCGCGGAGCCGGAGGAGTTCAGTGTCTTCTCTCTAAATAGCTGCATAGAGCATGTCAACACTCGGCCGGCGGGCTGCCGTGTGCTGCTCTGTTACCACAGACACAGAGAGAGAGACAGAAGAGTTGGAGCTTCTACATTATTCATGCTCCTCAGATGGAGGAGCTTCATTTGTCTCCAGACATGTTTAGATCATTGACATTCAGTCTACAGCCTGGATCAGCATCTCTGTCTCAGGACGGAGCTCGTAGCAGCTGCTCCGAACAATTTCATGTTTTTTACTGTATGTGAAGAGCTTGAAGTGAGCAGAAACCTCTGGTGTCACTCAAAGCCTGCAGATACAAGAGGCGTGAGAGAGCAGAGACGTTGTTGTGTCATGGTCAGGAGGATGAAACCGGTGAAAATAAAAATACTTTGTGTACAACGTTGATAAAACCTGCACCGATCGACTCTAAACTCCTCGTCTCTCTGTGTGTTTGTGTCTTCGTGTGCAGGGCAGCACGATAGCTCGACAGATCGGGGCCGTGGCCTACGTGGAGTGCACCTCCAAGGTTTCCGAGAACAGCGTCCGAGACGTGTTCCACATCACCACGTTGGCGTCGGTGCGGCGGACGCACAAGCCGCAGCTAAAGCGCAGCAGCTCCCGCAGAGGCCTGAAGAGAGTTTCACAGCTGCCGCTGCCGCCGCTGCCCGGCCGGACTGAGCAAATGGACCAGGCCCCGGCCATGAGGAAGGACCGAGCCAAGAGCTGCGTGCTCATGTAGAGACTCGTTATTATCAATATATATATATATGTATATACATAAACACAGAAATATATAAACAGAGGAAGTCTATTTATTGTTTTTTTTTTGTTGTTTTTTCCTCATTTTCATTTTTTGCACTGCACAGGAGAGAGGAAAAAAGAGCCGCGCTGTGAAAACAAATGCTTTGGATTTTTTTCTTTTTGTTTCCTGTGTGCAGATTTTTTTTTTTTTTTAAAGCTGTTTACATATTTGTGTTATTTTTTTTTTCAAATGGTGGCAAATTGGACACAAGGCAGCTGGTAAAGAGGAAGTGGAAGGAGCTTCCTGGAGCGGCGCTAATAATAAGAGGATGATGCAAGGAGGAGGAGGAGGAGGAGGAGGAGAGGACGCCTTGTTGCCGAGCGGACGTGAGGACTAATTGTCTGGACGCACGGTCTCTGAAGTCGCCTCCGTTGCCATGTTTGAGAGGAAAACTCGTATGTGCAGTCACGCTTGGAAAAAAAAAAAAGGGATTAATAGGTGAACGACGGCTCGAACCAAAACAGGAGGAGCTGGAAATGAGATTCAATGATGCTGTCCTGATCGACGGTGGAAGGTGTGTGTGAGAGTGAGTGTGTGTGTGAGCGTTACCACCACAAGTGCATTTCAAGGAAAAGAGAGAGAAAGAAAAGAAGTCACAACATATCTGATTTTATTTTTTTCTTTATTTTTAACACTATTTTTCTCAGTCGTGTCAGTTTGATTCACTGAAGTGAACGCTGTTGTCACTATTTTAAAAAGATGTTTTCTTTGTGGGAAATAAAGTGATAAAAACGTTAGGGCTATTTTTTTTGTTGTACTTTCACTAAAACTAAATGAAAAAATGCACAAAAAAAATAAAAGAATAAAATAAAGCAGCAGCTTGACTGAACAGGGAGAAGAACCTTTTTCTGGCTCCAGTTTCCTTCCTGTGATTATTATTACAGACGTGCAGCAGCAACTGTCTCATTAGCCTCAGACGGAGCAAATGAATCATTTTAATATTTTCTCTTCAGCTTCCCGTCCACTTTCTTCCCTCTTCAGAGGCTATATCTGTAAATAAATGATAACAATAATTATCCCCTTCACCTGCATTAACCTCTTAACGCCCACTGGCCTGTGGGGTCATGCAGCTTCTAATTAACCCTCCAGGGTCCACGATCCCGCCGGCAGCATCAGATCAGGTGATGTACTGTATTCAAATCGCTCTAAGGGAAATATGAGCGATGATATCAATTCCACCTGAAAGTGCAGATTTGAAACTCTCTTCTAGTTTTATCTATCGAAAGTAGCCCAATAAAACAGAAACAACATTGCCATAATCCCTTTAGTCATAGCATTAGGTTTGTTACCTTTAACTGTCGGTGCAAGCTATTTTTAGAACGGTGGAGCAGAGCCGTGAGCTGCTCAGAGCTACGCTACGGAGGCTCATGGGATTTCTTGGTTTCCCTCATCAAACTCATCAAATACACAATCCAACAACTCCAAAACGATCTGGTGGACAAGTTGTGACCTGCACATTCACCACGCTATGAGATAATAACACAACGTTACCACACAGAGTTGTTTTAGAGGGAAATTCATGCAAAACAGCTGATGCGCGTTCCTGTTAAGGCCTGTTTTTCATCAAGCAGTCTCTGCATTTACCTCTAAAAAACAACTTTTGCCAAAATGTTGAACTATCTCTTTAAGGGTAAACTGGATGTTAAAGGGTTAACGCGTCCCTGTGTTGCCCTGCCAGTCAAACAGAGCAGAGTCATGTGTGCACTTCACTGACCTCTCAGCTGGTGAAAACTAAACTGAACAGAACGGTGTTTTTGTGGCGGCGGACTTCATGTCGTGTCTGTAACTTCTCGTCTGGAGAGAGCGACAGGTGACCTGACATGTGACCTCTTTCAACCACAGAGAATTATTTCAGTGTCCAGTTGCCCCCCCCCACCTCCTCCCCTTCCTCCCCCTCTGCCTCCTCAAACAGCCCAGTGGTCAGACTCCGAGTCTCAGACGGCATAACTCTGTCTTTGACTGTTTGTGCAGTTGGCAAAGCTGCAGCTTCCTGACAGCGTTTTCTTTTTTTTTAAAGATGGAGGTGAGAGCGGACAGGCCCCATCTACTGTAAGTCAAAACACTGTCGGCAGCTAAAAGCTTTACCTTTATCACTGTCAGTGTTGTCTGACAACTTAACTGTTGTTACATCCCAGCTGCAGGGAGATGAGGAGGGAAACAAAGCGAGACAGTCGGCTACAGAAAGGAGTGTGAGGAGGAGGAGGAGGAGGAAGGAGGAGGAAGGAGAGCTGAAGAAATATTACACTAAACTTAAAAAGCTCCATCACCGGGGAACCAATCATCAGGTCCTGTAGGAACGACAGGGGCCGCGACTCGTTCTCTCACAGACAAAGGAAGCTGTCGAATGGGACTCACAGCAAAGAACTAATCAAAACGTCCATAGAAACAATAGATTTTAAAAAAATCAATGGCAAAAAATCTGTGATAGGAATTACATGTCTGAGAAAGAGGTCGGAGAAATAAAAGACTTCTCCCTTTTTCCTCCATCAATGATTTGTATTCTAATACTCCTTTTTTCAACAGTGTATAGGGATTTCTATGGTGGCCACGCAAAGACTGAACACAACAGGAGAGTTTTGAGGCAAAAGAAAGTGATGGACCAACCTCACTAAGGCTAAGGCTGAGGCTAAGCTATAGGCTACACATCCTCATTAATCAGTGGGAATTCTACGGTGGCCCAGAGAGCTCAATGCACTGCAACTTGCACATATGCAACAACTCACAACACAATAGGCATGTTTCCAGGGAGGCAAAAAGAAAGAGAAAAAAAAGGCACTGGACAAGGCTAAGGCTAAAGCTAACCTTGTGTGATATCGAATAAATTCACCTTAAAGGGAACATATTATTGAAATATAACTTTGTGAAGGCTCTTTAACATATATTTGTCTTGCCTACCGGCCTCCAAAATGTGAGTACTGACAAAGAAAGAAAGTGGTTTAACGAGCTGTTCCCTCAGCTGCCTAGCAATGATGTCATTAGTTTTCAAATTTGTATAACTCCACCCCTACCTGGTACCAGTAGAAGGGGGCGGGGCAAGTAGTGGCTCATTTGCATTTAAAGGGACAGACACTGAAACCAGTCGTTCTGAACAAGGCTGTTTAGAGACGATGAAAAGAGCTGTGATGTTTGATCCTCGGAGTATTTTGACCAAAGTATGTCTTTAAGACACCTGGGAACTCGGGAAATGGGAATAATATGTCTCCTTTAACACTTTGTCTTCATAACTAAGAAAATAGAGCAGCATATGTCCGCCTTTGACAACAAGATCGAGCTCCAGGAAGTGATTTTAATTGATTAATTGTTGTAATAATGAGCTTGAGAAGCCGTGTTTCAGCCTGTTCACAACAAGCTTGCAAACCTCCAGCTTCGTTACTTTACCGTCCCTTCGTATCCATTCATCCTGAAACCCACTCTCTCAGATTTGACCCTGCGTATTATCAGAGTCCATCTATCTAACTCTCTCCCTCTCCTTCTGCAGCTGACCTGAGAGTTTAAATTCTCTCCATCTCATCAACTCTGTTCAAAGTAGAAATGATATCAAAGCTTTTTTTTTTTTTCAGGCTCTTTTACAGTTTAAACACACACACGCGGCTCTTCATCATCATCCCTTCACGCTCTGCACTCGTAACGAGCCGCCGTGAGTTCAGGTTCGTGTGGCCCATTCACATTGGTAACTGGTATTATCACAGCGCTCGGTGCTCTCAGCGAACTGATCTGAGTTCAGCTAACCACCCGTTTCATCACCAGCCAGCTTTACCTCCTCTGTGATGCGTTCATGGACCGAGCAGGTCGACAGTTTGTCATCCACGTCCACTGGTTCTTCTTCTTCTCCTCAGGTGTTTGTTTGTTCTTGTCTGAGGAGCTGGTTTTTTCCATTTTCAGTTCAGAAGGAAATGATTACAACAGGAGGTTTCTCACTTTTACTTTCAGCGCATGCAGGAGAAAATGACTGTGGTAAAGATAATGATTTCCTTTCATTTTCTTCTTACCCTCTTCACCCGCCTCACTTCCTGTCGTCTCGTCTTTATCCTTTTTCCTTTACTGTGAATATTTTGATTTGTTAAATTTAATCTTTACTCTCCTTCCAGAAATCAGGGGCGTCTATGTGTCTCTTCCATTTCCATACTTGAAAATGTTATTTTACAGTAAATATCCTGCATCCTGACCCGACTCCCAGAAGATTGTTAACTTCCTTCTTAAAGAGAGAAAAAAAAGCAACCACAACAGAGAAAAAACAACCAAGTTCCCCTTTAACTTTCACAGTCTTTTAAAGGGACATCTTATGGAAATATAGCTTTTTGAAGGTGTTTTTCTCATCTTTCGTCCCCCAAAATGTGAGAATTGACAAAAAAAATCAATAATTTTCAGGCTCCTGAGGTTGAAATCCACGTAGTTTTATGAGCTGCTCCCTCAGTTGACTGACAATGATGTAATTAGTTTTTGAATTTGCATAATCCCACCCCTACCTGGGACTGGTAAAAGAGGCGGGGCTAGCAGTGGCTCATTTGCATTTAAAGGGACAGGCGCTGAAACCAGCCGTTCTGAACAGGGCTGTTGAGAGAGGATGAAAAGAGCTGTGATGTTTCATCCTTGGGGGATTTTGACCAAAGCATGTCACAGACATGTCTTTAAAGCAGATATCAGCGGTCTGGCCGTTTCGGCTAATGCTGCATTCAAGGCAGGCTTTTGAAACCGTAAGTTACAGCTTCAAGTCACAACTACGACTCTGTAGCGTTCCAGGTAACCCGTAGCTCGTGTTTTTACCGTCCTGTTGTCTGTGAAAGTCACTTCTCGAACCCGACCCGTGAACTCGTACCAGATCAAACTGGTATGACTTCACAGGAAGGAAAAACACAAAGTACGAGTTTCCTTGAACGCACCATGAGTTAGCAGCCCCCGCCCTCGTCAGGCATCTATTGGTCCTCGTGCTCCGTCACCACATTCACGCGCACCCCTTGGCTGCACACACAGCCCTTCATGCCGTTCTCTCTCCTCATTGGATAACACTTGTATCCCACAAGGAAAATTTTCTCTTTGGGTTACAGCAGAGCAGAGTGATGGAGAGACTCGTGTTACGGCTGAAACACTCCATGTAAGTGATTGCTGACGGAAAATAGGACTATTTAGGACTAATATTAACAAAAACATTCCACTGATATCTGCTTTAAGACACCTGGGAGCTATTTTAATTTGTGCAGAAGGAGCAGAATATGGCTGCTTTAATATTGCTGCTGTCCTGTTGATCAGTGGAGTCCGACGTCTTCTTCCTTCCTGCTCCAAAAAATCATGTACTGTAGGGACAGTTTCAGTCTCCTCCGACATCAAATCCAACAAATTTCATTCTTCTGCGGGAGGCGTTTCAACGCTCTGCAGCCCGAACACCGCGTCTCAAATATTTGCTCTGTTCCTCTGAAACATCAGTAAGATTTGAAAGAAGAAAAAAACAGTCTAAAAAGCAAACATCACTCTGCTTAAACTGCTTACAACTCCTGCAGCCTGTGACATTTGTGGACAGACGAGCGACGACAAACAAGGTAGCAAGGTAAACAGGTTGGTCATTGCCATGGTAACAAAAGGCTAAATTAATACATCTCTATGAGGAGGGAAAAATATGATCTGTTTTTCATTGGAATCCATTACAACTGCTGCAAAGCTAAAACCCTCAGAGCTCTGCGGCCCAGGAGGAAGCGACTGCTTGATATTCAGAGGATTTTCACTGGTGCAGAAAAAGAGAAATGGGAAATATTTCTTCTTCTTCTTCTTTTTTTTTTTCCTGTTTTGGATGGACACAGGCAGCGTCACAGAGGAGCCGGAGAAAGGTGTTGCCCAGGGCAGGAAATGAGCGGTGGAAATGAGGTCGGCCCCCACAGTGGGGGCACGAGGCCCCGCTGCGCCCCTACAGTTCAGACTGACACTTAAGAGGATTAGTCTTGTGGTTCTAGTGTGTGTGTGTGTGTTTGTTTGTGTCTATGTGTGTGTGTTTGTGGGCATCTCCATGCACCCCCCCCTCCCCCCTCCCCCCATCAGGCTGCATATCCATCAGATGGAGCAGTCATCCAGACATCTTGCATGCCGGCGAGGATGGAGCGGCCAATCAGCTGCTGCTTTGTTTTGTGAATTAGTCCCAGTACCTGAGTTTATCTGGACCATCTCCTCCTCCTCCTCCTCCTCCCTCCTCCTCCTCCTCCTCTTCCTCTTCCTCTTCCTCCCACTCACAGGCAGCTTTATTATTACTGCAGGATGTCGAGCCTCGATTTCAGCAATCTGATCAGCCATTTGCCCTTTACCAGCCGAGACGCCAGGAGGATTAGAAGTACCTTTGTGGGTTCACGCTCTGTTTCTGCATTCTTGACTTTCCTCCCCTCCTCCCTCCTCCTCCGTCCCCCCATCTCCCCCCTCTCTTCGCTGCTGTTCCAAGTAGCTCTGACAAGCAACAGAGAGCCCAGTCATCTTATCCAGATGACGTCATGTGCACAGGAAGTGCATAGTCGCAACCGTTCCTGGCTAATTACTACAATTTGCAGACGGCGGTGGGGGTGGGGGGGTGGAGGGGTTGTGTCCCCAGAAATGGCAGAGAGAGTAAGCGAGAGAGCGAGAGAGAGAGAGAGAGAGAGAGGGAGATTGACAGAGCCACTCAGAGGATGAGGGGGTGATGGAGAGCGAGGGAGACAGACAGAGACGGTGCTCGTTCTGCCCGCTGACAAAAGGCTACAGAGCAGAGGCACAAATTGCATACAGTCATGAGAGGATTTGTAATGAGAAGCAGTGTGTGCGACCACGCTGAACACACACACACACACAGGAAGTCAACAGAGATTGTTGGCATTCCACATTCATTGTGCAGGAATTGACCATCAGCGTTCACATGCAGCGTTGCACGAGAAAACGCTCTCGACAGACGGCATATTAATCTGACGACCTTTCCCCGCTCACTTCCTAACTTTATTGTTTCCCCTTTTGCTCGACAAAGTGCATGATGGAGACCAACCTGGGCCTCCACTCTCCCCCTCCTCCAAGGTGTTTCAGCTGCAAAACCCCCCCACAAAAAACTCAGACTGTGGAGATTAATTAGCCCACGGTTTGCTGCTTTCTGCACCAAAGTGCTACTAATTAAAATGTGAGTGCGACTGTATCTGTATACGTCTGTCTGCCTGACTCGCTGCTGCTGCGTAGTAGGATAAAGAAAATATACACTTTATGTCTTTCAACATAAAGAGGGGGGAGAAGGAGGATTGACTGATGGGAGAAGTTATTGATATTACTGAAGGTTGTGTTGTGTTTTTTTTTTCTTCCCCATCATGTGTTTTCAGATGGATGCACACATATTTCCCTGAGGGATTAGAGGTTGCGTATATGAGCTGCTGCCTGTGTGACTGAGCTGAGTGAGGGGAGGTCTGATAAGATGAAAAAGATGAGAGGGTTCGGGCTGCGATATTCAGTCTCCTGCAGTATACTTGAGTTTTTAAATTGGAGTCCACAGCCCCGATAGACATCTCTGGAGGGCGTCCACAGAAAAGTAAACCAGCTTTTTTTTTCTTTATCTGTGATTGGAGGGGGACACATTTTGAGTATTTATCAAAAGGGGGGTTCGCGCGGCCAGGGTCAGATGAAATTAGATGAGCTGAGGTTTTTCTTTTGAAGACAGACAACAAAGGAAGCTGCTGTCACCTGCTACTGTTACACAAGTGTGTGAAATATACAGAGTAGATGGATTTTGATGATTGTTTTTCTGAACTTTAATGATTCAGTAGATGAATCCTGTTGACCCTCGGTTCTGTCCTCTACCGCCACCATGAGGTCGACTCTGAAAAACCCTCAACAACTCTTGGAAGAATTGGCAGGAAATTTGGTGAAAATATCAAAAAAAATGAAGGTCAGTGACTCCAATAGTCAAAGTAATCTTCTTTCTGAAACTCAAGAGAAAACATCATGGAGGTCAAGAGAAGGGCCGACAAACACCGAGGGGAGAACTTTCAATTTTGAACCCTTGATAAACAACAAAAGGAGATTTAACAGAATGTATTTTGTTACGATAATACTGGTTTTATCAACTAGAAATTCATTTTTCTTCATCTTCATGACGACCCCCAATTGGACAAATTCTGATTTTTACATTTTTACACATATTGATCTATTGGTATTCGGTCGATCAGACCAGGATTCACATGTTTTTCGGATCATGCTCAGTCGAGGTGAAGCTTACAGCGCCGTGTTGTGTGGAAGAGGCTCAATTCATCTCATGTCTCAACTATTACTGGATGGATTTCAGTAAAATCCAGTACATAAATCCAAATTCAACTCCTCCATCATCTTCATCAAAGTTTTATTTTCTCCATCGCACGTTGATTTTATGAGCACGAGCTTCCACGCCGCCGCCGATGCTAAATTACGATTGTGAACACAATTAACATTCAACGTGTTCAACATCAGCCTGTTATAGCGTTAGCGCATTGTGAGCATAATCGTATGCTAATGTTAGTATTTAGCTCGGAGGCCCACTGTGCCTGAGTGCATCCCCTCAGAGCCACCGGAGGCTCTGCTGCTCTCGTTAGCTTGCAGCATTACATTACAGGCTCCACCTGCCTGCAGTTAATTACCTGGTTAAAAAAAAAATACAGCAGCGAGATGCAATTGAAGCACTTTGTCAGCTTGAAAATATTCATTCATTCGTCCATTAGCGATAATGCTTTATCCATTTAGGGTCATGAAGGAGGCTGGAGGTGATCCCAGCTGACTTCACCACCCTGGGCAGGACGCCATGAGGGGCCAACAGGCATTTACACAGATCAACCTGTTCCTGCAGCACCGATCCCATCCACATCTTTATTGTGCATCAGTTCTGAGTTTTGGCTTATATTGTGAATCAGTTTGTATGAGTTCATCAGTTTGCCTACCTCAATTAATATTTTACAACACAAATGGCACAAAAGGCTGCAGTGTGGTGCTTTTCTTTTCTATCATTATTGTGTTATTGGCACTTTCCATTTTTATGTTTTTGTGTTATGTTGCTTGTATCTGTGTTGCTGTGGAAGCAGGATATGAAATGTATGCAGCACTGCGAGTCCAAGACAAATTTCTGCATGGGAACTACTGTATAGTACCGTATTGTATCATACCATGCCATACCGTGTTGTGTCATGCCATACCCTACCATACAGTAATGTGTTGTACTGTATCGTATTGTTTCGTACTGTGCCGTACAATGGAAATGGGATCAGCTTCTTTCTCTCTGACAAATCAACACTTATAGACAGTGGCGTGCACAGGGGCACGCGTTAAAGTGCCCTCTAGGAGGCAAAACGAATGCTAAAAGTGCCCTCTAGGAGCCAATATGTTTTTCCTTTTCACCCCTGCCCTTCAAAAAGTCTGTGCATGCCAGTGCTAAATAGAATAGCTTTATTGTCATTGCACTGCTCTTAGTACAATGAAATTTAAAGATTTCCAACGGAAAAGTATAAAAAATAATATACATAATACTACGATGTATAAAACACAATAAAAGACAATAAATAAAGACAATAGATAAGTAATAACACTCCAGTCTGACGCATACAGTACCAGCCACTTCCCCCTTTTTCTAATGCAGAGCTCAGTTCAGAGATGGCTCCGGCAAAGAAGCTGTTGGTTCTACTGCAATAGTTTCAACTTTAAACTGTCTCTTCATTATTTGTTTTGCTCACAGTGGGTCAATAACTCCCATCATCCCCCTCTCCTGCCCTCGGTCACCTGGGCTCAGTCTGGTGGTTGCAGCTGGTTACACAGCGGCACGTTGGGGAGATGACCTTTTAATTGTTCGCTGTTTGACCAGGCAGCAGCAGCCGGGGGTTTTGGTGCTATAATAAAGGTCACGTCACTGTCAACCGCTGAGGGAGGGGGCGCGGGGGTAAGAGGGTGTGTGGGGGGTATTAATTATTCACCTTGGTCAATAAGATGAGATAATTTCACCTCTGCACCTGTTACAGCCTCACCTGAAAAAAATAAAGACATAACACCAGATACATACATAAATACATTTACAATATATTTTCATATTTGGGATATTAGAGGTTCTAATATGATTATTATCTTTATTACATTTGGATATATTTCAAACTGAGACAAAACAATTGCTGTGGTGATAAAGTTACACACCAATGTACCAAAGCGTGGTGTGATGTAGATTTTGTATATTTTTAAAACCTTTATTAACACAGTGATGGACCAGCAATTAAACTTAAACTGAACTGATTCAAATCAAAAACAAGATTTCCTCTTAAACTGCACCAAAAATCTTTGATGCAGTCGCTCGGCTTGATGTTAAATAACTAAAACTGCTTGTATGTGATGTTGTGCATCATGTGCATTAGAGCAGCACTTTAGAAAATTACAACCTGGCTGCATGTTTGATAGGAGAAGACGCGGCCCAGACTGTCCAAACATAATGCCAGCGAGGAGGCAAGACTCATCATCCGTCGTCTCTTGGGGGAGAAAGTGTCTCAGCCTCTCGCCGGCTCAGTCGAGGTGATTATGGAGTAATAATATCCATGTCCGCTTGTGTATTGCAGCGCACGTTTTGTCAGCCTGACAAATCTGCGGCTGAAATAAATCCTTCTCCGGCAGCTCCAACTGGGCCGGTAAAGCTCCCTGCTACAATACAAGTCTTGGTCTGGGCAATTAAACACACATTAGAGAGCCAGTCAGGTGCTGGGGTCACCTCTCGCTGCTGTTAGATTGTCCCACCGCCATACGAGTGCCCTGAAGGCATCTCACACATGTGCAGCACAGAACAACAGTGCTGGTTATAAATTATGGCTGAGGCGCAGCACCAACAGTTATTCGACATGTTCTCCAAGGTTTGAATAGTAACACGTGAGTCTGACCCTGGTCCCCTCCTGTACCGGTTTCCACAGAGATGCTGATGTCATGGCAACAGTGGTCGTCGGTGATGCCTCAGCATGTTAATGAGGTTGCTTATGTCCGAGGCATGTTTTCAGTTACCTGGCGGAGGTGAGTCGCGGACAAGCAGCAAAGTGGAGAACGGAGCTGCAACTTGAGAGGGGGAGGAGGAGGAGGAGGAGACGTGGACGTGGATGGTTTACTGGTACGGAAAAAAAAGCCACTGAGCCGCACTTAATCAGACCTGTGTAGCCCTGAGCACAGACACGCACACGCACACACTCCGACATGATGTAAAGGGCTGGAGTGTGTTTATAGCTGACTGCCCACATCCTTTTCCTCCCGCTTCCTGCTCCGCCTGGCTCTGCGTTATGAAAGGTCACTAACGTTGTCCCGACCTGTTACTGAGGACGCTGTGATGCCGCGACTGACCGTACCTGCGAAAAGGTCCACAACAAAACTTCTACAAGCTGGAACTCAGACGGTCTCTTAGCAAAACAAACCTGGGGATACTTTAGGAGAATGGGAACGTTCTAAAGGGATAGTTCAACATTTTTGGCAATTTGGCCCATTGCCATAATCCCTATAGTCATTGTCGGTGCAAGCTGTTTTTAGAACGGCGGAGCAGAGCCGTGAGCTGCTCAGAGCTACGCTACGGAGGCTCATGGGATTTCTTGGTTTCCCTCATCAAACTCATCAAATACACAATCCAACAACTCCACAACGCTCAGGTGGACAAGTTGTGACCTGCACATTCACCACGCTATGAGATAATAACACAACGTTACCAGACAGAGTTGTTTTAGAGGTAAATTCATGCAAAATCGCTAATGCGCGTTCCCGTTGGAGGCAGTTTTTCATCAACAGTCTCTGCATTTGCCTCTAAAACAACTCTGTCTCGTAACGTTCTGTTATTATCTCATAGCGTGGTGAATGTGCACTGCTATGACTATAGGGATCATCATGGCAAAGGGCCAATTGCCAAAAACTCTCCCTTTAAGACCTAGGCACAATCCCTTTTCTCCCAGTTCATTCTCGTACACCTGTGGTAAGTGGTAGAAGTAGAAATATTGCCCTACGAAATGAGACGCAACTACTAAAATATAACACGTCATCATCTGCATAATGACGCATCGATACCGAGTGTCTGCTGCTGGACAGTCTCATTACAGATTGATTATGGCTCCGGTGAAGCTGTATTCACACACCAGGCAAGTATCAAGCTTTTATTACATATATACTTCAAATATAGACTGAAGTTTTTCAGTGCTAAAAAACTAATAGAGTATTTTTTTCCCAGTCCATCTGTTTGATTTTCCAAGAATAAATATCAGCAGACTGAGAATTTACTCTCATTACACGAAACAGATGTTGAAAAAGTTTTTTTTTCTTTCAGCTCATAAATCACAATGTATCACAATAAGTTCTTTTAGGATATTGCAGAATGTTTAAAGTCACAATGACAGCTTACAAGTGATTAAAAAAAAAAGAATACAGTGTTACTTTACGTCTCTGATGAAGATAATTTCTGAATTTATAGTGTTTGTGTGTGTACATGTGTTTTCTCAGGCTGCAATGTGTTGGACTCTCAGGGCCACTGTACTTTTGTCTTTATACAAAGACAGTGGTGAGGAAAAAAGATGTGTACAGATGTGATGGATAAGGTTAGAGTGGCTCGGGGGCTGGAGAAAGCAATATACCGGTACTAACTGTGTGTGTGGCTGCATGCGTATACCTACAGCACACACACACTTGTTTCTGTATATTACATTGAACTTTGCAATGGCTTTACAAGAACAGCTGTGTATTACTCTGTGAGTATGTGTAGTTCATAAGAGGAGGGGGGTAACACTGGCTGCTGTCCAGGCTAAGCTCAGCCTTTGTTGCCAGTTTTTTGGGGGATGGCATATCACCAAGTTGGCAGCGGCTGCTTTCAGACGCTGAGGCCAGAGAAAGAAACAGAATGGCAACTTTGTTATGTGGACGGCTGCTGCAGAGGCGCTTGCTGTTGTGTGTGCAGCCTCGATCTGCAGCATGAAACTGGCTCCAACTTACGACTGGTAATTCAGAGGAAAGACTGAAGCCCGGAGACCATGACTGCCGATTTATGCACGTTATCATGCGCTCGCATGCATAAAGGGAACATTGTTATTTTCTTTGGGTTCTGCTCCACTTTGTTATGAATGACAATTGCATCCATCAGCGTGTGTCCCCCTGATAAGATAAAGAATATAGAGCTCATTAATACCAGAAAAACATATTGTGCAAGAAACAAATCTGCTGGTAAATAAGAAAAACTAATTGTTGTATCTCCCTCCTGCAAGTTGCACACAGGTTTGCTGCTGGTAGGGCATTTGTGTTTGTTTGTTTGTGCGAGTGTGTTTAAATATGCTTATTTACCGTGTGATCAGCTTTTGTTTGTTATGCATTGCATGTGTGCGTATGTGCTACTGTGCATGTGTGTGTCCATGTTTATTTATGCTCTGTGGCAAATGCATGCATTTCTTGCTGGGCAAAGAGGAACAGATGAACAAACAGCGAGTGAAGGAGGGCCAGCCTGGAGGCTTTGTGTGTGTGTGTGTGAGTATGAGAGAGCGAGAGGTAATAACTAAAGCTTATTTTATGTCCTGGTTTGGTCCACCTTCAGAGTTTGCATTGTGCTTTTGGGTGGACATAACTCCTGTTGATGGCTGAGTTGTGTCAGCAAGATGTGTAGCCTCGCTCCTGCACGACACATAAATCACCGCTTCCCCCGCTGAGTGACTTTACACCACACAAACCCATCACCCCAGAGCAGCTCTGCCTACAACAGCAACATCCAACAAAGTACTAACACCCCGCCTCACACCTCACACCACCAACCCCCCCTCCACCCCCCCTAAAACTTTAGCTTTTTACTTCCTCTGCTGGAACTGAATGGATGTTCACAGAATATGCACCGCAGGTATTTTCTGAATCAACGTGTTGAAGCTCTCGGAGGACAAATGATTATTATAAACTACCTCGTTCTTTTGTTGTTGATCATTTATTTCCCCATGGACAAGTGTGATATAGGAACATATGCTGAATTTCAATATATATCACAACATTATGCATGTAAATTATGAGCACATATGTAAAATAAATACATAAACTGATTACAAATTGCAACTTGACACACAAATCTGTGTTTATATTATACAGATATAGACTGTATCCATCTTAAAGCCTGTCAGTGTGTGTTGATCTTATAAAAAGGTTTGATTGTGAAGTGAATAAATCAAAATTAGTAATAAATTAAAAAGAGCTTGAACAGTTTCATGCTGTTTTGATAAACTTGCATTTAAAAAATAATCGTGTATTAACATATTTTACCATATCAGGCTATACGGCATGGAAAAAATAATTAATATGTTTAATAGGCTACATAAACTTATAGCTTCATATGTCCAAAGGATGCACAGATGTAATAGTGACACATACTGTGCTGTATGTACACGTAATGAATATTTATGTACATTTCAAAGCCTGGAAATGTTATTATTTCATCTCATATCTTGTTAACATGTGGTTAACAACATTCAACAGATTGTTATTAACCCTCTATGATAAGCCAATAGATGGGCAGATAAATAGTTGTTTTGGTAATCTTAACCATATCAAATGTCATTATATAATAGGCCTAATTTTTTATAATGCATGTACCTACTATGAAAAACTGACTACAATTTTTTCCCATATGTTATTAACTAATGTCTTAATTTCTCCATTGGATATTGTAGCGGCAATCTTTATTCTTTGACTAGGCTACTCCATTTTACCACTACTATTAAGCAGTCTTCTTGGCAATAAGCTTGACACGACGAAAAGGAATCTTCCAAGGCAGTAACTATGTTCAAAAAATGATTTTACTTAAAAGCAAAAAAACAAAGTTACAAGATTCAATCTGAGGTATATTTTCTGTCAAAAAACTGTCTTGCTCCTTAGGCTGCTTAACCTGGTCTGAGAGCTAAGCTGTGATGTAAGCTATGATGTCATCAACAACATAATTAAAGGAGCAGTACCACATTTTAAAGAAAACTATGAACTATTGCAAGCAATGCAAATATGGCTCTTACATTTCCAGCCCCTAATTGCTTATGCCAAATGCAGAACAATTACCAAACATTTTCAAACATGAGAGCCATGATACATTCAACATAGTATCCAATATACTCTTACATGTACATCATAATGCACAAAAGATGAACAACTGTATACATTAACTGTCATTAGCGCTCTTCACTCAAATAATTCACACTGCATGTTTCAGCAGGCATAGCTTGGTTATAGGTCTGTCCAGTACGTTAGTCTTCGTCTGCACACTGACTCGTCTCACTGTACCGCTTGAGTCAGGTAATGTCTTTATTACTCGACCCATATTCCAGGAGTTACGAGGGGCAGATTCATCTATTATCAGTACAACCTCTCCTGGTGAGAAGTTCCTCTGTGGTGTGAGCCACTTTTGTCTCTCTTGAAGGAGCGGCAAGTATTCTCTCGTCCATCTAGTCCAAAACAGATCAGCTATATACTGTATCTGTCTCCATCGGCGACGTGTGTACTGATCATCTTGGTCAAAGACTCCTGGTGGAATGTTGGGTTGTGTCTTCATGAGCAACAAGTGGTTGGGAGTGAGAGCTTCAACATCACCCGGGTCGTCTGATGAGAGTGTTATCGGTCTGTTATTGATGATGGCCTCGACTTCACACATGATGGTTTGGAGTCCTTCATCATCTAATGACTGTTGTTGTAGCACAGAGTTTAAGACTTTTCTTACAGTACGGATTTGTCTTTCCCATACGCCACCTTGGTGGGAGGCTGCCGGGGTGTTGAAAATCCACTTGATGCCTTTTTCTGTCATAATGTTCTGCACTTTTGTCTGATTCAGGTTTTCCAATGCTTTGCGCAGCTCCTTTTCTGCTGCCACAAAATTTGTTCCATTGTCTGAGCGTAAAACTTTTACTTGCCCTCTTCTACATATAAACCGACGTATGGCGTTAATGCAGGAATCTGTATCCAAACTGTGAGCTATCTCAAGGTGAACAGCTCTCACAGTGAGACAAGTGAAAATTACGCCATACCGTTTGACAAGGCTCCTGCCACGTTTGACCTCAAATGGCCCGAAGAAGTCAACCCCCACGTTGGTAAAGGGCGGTAGATCTGGCTGTAGCCTGTCTTCAGGTAGATCTGCCATCTTTTGTTTTCCAGCCTTAGCATGAAGTCTTTTGCACACGGTGCACTTTGAAATAATCCTCCTTACAGCTGAATTAGCTTGAGGGATCCAATATTTCTGTCGCAGCGTTGCCAGCATGTAGTTGCGACCACAATGTCCAACTTCTTGGTGGATGTGTTGCAGTATGAGGTTGGCTATATGTGAATTTTTAGAGAGGATGGCTGGGTGTTTAGCTTCTTGTGGCATTGCAGCTTTATGAAGCCGTCCTCCAACTCTTAGTATTTCATCCTGCAACATGGGATCAAGTTTGTAAATCTGACTTTTTTTCTTGATGGGAGTATTTTCTTTAAGAGCACAGATTTCTTCTGTGTAGTCCTGCAACTGACTTATCCGTATGAGCTCCACTTCTGCTTCAACCAGATCCTCCAGTGACAACGGCTGTTGTTGAATCGTTGATTTGAATTTTTTCATGTGCTGATCAATGAGCTTGTTCTGTTTTTCAGCGTCGTTGTCAGATTGACTGATTGTAGTTTTAAGCTCCTTTCTCTTGTCTTTCAGTTGTAGTAGAATCCTCTTTAGTCTGAGAAACCATCCGACTGCTTTCTTTAGTCGTTGCCATGTTGAGTAGTAAGTGATAAGCTTGTTGAGAGTATCATTACTCTCTTGTGTGATGGTTATGGTCACTGTAGCACATGTTTTGATTTCCGGATCTTCTTCTGTGGTCAACTCTCTTTCATCCAATTGTTTTGGCCACTCACTTTCAGGCTTCAACAAGAAAGCTGGTCCATGTATCCAGTCTTTGCTCTGCATGAACTTCTCCACTTTGACTCCTCGAGAGCCCTGATCCGCTGGATTTAGTGCTGAGTTGACATAATGCCACTGTGTAGGATGAGAATGATCCCTGATTGTCGTAACTCTGTTCGCTACAAATGTTTTGAAGCGAGCACTTTCATTTGTCAGATATCTGAGCACTGTAGTGCTATCTGTCCAGAAGACGGATTCCTGTAACGGGATTTTCAGTTCTTGTTTGAGCATTCTGTCCATTTTTACAGCAATGGCTGCTGCTGTCAGCTCCAATCTCGGTATCGTGACATGTTTCAGAGGTGTTACTCTTGATTTTCCTATTAGGAGGGAACAGTGTTTTTTGTTTTCACGGCTGGTAAGCAATAGGTAGGAGGCAGTAGCATATCCGTCCTCGCTCGCATCAGCAAAATGATGCAGCTGTGCTGATTGTGTGGATCCAAACTCTTCTGCTTTGATGCATCTGGGTATGCTGAACTCTGCCAAACTCTCTAAATCTGCCAACCATTCTTGCCACTTTTTTGCATCTCCACCTTCAATCTCTTCATCCCAACCATGTTTCTTCTTACACAGGTCACGTAAGATGAGTTTTGCCGGTAAAATCAGCGGCGCCAATAGACCGAGAGGGTCAAAGACAGAACTCACTGTGGACAAGATGCCACGCCTGGTGACAGGTTTGCTTTGCTTGTTTATTTGAAATCTGAACCTGTCAGTCTCTGTGCACCACTGCACACCCAGTGCACGTTCCATAGGAAGTGTGTTTTGACTCAAGTCTAGGTCTTTCACTTCAGGTGCTTTTTCATTGTCTGGAATAGACTGCAAGACTGTTTTACTATTACTCACCCACTTAGTGAGATGGAAACCTCCTCTAGCACATAAGGCTGTGAGCTCTTGCACGAGGCTGACAGCTTGGTCACTTGTTTCCACTGCCTTTAAGCAATCATCAACATAAAAGTGTCTCAATACAGTGTCAACTGCCTCTGCACTCATTATTCCTCTTGCATCTTCCGCAGTTCTTCTCAGAGCATACGAAGCGCAACTGGGTGAAGATGTAGCACCAAAGAGGTGTACTTTCATCCTGAACTCTTCCACGTCGCTGTTTAGATTGCCCTCCGGCCACCACAGGAACCGTAGCAGGTCTGTATCTTCCTCCGGGACCCTCACTTGATAAAACATAGACTCCACATCCGCCATCAGTGCCACTGGATGTTCCCTGAATCTTAATAGGACACCAGTGAGGTTGTTAGTGAGGTCTGGTCCCTGCAGCAATTGTTCATTTAGTGAGAAACCTTGATATGTGGCCGTGCAATCAAAAACTACTCTTATTTTCTTTTTCTTAGGGTGGTACACCCCGTGGTGGGGGATGTACCAGACACGTCCATCACTGCGACTGATTTGTTCAGCTGGTATTTTCTCAGCGTAGTCTTTTTCAATGATGCCCTTCATGAATGATATGTAATCTTTATGGAAGTCTGGGTTCTTCTTTAACTTCCTCTTGAGATTGTCGGCCCGCTGCTGAGCCATGCAGCGGTTATTTGGCATCTTGACATTTTCATTCCTCAGGGGCAATCCCAGGCTATAATGTCCATCAACCAACTTCGCTGAGCTTGTGACCAGATGCATAAACTTGCGATCATCTTGTGACATTTCCTCTTTTTCTTCACAGCTTCGCTCTGGGAAATCTGTGTTATACTGTTTCACTAACAGCTCTTCTATTTCCCTCACTTGAATGTGATTAACTGTGTAGCTCTGCAGTTTGCCATTGTTCATTTTTTGTTCGTGGTCTTTTCTAAGGGGTCCATTGATCACCCACCCCAGGGCAGTCTTAACTGCATATGGCCCTTGTCCTTCACTGTTTATGATTTGCCATGGCTCTATGGCCTTTGGGACGTTGGCACCAATAAGCATTCCCACTTTTGCTGTAATACGTGGCAAACGTACTTCTTTCAGATACTGCCATTGTGCAATGTCTTCCTGCCGTGGTATGTTTTCCTCCTTCACAGGGATGTGGCTGTGTGTAAACACTTTTGGGAGTTCAATGTATGTGTTTTCTTCAAGTCCACACACCTCAAGATCTGAAAGAACAATACTCTTCATTAATTTGTGACCATCAGAGTTGTCCTGAGCCATTGTGTCCAGAAGAAACTGCGTGTTCTTTCCTTTAAGATTCAGTTTCCTTTGAATGTCTTCAGTACAAAATGTCGCTGTGCTGCCAGGATCTATAAAGGCATATGTTTCCACATATCTCTCACTTTTCCTGGACTTAAGTTTGACTGGTACCACAGCAAGCACACATTCTTCTTCTCCAGCCCCAGTGTTACCACATGACTCCTGACCCAACGACACATACGCACTTGAAACTATGTCGTTCTCAGTATTGTTTTCTTCTGTCTTTTCTGAAGCACTGTCATCGTCCGTCTTTACATGGAGTATGTCTGGATGCAAACGAGAACAACTCTGACACTTGAGTCTCTTCTTGCAATTCTTACTAAGGTGCCCGAAGGTTAGACATCCAAAACATAAGCCCTTAGTTTTCAGGAAGTCTATCCGTTCTGTGTTTGTCAGCTCTTTGATTTTATTGCAGGAGGAAAGAGCATGATTCTTCTGGCAGAATAAGCAGGGTTTGTTAAAGGCTGTTACAACACCTTTTGCAGAGCTGCTTTTCTTTGCAGTTGCCTCCATGTTTGTGTCCTGTACACCTGTAGCAAACATGCTCTCTCTTTGTCCATATTTCCTGATGTTTCTCTCTTTTGTAGCCTTTTCTTTTCCTTTGAAGGATTGTGGACTCTCTATAACATCGCCGAAGAGAGGATCCATAGCCACCTTTGCCTGTCTGTCAATGAAGTCTACTAGGTGAGAGAACCTTGCTCGTCCTCTTCCTTCTTCGTGGATCTCGAATGCAGTTGTTCTCCACTTCTCTCTCATCTTATAGGGAAGCTTTGAAATAACAACTCTCATGTTCGTGGGATTATCCATTTCCTCCATAAATTCAATGTCCTCCATTGTGTTCCTGCATCCAATCAGGAAAAGAGCATAAGCATTCAATGCCTTATTATCTTCTGGTTTAATCTGAGGCCATCTCAAGGCTTTATCCATGTAGGCATTTGCTATCTTCAGCTCGTCACCATATTGTTTCTTGAGTAACTTTCTGGCCTCATGGTAGCCTCTGTCGGAAGACATATGCTCACAGCTACGAACAAGTTCCTGCGGCTCCCCGCTGGTATACTGCTCTAAGTAGTACAACTTGTCCTGATAACTGTCTGTCTTGCTGTCCACAGCATGCTCAAAGGCTCTGATGAAGGATTTGTAAGTGAGAGGGTCACCTTTAAAAACTGGAATGCCTTTGGAGGGGAGATAAGACCTTGTTTGTTGTTTTACAAGCATCTCCGTAATTGCATTCTGCTTCTGCATAACCTCATACAGTCCTCCTCCACTGTCTGCCACTTGTGGGTTGCTATTGCCACGACGTTGGTTCCGTTGAATGTCCGGTGAAGACTGCTCCAACATGCCAGGAACGTATGCTGCTTGTCCTCCTGCAGCAACATTTGAGGTTAGCATAGCACCATCACTTTCTTCTTTATGTTTACTTCGTGAACGCCTTTGTGATGCATCACTGTGAATACTTCCTTTCACACTCTCATATTCTTCAAACACCTTGAGCCTTGCATCAGACTCTGCAATAGCTGTTTCCATCGCAAGCTGTTCCATTTTAGCTTTCAGCTGCAGCTCTTCCTTTTCCAACAATTGTTTCTTTTGTAAGGCTGCTGCTCGTGCCTTCAGAGCTGCATGCTCTACAGCTGCCTTTAGGGCTACTGAAGTCCTACTATCTGTTGATGAAGAAACTGAGGATTTCTTTTTGCTATGACGACCTGTTCCAGCTTGTGATACACTGTCCTCTGCTTTGACATCATCTTTTTTATTTTCATCTGCTAATTTCTTCCTCATTGCAGCACACCATCTTTCAGTGTCCACAGCAAAGTCTGCCAAAGGTGTGGTTTTTGGCTCATACCACTCATGTTGGTCTCTTTGTCCCTCATCTTTGTCCATAAGAGCAACAACTGCAGTGTTTATATCCTCAAACTCGGTAAGTATTTCGTGGAAATTGTCATGAAGCAATGCATCCACTTCATCCACATTGGACCCATCATGCTTCAAGCTTTCAATATTGTTCATCATGCCTGTAAGCTGGGCTAATTTTCCTCTCCTTGAGGCAATAAGTCTGCTTATTTTGTCACATATTGCCCTTTCTGTGGGCTTTGGCGCCCTCTTCTGGTCAGAGTCCTCCATAGCCACAGCACCACCGCGCAAGCCACTTGACTTAGGATTCAGCTTAAAACAGTCAGTTCTCCAAGGAAACACTAATGTCCATCAGCTCCTTCATATGCACATCAGTTTTCAACGACTAGCTGATATTCAAATCCACTTTAATGAAAAGCATTCATCATGTGCTGCGCAGCTCCACCAGGCTAGCGTTAGCTTTCCATGTGTTAGCTATTTAGCTGTTGACTTCTTGTTGCAAAGCATCCACAGACTTACGTATTTTCAGTATGAGGACTTGGTTTGTCTCCTTATCCATGAAGGAACAGCTTTAATCCAGGTTCATCCGTTCTTCTTTCCACAGAGAGCGGAGTTTTTTGACTCGCATGTAGCGGCAATCTTTATTCTTTGACTAGGCTACTCCATTTTACCACTACTATTAAGCAGTCTTCTTGGCAATAAGCTTGACACGACGAAAAGGAATCTTCCAAGGCAGTAACTATGTTCAAAAAATGATTTTACTTAAAAGCAAAAAAACAAAGTTACAAGATTCAATCTGAGGTATATTTTCTGTCAAAAAACTGTCTTGCTCCTTAGGCTGCTTAACCTGGTCTGAGAGCTAAGCTGTGATGTAAGCTATGATGTCATCAACAACATAATTAAAGGAGCAGTACCACATTTTAAAGAAAACTATGAACTATTGCAAGCAATGCAAATATGGCTCTTACAGATATGATGAGGTGATGTACTGTATAGCAGCATTATTCTTACTATATACAATGTGTTTGTATTTAACATTCTTCCTCCTTTGTTTGCTCCACCTCGGACTCGTCACAGTGACGGTGGAGTGAAGTAGCTGAACCTCGGTGGCTGATCCTCTCTTCCTCTCTGCGTTCCTGCAGCTGCTGCAGCTTCTCTAATGAAATTTTCAGACCAGTCAGAAACCGACAGAGCTGCTTACGACGAGCCATCCAACACCAGAATGTCATCCTGGCTTATAAATGAGTCCTCGGCCCCCGAGGGCAGGCGGGCGGGCAGGCAGGCCTGGGGGCCTTTGGGGGGGTGGGGGCTGGAGGGGGCTGGGGTCAGGATCTGGCACTGCAGCGGAGCAAAATAAAAGTTAGCTCGCCCTGAGCTGTCCACTGCAGCCATGCAGGCGTAAACACATCTCTCAGCGGACAGAGCTCCCGAGGCTAAAACACGTGCACGTTTTAGGTTTGTTGACTCGGCTCAACGCTGGCGGCGGCGGCGGCGGCGGCGAGGATGTGTGTGAGTTTGTGTGATTGAGCCGAGCGGGAACGCAGCTGGTTGGCTGGTGGAAATATTCATGATTTTTTAACTCTGTGGTTTGTTTCCCCCACTCCGCTGCTGCAGTCATTTTCTCCCTGTGTGGTTTCCTTGTTCAGGTCGGGGCTGTTTGTTAAATAATACTTAACACAGTCGGCCAAACTGGCTTTTCACTTGATATTCCCCATAGACGGCAACAGTCATCACTGTCATGCAGCACAAGCGCCATTTTTCTTCATATTTTCTTGTTTTTTTTAGATCAAATATTTCTTTTTTTTATGATTGTTGTTGTTGTTGTTGGAAACAAAGCAGGGAGATTAATTCAAATAGAAAAAGCTCGACTGCCACTCTGTTGATTGATGGCGCTCATCTTTCAGTATTTGCAGTGTTGTGACATCTTCATGTGCGAAGATGATGAATCGTCTGAGGACGGAGGAGGAAGAAAAACGACAGAGATGGGAGGATAGTGTGGAAACAGGTGATTATTGTGAATCTAAATCTGAGAATATAAAAAAGTCAAAGCGGGGAAAAAGGGGGAACAACTGTCTCCGCCTCAGAAACTGAAGCGTTTAAAAATGTATTTCCTCTTTAAACAGCATGTAAAATTAAGCAGATTATAGATGTTTACACCCCCCCCCCCCTCCACCTCTCTTTCTCTCATCCCTCCATCCTCCCTCTTTTCCTCCACTGTAATTCAGTCTTTATCTCCTTCGCTCTGATTACTTCTTTTTCTAAGACAATAACAGTCTCACTCTAAACGACCAGTTATGAGGAGAGATGTGTGAACCGTGCCATCACCATGGAAATTAGCCTCTGTTTGTGATTTAATTTCAGATTTTCAGACTTAATTACTTGTGTGTGTGTGTGTGTGTAAGTGTGTATTTAAGTGTGTGAACTGTTTTTGTGCTTATATACATGTGAAACAAAGAGTTTTATCCAAGTGACTGCGGTTAAAGCACACATGCACACGCAGGGGGTGTCGATGATGATGATGTTGACGATGATGATGATGATGAAGTGAAAGTAATTATTAAAGTTGAGGTAGCTGGAGTCCGTCTCCTGGAAACAGAGGAGGAAGAAACTTTGTGTTTCTAGAATAAAGTGTGTTATTTAAAGAATTATTTATGTCTTTATCTCTAAAGAGAGTGAAAGACGGAGAGATGTTCCAGTCGGCGCTGAATGTGAAGAGAAGATAAGTGGAGTTATAGATCGTGTCCATTTGGTGAATTTAACGTTGAGTTTTAGATTTTCTTAAGGAAGTGAAAAGGTTACTTTGCCACGTTGTTGTCTGCAGCTTGAAGGGAAGATGCCAGAAGAAGAAAAAGATAGAAATCAGGCTGAAGAAGAAGAGAGATGTAATGGTAAATGCTACATGTCCTCCACCTCCAATCCAATATGGTGGCAGTCAGAAGATGAAAGCTTCTGAGCGAGGACTTCACCTCGTCCTCCGTCCTTCTGTCATCCCGGGGCTGTTTCTAGACACTCTGGAAGCCCCGGGCAAGAGTCCCCCCCCCCCCACTCCCCCCGCCCCCTCCAATAGGCTATGTAACATCTTCCTCTTCCAAATACAAATTAGTAACAGTTTGGAGAGAATAAATTGATGTTGGCATCAATGTTAACATTTACTGTAACAACAAATGTACCTATTATTCTACTGGTCTGTTGATATTGGGAGAAATTAACAGTAACTTAGTGCATAGGCTACTGGAACATTGTGAATACTAAGCACAGTTATGTCTGCACAACCACTGGCAACTTCATGTTTTCTTCATGTTGATTTTGACCAACGTTAGCCGTCTGCAGCTGCCCTGTTGCAATGCTTCTGTCTTACACGTTCTTCTGGTTGTCCGTCTCAAACTGGGATGAAACTACAGTCTCCACTCAAAACAGAACGGTCAGCCTTAAAGACGACGGGTAGAATAAAATACAGCAATAGGCCCACTCAACCAATCAGAAATCCTCAGCACTGCAGGCCACACCCTGTTTCAGCTCGTCAGTCGCCTCCTACAGCTGACCTATTACATCAAACAACATGAACAAGTTTGCTCGCAGTAAACTGTTGGCACGTTGAACGATGAAAATGTTGCAACTCTGTACACTTCACGTTTTGTTACCGGCTTCTGCTGCTAATGCTAATGCTAACATCGTCTAAGTAGCAATAGCGACATTTTCAAATAACTGGTCATCATGATGTCACTCTATATAACCAGTATCTTAGACCAAAACAAATACTTTGTCAATCCGCTAGATCAGGGGTTTTCAAAGTGTGAGGCGCGCCTCCCTTGGGGGGCGCCAGAGAGTTTGAGGGGAGGCGCGACATGAGAAAAAGAAAAAAAGAAAAACTGAAAACATTATAACAAAACATGAGTTACATGTCACTTGCACATAGGGCTAAATGATTAATGTTTTTGCAGCAACCTATAGTTAGCGATTATACTGTAATATGATAAAACACGATCTTGTAACACACAGGCTGCGATTATGCTCAGCAGCATCCGGGAGCAACACTCCCGCCGCGTCATAAACAGACGCTTGGTCAGAGCCCTTTCGCGTTACAATCATCTCCGCGGCGATGTGACGCTCAGAGCGAGTGATCAGAGAGACTGTGTTGCAGGGAGAGCGGAGCTCAGCTGGCCTCGATGTAGCACTAGTACGTCGGCTGTGAACTATTCTGGGAAGAAGAGCGTCAGGTGCTGCACACTTGCACAGCGTCAGGTAGCTATAACTTCATATGAACGAAGCGCAAGCGAGCCGGTGCCTCTCACAGTGACCAAGCTCAGATAAATACATGGATCAGCAGTAGCCTACCGCGTGTCCCCGAGCAATATACCGCTTCTAAAAAAAAAAGAAAAAAGAAAAAAAAAAGCTGCACGTCGTGCCGGAGTTTTCCTCTTCTACAGCCGAACAGCTGATGTGGACAAGACGTACAGTGGAGACCTGTCACAGTGTCACCTGTACGCTACATTTACAATATAAACTTCAACTTCAGACTCTCTGCTTCCCAGATGATCACACAGGGAGAGCATGAAGCTGCTTTTGTGATGAGTGTGTTACAGAGTTCTAAATCAATTTTTAGGCTTATTCGTCAGTGCTTTATGTTGTCATGATAGTTAATATGCTGAGAAATAGGATAAATCAAATAAATCCTACAAAAAAAGAACAATTTATGTTTAATGAATCAAATATTGTTTTGGTCATAGTAACTGATAATAAATAGGCTATGTTTAATTATCTTTTTTTTTTTTGTTGGGGGGGGGGGGGGGGGGGGGGCGCACAGCTGTTTATTTTTCATTAAGGGGGGCTCACTCTCTCACACTTTGTCAGGTATCAGTCCTTAAACATACCACAAGTACGTTGATGTCTCCTTATGGAGTTAATAACATCAGTGAGATGAGCATGACTTTATGTTCCATATCTGATCTGAATAGTTCTCCACATTTCTCCGTGTTTAGGAACAAAATGAGAAAAACAATACATTTACATAAGAAATGTCTAAATTTACAGCTTGTGCGTCAGTTCTTGTTAACATAGTTGATTGTTCCTGATTGGATGATGGTGCAGATGTTTTCTAATGCAAACAATTCACTATAGTCTGACTTAAAGTCTCTACTTCTCTTCCTTCATAAACTCTCTGTTGTTAACTTTACTTTATTTTGAGTCTGGTGTTAAGTTGCCTTTTTAATAATTTATTGCCAGAGTGAACTCAGGGGCCAAGGTGTTGTTTTTTACGCAGCACAGGTCATTTTGAGAAACTGACCTGAACCGTCTCCTGCAGAATATATCGAAGCGTCGTTGGGTTTGATGCTCGTTGAGACACCAACCACAAAGAGAATAAATAAATAAATAAAAATGAAAAAGCACCCGGGGAGAAGCTCCCAGTGCAACTGGAGGCGTCGTGGGTTTTTTATTATTTGTGACTGTAAAGTGCCAGTGGTGCAAACATCTGGCTCTGCAGCTTCATATAGTAGCTATACCCACTTCCTGTGTCCTCACGACCGTCTCCCTGGAGATCGGAGCGGTGAATTCTGGGAAGGAAAAAGAAGCCACGAGAGGCCGGCCGAGGCTCGATACTGAAACACAAAGTTGAGACAAAGTTTTTAAAAATGTTGGAGGATTTCTTTTATATAACTATAATAAAACACTATATTACACCAATCTATTTTTATACTCTACCATTACACACTTTCATTTTTTATTATTTTCTTTCCCTCCTCGGTCGCTGTAGATTCAGTTTTTATTGTTTTTGAGCTCCATTAAATGTTTTAATGGCTTGAGACACACATTATTGTTCGAGACACACATCGCAGTAGTTTTTCTTCTGTTTGTATTTATCATTATTTTCTTGTCTTCTTTATCTTATTCTTAAGTGGACCCCATGAGGAGTAGTTAGTTACCATCTTGGTAGTGAATAAATCAATAGTTATCAATACTTTAATGGTTTTTCTACAGTGAAACACCAAATGATTTCAGAATTATTATTATTATTTTAATCATTATTAAGCAACATGTTGAATTATCTATATTTGAAAACCACCAAGGAAGTTTTAGTGCTTTAATAAAGTAACTACCCGACTCAATTATGGATTAAATGATAAATAAGTGTTTATAAAATATCTTCTAACTTACTCACTGGCCATTAAATCCTTGTGTATATAAGTGCAGCATTAATGTTCATCTAAATAGTTTATTTATCATTTACTGACACTGAATAAATGGTCTCATAAACCACTGACATCTCCTTTAACTGGTTTGTCCTTGATGAAATTAAACACATTATAAATGAGCTTATTAATCCAGAGCCTTTTTTTTTTTTTTGTTAACTATGTTTGTAAAGGACAGACTAATTGGTACCACTGTGGGAAGAATGAATAACGAATGATGAATCTTTAATAAGGATTAACTAATGTTTAACAGTGTGTAGTGACAGGCAGCAGCATCAACTAATAAAACTGTTTTACTCTTGAATGAAGGAGCGATCCGGTCCAGCTGCTGCAGAGGTGGGATTGTAGAGGTGTATGCGTGTCTTTTTTTGAGTATTAATACACACATACATAACAACACAGCCATGCACCAGCACTCGGAGAGAGATGATGACGCAGCAGCAGCAGCAGCAGCAGCAGCAGCAGCAGCAGCAGCAGCAGCAGCAGCAGCAGCAACGATATGAGAGAGTCTTCAGCTCCACATCTATTGATCTATTGATTTCCCTTTTGTCCCGACACAGAAAAAAAATGAACAATTTCACAACAATAGACTGATGGACTGTTCTTTTTCTCCGTCTTCTGTTCTCTCCTCCGCTCTTATCGCTCTCCATTTTTCCACCACAGGCTTTTATTGCTGTGGCTGGAATATAATGACATAATAGCAGCAGTTTTTCTTTTCGCAAGCTGTAAATGAGGGTTTGACGGCAGTTGGAGGTGAGAAGAGAGGGGCAGGGGGAGGAAGGCGCAAAGAGAGGAGGAGAAGGAGGAGGTAATTGCATCTTCCTGTGTCACGGCCCTCCAGAGTCAGAGGTCATTCAGGGTCAAGGAGAAAGGTCCAGTGGAGAAGACACGGAGATGAGGAGGTGGACATGAGCAGAAAGCGTCTGTGTGAAGATGATCAGAGACTTTAGACTTGTTTTAATGAGGAAGAGGGATCACTGTCACCATCATCATCATCATCAGGCACGTGCAAAACCAATGTCAATGCCACTAGAAGTCAGTGTGTTGGTGCATGCAAACGTTTGCAAACAACTTAGCTTGTAGCATTTAGGTTTCATAGGAATTTGGTTCGCCCTAATTAACGCATTGACATTAAATAAAAGCAGAAATGTCAAAATACATATAAGTAAATCTTTAAATGTGCAAAAAAACTATTTATGATGAAACTATGTGTAGTGGTATCAGACTAGACGCCACTGTCATAACGCAGGTTTCTGCTGCACCAGACACTCGTTAAGCTTGTAGCCAATCACTGCTCAAGTTTAGACTATAAAGGTGGGCTGTGTCCCTCTTCCTGTCTCTTGCTTCCTGCTTCTTCGGCCCGCCCACTGACGGTCGTTGAACCAAAGACGGTTTATAAACCAAGACCCTCCATGACGGGCAGCTTCCTGTATGCATGTCACGTGGGCTTCTGCACGGCCACGCCCCTTTAGGGAGACCAGAGGCAGCCTGGAGTGTATTGACTCCAATGGGAAAATTGAACGTGAACACCGATTATGGTCGGGTCTTACTCCCCACAGTCACTGAAGAACATTTTGGACTCATTTTCCAAAAGCCACATCTCTTCTGAACAGTTTGACACGAAAATGGCAATTTTCAGACGGACACATCAGGAGAAAAATCACTTTGTTCAAGACCTGTCTCTGGCTCTACGACACACTCTCGCGAGATTTGGCACAGATCTCCTAGGCAACGTCAAACAAACGGCCGCGAACTCCCGTGAAAATGATTTAGATTATTTTTGTCATGTTAAATATGACTGTTACTAGTGTAAATATTTAATGTTATCATGAGAAAATATAAATATCTCACTTTCATCTACTTACAAATTGTATAAATCCACACACATGATCACATCCGAGGTGGGGTGACGGTTGGCCCCGCCCATTTAGAGAGACAGGAAGTGTATACAGTTTGCTATCATTGGAGCAGCCGCTCATGGACTATCTTTCCATTTATTCAATATCTTTGGTTGAACACAATGCTTGTAGCAGAGCACAGGTAGGCGCACTTTAGCGTGCTGTTTGAATCCATTGCGAGTGCTTTTAATTAATTTAAATCGCAACTCTTATAGATGCGGCATCTTTGCTGCGACCGAGACGAAGTAATGGTCGTCTGCCGCCGACCGGCGCTTAGGTGAGTTATTGATAGTTTTGTTTGTTTTTAATTGCTGTAGGCCGGATTCTAAATTCTTTGCTTCCCCCTTCAACAGCCGGCCGGTTGTATGGCGTGAGGTGGCTTACTCCCCCCGCCCCGCCAGCCTTCTTCACCCCTCTCCCTCTTTGGAGGAGAATAAAGTGACCGGACTGAACCGGGCTTTTGGATGGTAATGCTAAGAAGAGCACTGATCTTTTATGGCCACGGCTACATGCTACTGCTGCTTCGCTGTGTCTGCTGAGCTGCTATTTAACAGACTACTGTTATGGATTCCTCCCTCCTTGCTGCTTCGGCTTGGTTCGGGGTACCGTCGGCCTACTGACTGACTCCATTGCTGTTGCTGACCCTGCTCCCCGCTGCGACCAAGTGCCGGCGCGGGGTGCCGGTCGGCGTATGTGTTTGGCTGCCGCTCGTGTGTGCTGCTACGAGCCCTACCTGGACTTTCAGCCATTCACTTGGACTGTGTGTGTGGCGTGTGTGTGAATGTGTGAATGGAACAAGGTTTTGTTTCTTCATGGTTATTGTACATTTTCATTTAGTTTTCATTTGCAAATTGATTTAGTTGTTTTCTTTTGCTTTAACCGAGCCCTCTTAATTTTGCCTTTCCTCTTCCCCCCTAGAGCTGAAGGCCGACGGTGGTGGTGGTGGTCTCCCTGGGTGGTGGTGATCCCCTTGTGTGCATGTGTGATCCCCGTTCAAGATTTTCTTTGTGCATATCACTTTTTGCTGTGTGAGTGGGGTGTTCCCTTTTTCTTTTGGACTTCACTTCCCTTTTTGACCCCTCCTCCGGCCGGTAAGCCTCAGCCAGCCCCTTTTCCTGGGTTCCGGTGTTTATTAATTTCATTTTTGCAAACCTTGTCATTTTAAAATAAACTTTTGTATGTGATCATTGAACTCCGTCTCCTACCCTCCCTGAGTGAACGAACCTGAGTCACCTTTGATAGGTGATAGTGACATTTAGTATGGGACCTTGGGCCCTAACCCAAGGTGGCGTTGTTGGCTTAGAGATTTGAATAAGTTTTATTAATTTAGTCATTGCAGAAAGAGTCCTCAAACCGCTCGTACCGCCACATATGTAAGTGTGCTCGCTTTCCCGCTGTGTTGCCAACCCTCCTCCTGGCCATGTGCATTTGTTTACAACGACGCCAGCGATCAACAGAGCGGATAAACAATATAAGTTACAGGACGCATTTGTGTCGCTGTGCTGCAGAGACGACTACTGGGACACCGGGGCGGCTTTTCAACCAAGAGATTCAATAAGTGAGTGACGCGCAGGTGGAAGGCAGAGAGTTTCTACTCCCTCATACAGTAACAAGTAAAGCCACCAGCTTGTTTGCAACGGAAGCTCCTCTTCCTGGTCCGCCCAAGTCTCGCGAGATTTGCGTCAGTGTCAGTTAATCGTAATGACGACAGGAAGAGGAGCTTCTGCTGCAAACAAGCTTGAAATATAGACTTATTTAATTTATTTCGGGACAATTTCGCCTTTCGGGGCTTCAATACAAGACGGACATTACAGACAAGCAGCATGGAGGTATTTGGATGTTTTTGTGACGAAGACCGCCGGTGTCCATTTGCAACCGTTACATGGACATGCACTGCTACGCCGAGATCCCCTGTAACTCAGAGAAGCCACGGAGGACTCTGAAACTTCTCCCTTTCATTCTGGGGTGAACTATTCCTTTAAGCTACAAACCATAGTTCCTCTTTAATAAAAAGAAAATAAATACCAGAATTAATATGGAAATACAGAAATACCTATAGGTAGGTTGGCATGTAGGAAAGGAAAGAAGGAAGGTGGGTGGATGGATGGATAGATAAATACAGGAATAAATGTACCGGTATATGAATAAATACAGAAATAAATCTCATAATGCGTGAATATATAGATGAATACATTGCATTTACATAGGGATTGCATCATTTATATAAACAATGAAGTCATTTTACTGTTCTTCATATTTACATCCTGCAGGAGCTTATGCTTTAATATTATACAACCATAAAATTTGGTTCCTGCATCGCTCTGCTGTTTTCTATTCAAACGTGAACCAGCTCTGGTGTTTTTACAGTGTGTTTAAAAGCTGAGTGGAGTCTGTGTACGACAACAGCAACAACAGAAACAGCAGCAGCAACAGAAACAGCAGCAGCTTCGGTAACAGACGCCTCGTCACCGTGGGTCCAGATGGTTTCGGTGGTTGAACATGAACACACTCAAAAGACACGAGATGAGGAGGTGGACGCTCTTGGCTCAAGGTCTGAGTGTTTGTTTGGAGCTGCTGTGTTTTTATTTGTATTCTCACTGCACTGACACACACACACACCCTGGAGAGATGAGGTGTGTGAATAAAATCAAATTATCTGAGAAACAAAGAGCCGTCCGCTGAATAGCAGCCACATCTACAAACACAAACACACACTCATACAGCCCCTCCCACCCTGACTCGTCTCTCCTGAGAGGAGGAGGAGGAGGAGGAGGAGGAGGAGGAGGAGGAGGAGGAAGAGCCGGGCCTTCACTCCCCATGCGGCCGCAACACAAACAAGCCAGAACCACCGACTTCAAAGCGGCCACACAAACGCCACACACACACACACACACAGGGCCTGTCTCAGACATCTCCGGTCATGTGACTCGGCGCCAGGTGCACTCGGACCGGGCCCTTGGCAGAGCGGCGGTGGCGTGGTCCCCGGCCCTGTCAGTTTTGATCAGCAGCCAATCAGGGGCTCTCCCTCCTTTGAGGTGGCCGTTTTTCGAGCTGCTGGGGATAGAGGGGATTGAAGGGGGGGGGGGGGCGTTTCGGGGCCACCTCCCAGATTTGGCCGAGCACCTGCTGCTCTCCAATATGCCCACCCGCTCCCCACGGTGTCACAACAGTCACCTCATTCACGCTCCTTCAAGACCCCCCCCCCCCCTTGTCTATCTGCCCCTGCCAGGTGGGGCCAAACACATGCCTGCTGTCTAATAAACACCCAGACGTGCCAGCGTTGCCCGGCTCGCTGCGAGGAGTCCTGGGACACGTCAGACCATCACAGTGACTTGTGCCAGAGCCAAACAGGGCTCAGGGAGGGGAAACCACGGCGACAATAAACACAACCACCCCCCTTTAAAGGGATAGTTCAACATTTTTGGCAAATTGGTCCAGTAGGTTCGTTACCTTTAATTGTTGGTGCAAGTTATTTTTAGAACGGCGGAGCAGAGCCGTGAGCTGCCCAGAGCTACGCTACGGAGGCTCATGGGATTTCTTGGTTTCCCTCATCAAACTCATCAAATACACAATCCAACAACTCCACAACGCTCTGGTGGACAAGTTGTGACCTGCACATTCACCACGCTATGAGATAATAACACAACGTTACCACACAGAGTTGTTTTAGAGGGAAGTTCATGCAAAACCGGTGATGCGCGTTGCCTTCAGGGACAGTTTTTCATCAAGCTCTGTCTCTGTATTTACCCTAACATTGTGTTATTATCTCATAGCGTGGTGAATGTGCAGGTCACAACTTGTCCACCAGAGTGTTTTGGAGTCGTTGGATTGTGTATTTGATGAGGGAAACCAAGAAATCCCATGAGCCTCCGTAGTGTAGCTCTGAGCAGCTCACGGCTCTGCTCCGCCATTCTAAAAATAGCTTGCACCGACAATTAAAGGTAACGAACCGACTGCTATGACTATAGGGATTATGGCAATGATTTGCGAAAAAGGTTGAACTATCCCTTTAAAACCACACATCTAGAACAACAACAACAAAAACAACAGCTGACAGACGACAGGAAAGAACAAAGAGGAAAATGGTCAACACATCCTCCGGGAAAGCAAAAGCTCCTAATAAAACATTTTCAGCATGAATAAACACAATATAGAAAATCCCCACGCCGTCTTTAAAGGAGCGAGGGAGGGAGAGAGGGAGGGAAGGAGGGAGGGAGGGAGGGAGGGCTAAATGAGAAATCGCTTTTTCCCCCTTTTGTTTGTTCATTTCCTGCTAAGAGGCGATGATGGCTAATATGTCTGACCATCAACACAAATTCACCACGTGGTGTCGAGGAGCTGCAGGCTGATGGAGCCGGAGCTGCTCCCCAAATGATGACAGACACACTGGGGAAATCAAGCCAATCACCCCCCCCTCCTCCCTCTCCCTCCCCCCATATCACCACCATCACACCTCCACAAGCCTCACTCCTCCTCTCTTTACCTCTAAATAACCAAACTCCTGCTTGTTTTCTTCTATCTTCTCCTCCTTCTCCTTCTCCTCTCTCTGCCATCGATCTATGACCCCGTCCCTCACGGCAGAGCCGGCCGGGCCAATCTCAGCCCTGGCAAAACCAATTCAACCCACAATGTAATGCTCTCCACTTCAGCTATAAGCTCCAATTGCAGCTCTTGAACTGGAAATTACATTTTCACAGCTTGCTAACACTGAATTAATGCCAATTATAATGGGTGTTTGAGCTGAGGATGCAATGAAAACAGCAGCAGACACGTTTGGAGGCCAAACGCTGCACATTCGCCTCAGCCAAAATGTTAATATCAGTCCAGTTTGCTTTTTTTTTTTGACAGCTGCGATTTGTATTCAGAGCAGAGGACGAGACTTTTTTTCTTCCTTAATCTTCTCTTTTACTCTCACCTTTCCTCCCTCCCTCTCTCTCTGTGTCTGTGTGAAGTGTTGTTGAGCAGAGCGAGGAGGACGGCTTGCAGAAATGGAGACGATGGCGACGACATCATCATCATCATCGTCGTCGTCAGCTGCAGCAGCATCATCGTGCACAAATGAGGAGTTTAAACAGTGAGGAGAGGAATGAGGAGGAAGACGGAGGAGCGGCGCCTCAAAGTGCCTTCGTGTCGAGAAGAGAAGAGAAGAGAGGGAGAATAAATGGAGAGAAAATGATGGCACTTGGGGAGGGAAGTTAATAGTGATAAAGTACTCTACTGGAACAAAGTCCCCCTCAAATCCATATAGCTGTAGCTGCCTCTGCTGCCACAGACGGAGAGGAGGAGGAAGGGGGGGAGGGGGGTCTAAACAGTTATTTTGCGAGAGATGACAGCAGAATTTCTGAAATAAAATAAATAAAAAGCTCCACTGTGACACAGAAAATCCACCGAGTCCCGTTCACAGTGTGTTTTACCTCCTTCAGATGTTCGACCTGCAGCAAAGAGCGTCTCCTTCACCTCAGCGTCAACACGACCTAGAGTTCAGTTTTTGATGTTTGATTTACTCCCGAGAGGAGAATCTAAATCCTATATTTATCTAGTATACAGGCTTCATTTCATTTCATTGATTTGTTTATTTGTAACGGGCCTCTGCGTATTCATGAACATACAATATGTATAAATACGCCAGATTTAGCTCTAAGGCTAATTTCCATCTGCAGTCCCGGTTGTATGGAGGTCAAAGGCCGCCGATGTTAAAATTTAATCAGATCATTAAAATGTTATTGTCCAGCAGTATAAAAGTAATTTAAAAGTCTGGATGTGGGATGGAAACGTGACGTCGATCTGAGGATCTGAAGGTTGAGCTTCTATTTTAATAATATGTATGACCTGAGGGCCTCTAGGGGGCGCTATAGAAATATTGTTTTGTTTTTTTCGCCCTGTCACATTTAATTGCCTGAAAATGATATATTTCATTTTTAACTATTTTCTTTTTCAAGTAAGATTGATGATTAGCCTACTACCTGCATTGCATTATGGGTATTTCATTAAATATCATGAAAACATGTTTAAATACCACTACAACTAAAAATAATATGGTGACCGTAATAGAAATAGATTATCCTGAAAATGAATATATCTGCAATGATTTACATATGGACAACTTCCTGCCAGACCTCAGACACGATACATTTGAGTTGTGTGAAAAAAGTAAAGTAAATTTGAGTTTGTATTTTCATGCAAATTACAAACTGATTTCAGTACTCACGGCCTTGAGCTTAAATTTGCAGCTGTCAAAAAATATTAATCAAGTGATTTAACTTTAATGTTGTGAAATTTATTTGTGGAACACAGGCAGTATTTATTCTTTTACAAAATCAAATTTGCAAGCCCCTCAGTTTTGTGATTTAACAAGTTGGTTTGATGCTTTTTGAAACATTTTTGAACACGTTTAAATCAGATTGTTTCTCAGCTGTCGGGCGTCTGCTCGAGTTTATTGCTGCCGTTTGATTCGAGAAGCCGATTCAGTGTTCAAGACGCTTCTTCCTCTGAGGTGTGAGCGTGTGTGGCTGAAATTAGAGCTGAAATCTCACACGTCGTGCAGTCGGAGTATCACAAGCGTAGTGTAATTCCCAATGACGATCACACCTGTCACTGACACCATCTGGATACAGCTCGCTCTCATCCCCCTCTCTCTCTCTGTGTCTACAGCTCTTACCTCGACTGGTTGTACTGTGCTTTTTGATAAATCATTTATCATCCGAGTCAAGCAGGTCATGCATCATAGCCCTCTCTGATAATGGAGACGCTGCATATTTTGTTGCCTGCAAAATATCGAGCCTGTGTGCACTGATTGAATGTCGATGGAGCAGATATGGAGATGCTGCTCAGCGCTGACGTTGCCTTGTTTATATATTTAAATAAAAAGTCTGCTAATAGTGACTAACTGTGTAGCATTAATTGTAATGTCTCCTCCCCCCCAAAAAACAATATATTGTTTTATTTGAACCCATTAACGCAGCATCAGAGAGTGGTGCAGAAAAGCCGGCCTTGTGTGATGGCTCATCTCTGGAGGCCGAGCTGTGGATGTACACAGCTCATTAAAATGAGCAGCGATAATGGGAACAAGCTTGATTATCTTGCTAATGACATGTTGTCTCATAAAGTAACCGGGAAAAGCTAGTGCACGGGGATTAACTATAGCCTACTGCACAGCAGCACCATGTGGCCCAAAAATATTTCAACGTAATTTCTGCACCATTATGTCCAGTAATGTAATGTATGTTTGGTAAACAAAACAAGTCGGAGTCAGAGTTTGGAAAGGAGAATTCCAGTCATTTTCTAAGTAACGCTTCACAGCTCTCGGTTCCTAGAGTGCGACCATAGGAAAAAATCTGAGAAAAATATGTGCAGCCCGAACCTAGCTCTCGCTGTGCTACACTGCAGTGAAACAGTTCTTCTAACCACGACTTTGGCCTTTATATAATGCTCAAAATATCACTACACATGCTTTGCAACTTCCACCAGTTTCTTAACACACAACACTGAGTGTGAATAACACCGTTAATGAGAGAGCAGTGCATTCAGGGGGAAAAAATGATTTTGGATGGGAAAAAAGCATCTATGCAATATGAATATGCAATATGAACGGCTTTTTTTTGTAGTGCAACTAACAGGAGGAGAGAAAATAGACCGGAATTCTCCTTTAAGCCATGAAAACAACCTGCAGTTCCCCCGCTGACCACTAGAGTGTGTCTGAATTTGTATGTTAATCACTTGCTCAAAGCTTTTTAAAGCGTTGAATTCTGCATAAATGAGTGTGTGACCACTTAAAGTGACAGGTGGGTGAACAAACCTTTGCCCCACCAGTCAGAATACACCAAAGTCTGTGCCCCGCCCCTTTTTGCCCATTTATAGATAAGATGTAGGTTTGGGGGCGGAGTCAAGTGCTGCCAAGATGGCGACGGTGGAGCAGCTCATTGCTCTGTCCATCTAACCCACCCTGCAAAAAAACAAGCAATGATGATGCTAACAGACTAATGCTAATGTTTACCATGGTAACCAACTTAATTTAGCTTCATGCTAACATTTGCTAACCTGCACAAATGCTTACTCTTTAGGCTACTGGATGAATCTGAATTTCCACACAATGATGGAGCTTGATAGAAAAAATAAACTTTTCTATTACAATTCCAGTCATTTTTTATTCATATTCATATATTCACAACAGAAGTTATCTCGAGGCATGTCTCAAATAGAGCAGGTCTAGACCTTCTCTTCATTATAGTATTTGCAGAAACCTCAACAATTCCCCATCAAGAGCAGCTGCAGCCACAGGGGCCGAGGCAGAATCCTTGAACAGAACCAAACTCGACTGGACGTCGACACCAGAAACTATAACTTCCTGACAATCCATCCAATAGTTGTTGAGATATTTCACTTAAAAACAAAAATGTCAAACATGCTGATGATGCTAAAGGACAAAAGTCTGAGCGATTAATCCTCTTGAGACCATGAACGTCTCCACAGAGTTTCCGTCGTCAGTCAGTTCCGTCCGACAGCTGCTGACACGGCAGCACCGTGTCATGTTTACTCTTGTGCTGACAGAGAGAGAAGCGTATTTTTTGTTGTGTTTTGACCAACACTGACAAGGCTCCGTCTCCTGAAACCTTGAAGCTAATTGTTGAGCTTCTCTCTGGCCTGCACACGGCGCAGTAACAGGTTTGTGCAGCAGGTTCCTGTTGGAGGAAGCACAATACACGTCTATTGAGCGCGAGGCTGCACAGGGCCGGTGGCTGTCTGCCCGGGAGCAGGATGTTTTTGTGTGTGCGTGCACCCATTTGCTCTTTTCCCTCACACAGAACCTCTATTGTGATGTTCCTGGCACTCTGCGCTATTTGACTGGAGGCCTCTGCCAGCAACCCCCCCCCCCCCCTCTTTACCCCCCCTCCTCTCCCCGCCGCTGACCCCTCGCTTAGGACTTTAAGAAGAAAGACAGGTGATTTTTTTTTTTCTCCCCAAGAGTTTAAATCAGAGTGTCATCCTGGGAAAAAAAGGAAAGTATCAAATAAAATGTTTAATAAATAAATGTATCTTAAATCAGATATTTCTTTCCTCCCTGCACTATTTGCACAGTTTACAAGCGACATCACTCGCTGGTCATTTCCGATGCGATTATGTGGCTCCTTATCTGAAAGTCTCCAGGTGTCTCTTTAAATATCAGATGCTTTTGAAGTGCAGCAGCAGCAGCAGCAGCAGCAGCAGTAGAAGGTCTCATTATCATCATCACATCTCTGCTGCGATAGAGCCGTTGACATTTGGGATGTTTCACCCATCAGACTTTTATTTATTTATTTATTTATTCTTTCTGGGATGTGCTCAGAGCTGTGAGATGGAGTGTCAGCCCAGGTGACTGCCTTAACTTCACCCGTCTCCTCCTGCCCCACGCCGGAGCCGGAGCCCTCCCCACCTGTCAGTCATCCTGCCTCCCGCTGAGTGACAGTCCTGTCAGCTAGTGGGGAGAAATAGAGAGTGGGGGGAGACTGTGGGGGTCCAGTCACATCTGTTGTTTTACAGGCAGCCTGTGTTCAGCCCCAGGGATCTCATTATAACCCAGCCTGTCGAGAGGATCGCTCATGAAGCACTCAGCCTCACAATGATACCGACAGCCCAAACAAGACAGCAAGCTTGCAGACAAACACACGGGCATATGTTGATCATGTTCACTCAACACTGACATGCAAGTTTAACCAACCAGCCTATAGTCTTGTACATACATATAAAAGAAATCTGGATGACGATGCAGAGGAAAAACTGTGCACGCCAACCAAAAAACAATAAAAGTGACAGCACTCAGTATTCACTGCTTGTGTTCTGCTGCAGCTGTCGATCTGGGATTAAACTTTGCCTGCAAACAGACAGACACTAAAGGTGAGCAAAAAATAAAATAAATAAATAAAAAAAAGCAGCCTTTAAAGTCAGAGAGGCAGCAGTCAGGAGGCAGGAGGCAGCAGCAGGCTGTCCACTCTGCCTCGCTGTCGCTGCTCCATGAAACAAAGTGGGCTGATTCGTGTCACTTTACTAATTCTCAGGGGCGCGGCGAGCACGGTGCTCCATGCAAATGGTGTGGTTTGTTTGAGAGCGAGGGAGGGAGGGAGGGGGAGGGAGGGAGGGAGGTGGAGAGAGGGAGAGAGAGATGAAGAGAGGTAAAGGGAGGAGTGAAAGGAAGCATGGGTAAAGAAGAAGAAAGGAAGCAGCAGTGTGCATACTGGAATATGTATGTTGATGTAAGTCTCTCTGCCCATTGACTCCCCACTGGACAATGCATGTTTGTATTCACACACAGACACATGCACACACACACAGAGACACGCACACACATGCACACACACTGTCCCGTCTGCAGCTGTGTCCTTTATTCAAACTACTGGCTCTGGTGCTTTGTTTCTCTTTAACACAATGACAGTAATAAATCTGATCCTAATGAGCAACAGTTTAAGTTTAATTTCTGTTGCTTATACGAAAAAACAACAAAAAAACGCTGCAGTCACCATAGTTACGGCTCAAACACCTGAACATGGCGACAGCAGCAGCAGCAGCAGCAGAAGGATTTTTACTCTACTGTGCAGACGAGGAAAGAAATATGAGCCGTGACACGACTGGACAGCTTGTAAACAAGTTGACATTGCGTCCTGATTATCTCACACTTAAAGAGTCACCTTTGTCTTTTCTCTCAGTAATAACCCTTCGCTGCGTAACCACAACAACACCACAACAACAACAACAACAGGTCGTGAAATGAGACATGAGTGTACTCGCTACGTGGCGACTTGTTTTAATGTGGTGTCTGTTTCCTTGTGATTATTGATAACCTTTAATGCTCAGTGAGTGCAGGCTGGAAGCTACGGAAGCCCTGAGCAGCCAAATGTCTGTGTATTTACAGTATTTCCTCCATTTTCCAGAGGTAACGACATCATCAACTGGAGATTTTTGTTTTTTTTTAAAAACAGTCCATGCTGCTTTTTAATGAAGGAAATATCAAAATCAATAAATGCAGCAGTGTCAATATTGACGTCTGCCATAGACTGAAACAGCTTCATAAATAATGTACACCTAAGTGTGCATCGTCTCAGAAGAGGTCAGAGGGGGGGCGGGTTCAGGTTTGGCAGCGTCTCCATGGATACTGGATGATGCCTGAGAGATGTCGATCAGCGCAGCACAAGAAAAGTAAATTTCTAAATCATCTCAGGAAATGACCTGATTCTCTTAGGACACACCGAGTAGGCTATATATGTATTTATAGGAAGAATAGAAGAATATATATAGTATAATATATTTTATAGCTATGCAACAAAATGCCTTCTATGAATTCCGATTCCCTCTTTATTCACCGCCCGACCTCTCGTGTTGATTAAATAATTCAACTCTCTCCTCGCTCTCAGTGAACACCACCGACCCGTTGCTCCCGTGTGTCTGTTTTGTTAGGACTCTGCACGCATCACTGGGAAAAAAAAAAAAAGTATAAGTCTGTGTTTTATTGCGTCTGAGATTTTCAATCTAGTCGGTGGGTCAAGATCAGGCGTGGACATTAAAATTTATAAAGGGAGGGAGGAGAAGGGAAGGGAGTGCTTTAAAACCAAAAGGCATGTCATGCAGGAGAGCAGGGAAGAGACGAGACGATAAACAGCCAAAGCCTCAGGTCGACATGCACAAGACAACACGACCTCAGGCCAACACAAGGCCGCCGCCGTCGCCGCCGCCATCTTCCCTGACCTGAGAGGAAAAACTCAGACATTCACTCTCACTGCATTTAGATTCAGGCATATTCAGGACAACGCTGAGGCTGGTAGTAACACCATAAGCCCGGTTTGGATAACACGTTCTGCTCCAGCTGCAGCAGATTAACCTGCTCGTCCAGTTGGAGAGGAGGAGAAACTTAAAAGGGGACTAAGAACTACTTTTTAATCCGGAAATTTAAAGTCTTAATAGTGTACAAGCTGAAACTGTCCTTGATCTGATGCATGGCTGCGAGGCGAGCTCCACCGCACTTCCCCATTTATGATATAATCTCTTGCCAGCGGCTACACACCAGCTTAGACAATCCCTTTTAACCAGCGTCTTATCCAGCCTCTTGTCCACCCTGCAAAAAGTCATTTAAATGCTCCCTTACTCCTCTCAGCAGAAATGTGCAGCTTTTTATTTTGTGGCTTATCGTTTTTCTTAAGGGACAATAATATTACTTCCATAATAGGAATATATACACACACAACACTGTGGGAGTGTGTGTGTGTGAATGCAGAATGCAGAGCGTCCGTCTGGATGAATAAATGGATTAAGATGAAACTTTAATGATGACGCCTGTGAGAAAACGGAGGTGAGACGAGTCTCAACAACGCTGTGGAAATATTGAATATATATAAATGTGAAGAAAATTGGACTGAAACTTTTAAAAAAAAAAGCGATATCACCGAGTCTGCTTTTAATATTTTCACCACTTTATCTCACAACCAAACAGCCCTACAGTTTCCTACGGTGGCCTCAACACACTGACAAACACATGCAAAAACTGTCATTTCAGAAAACAGTTTTGTCAATATGTCACTTTTCTGTCTCTACAAACTGGGAGTTTCTGCAGCGCCTGCGTTCTCAAAATTGATCAAGTCGTTTTCTAGATTTGCAGCACATTTGCGGTTTTTGCAAGTTGTGTGTGTACTCTCAGAGCCACTCTACCTTCCTCTGAAACTATAGCTGCTATAATGCATGGTGCTGCATTCAAGACAACCTGGAAAAAACTGAGCTCCAAGTTGTGAAAAATTGACAGCAACAAAACATGCAGCCTTCACCATTAGTGGTGAGAATGGAGAGATTGTAAAACAAAAGTTATTTGTCGATGTTTTCACGCATCTTCATCTGCTTCCAGAATGTGCATAAAGCATAAACTTATTTCAGGCATCCATGTTTTCTCTCCTCTGAGTTAAACCTGTAGCGTGAACGCTATGATGTCAGAAAGTTTCTGAGTTCTGACTTCTCGGTTACTTCCAAGCTGTTTTGAACGCAGCATAAATGTACGAGTGCAGCTATGTTTAGCTCTTCCTGACGCTCTACTGTAGTGAGACATTATAGTATCTATAATAATATTCAAAATGAAGCAAAACTGATGTCAGTTGATTTTTCTGGTTGGCACTTTTTTTTTTTTAAAGAAGCTAAAACATGTTTTTGTCCTCGTCCACTGATCCCCAACACGCTTCTATAAGTACCACAACACGACCCCATGCTAAAATAACCAAACTATCCCTTTAAGAAGATGCAAATTAATGAATTAGTGCATTAATAACAGAGTTTATGGACAAAAGGGGTAAAACTGTATATTTTTTAAAAGATCTGTTTCTTAATTTGATTGATATGTATATGTATGTATGTATTCACACAATGATTTATATGTATGTAAATATGAGCCCACGCACATCAACCCATGTATTCAAATTAAAGATGTAGATACGTACATGGCGTCTATATTTGGATACGCGTGCTGCTGGGTGTTCACTTTATGTAAATCTGACTCCTCCATCTGTGTGGAGTTTTTTATTCTATTTTTTATAAACTGTGTCAGAGTATGTGCGTATGTGTGTAGGTGTGTGTTTGTCATTATCTCACGAACAACAGTGGCAGAAGAGGACGACATATATAACATCAAGCCTATATACAGTACAGTGATGCAGTGTTGTTTATGCACTGATCAGTCAAATATACAGTCCAGGCACGAACGGTCTCCTCAGTGAAGAGTGTGGAAATGGTGCACAGAGACAGTTCTCATTTTCTTTAAATAAGATCCCCCCCCTCCTGTTGCAGATATACTGTACTGTACAAAGACAGTGGTGCTGCGGCTGCAGAGTCGACTGTGAAATGCCTGATCAGGCCGATTCATATTCACTTTCAAATTCGAGCATTTTTCAAATAAAAAAATGAAAACGTAAAAAGAGAGGCAGGAGGCCTCGCAGGAAAAAATATCCTATTCACTGCACAAAAACAAGCCATTCGATGGAAAACTTCTGCTGCATTCAAATCCTAAAATAAAACCTTACCCTTCTCTCACAATCTGCTTTTGAAAGTTTTAATGGCTCATGAATCGATCTCTCCTGAATGTTTTTGCTACAAACCGAGCAGCATAGAAGGATTTAAAAAAAAAGGCCAAGAAATAAAATAAAATGAAAAAAAAAACAAACCCTGGTCCTTTCTGAGCCGCATGAGGCAGCAGGGCCGCAGAGAAATTACCTTTATTAAGTCTACAACGACCCTATTGATTTCCTGTTGTGTGTCTGCCATAATAATGAAGATGGCGGATGTCAGCGGGGCCGCGGCGTAATCAGTGTGTCCTTCCTCTGAGTGATGAAGAGGAGAGAGGCCGAGCGCTAACGTGTAGCCGCCGCCGCCGCCGCAAGATTACAGCTGATTTGACCACTTAACAGAAGCAAATGGGTTTTTAATGTGGAAATACAGATCAAGTTGTCGTCGGGCTTTAAAGTGCACGTCGTAGGCTACACACGCACTTCTGTGGGTTAGTGCTGTTCAAGCTTAAAGGCTTAATCCTCATTTTGTTTTAGCAGCCGCATATTTAGCTTCTTTATCGATTTTCAGGCCCTTTCTGTTTTATTCCTTTCGATTTAAAGAGGCTGTTTATGTTTTCTCTGCAGCCCAGTGTGGTTTCTCTGGAGGTGATGGTGGTGTTGTTGTTGTTGCTTAACTTTGTCCATTGTGGTCATAGGGCTCTGAATTAACACCTGCCAACCCAATCAAATATAGGTCAAAATTCACTTCAATAAAAACTTGATGAATAAGGTTCTGTATAGCCTATGGTTCAGAGCCATTCTCCCTCTAGCTCTGTTCCTGGTTGGTCTCAATGTCTACACTACATTTCCCATGGCTATCATACGCTCATTGGCTGCGGATGCTGTGACACGGCATTTGTCTGGGTAGACGAGGAGTAGATTGTGATGAAAAGACGAGCCAAGTGGAACAAATTCAAAAGAAAAGAAGAACTTAAACCGTGATGATGGTTGGGACAGACACTCATAACATGCCTAACCCTAACCGAACAGGGGGAAAAAGGCTACTATGGCACTTACCAGCCAACTATTTTCATCTGGTGATCAAAAAAGTTATTTTAGAGCTCTGATTGTGGTGTTTACATGACGATAAAGTTAACATGCTAACCTCGCTAGAGCACTGGTTCCAGGGTGCCATTCCGAAGGGCCGCCACTCCGAACGTTTACTTTAATTTGTCGGAATGCCGACCCTTAATTATTTATGGGAAAAGGGTGCCATTCCGAACCCGAAAAAAAGTTGAATGGTTCAAAGCACAGGCTATACAAATGCAAATGTTTTGGTAGCGAAGTGGTTAGAGCGTCCAGTTTGGATGCGATGGATCAGGGTTCGACTCCCGGGGGAGACACATATCCTATGATTTTATTGGCCTCTACCTAATCTTTTTACTAAACTTAACCAACTCCTTTCTACATTCCCTAAACCTAACCAAAGCACAGAGCAAGGACATTTATTTTAAGCAGGAGCGCCGCGGCTGCATCAGACTCGCACCTGGGTGAAACTTTGGAGGCGGAGGGGGAGGGGCAAGGGGACGCTGTCCCCGCGGCGCGTCGTGTCAAGCCGGGCAGGAAGTCAAACCACGAGAGAATCCGGTCAATTTTCAAAATAAAACACATTCGGAACGCCGGCCCCTCGGGAAGTTCGTAATGACGGACCTTCGGGAATTTTCGGACTGGCAGACCGTCGGAATGGCGTTCCTTCGGAATGGCGGTCGCCCCCCAGAGCACTAGAGACAAGAGCTAACATTTGTTTTGAGAAATAAAGTTTGTTGTAGTTTCTTCCAGACTGGTAAATAAACAGCTGCTAATGCTAATTGCCTGCTAATTATGTATGCAGTGCTAATTATGTAGCCTCAGCAAAGAGTCAAGTCAGGGCTTCCTCAGAGCAATGTTTGTATGTTTTTTTGTTTCTATAACTTACATTCATGGTCATTTAGCTAATGCTATGCTAACTTAGATTTGTTATTTGTGATCTAAGGAACCTTGGAATTGCATTTTGCTCTTTGCAGATGATGTAGTTCAGTCACTTTACTCGGACGGTGTCCAAGCCAGAGTCAGCACCTCCATGTCTGAGGCCGTGGCCCCGCCCCCTGCTGGTCGGGCTGAGGTCAGGCTTAGATTGGCCTTAGACATTAGGGTCAGGAGTTTGGAGTAAAGTCACATCTAAAAGCAGCCGGGTGAGGTGGTGTCTGAGCGGAAGACGCCTCCCAAATGACTTCCTGTGGAGGTTTTCCAGGCCTTGAGGGATTTCTGGAACTTCCCGTTTATCCTGCTGCCACGATGACCCCAACTTTATATAAACAGAGGAGAAATGAACGAATGGATGGATGGATGGATTTGTGGATATTTCGTCAAGTCATCCTCTCATCCCTTGAAAGTAAACGACAAAAGTACATTCTCATGCAAGGCATCATGGGAGCTTGGACTGATGTGGATATTTTCTGTCTGAGACCATAAAGGCCTCTGATAAAATGTGTTGTGGAGAGAAAAGGAGTCATGAGATTGACTTCAACAATCCCTCCTGAGTCTTTTCTCTCTCTCATACACACACATACACACACGCACTCAGAGGTGCAGACGCTGATACATCCTCACACAATCCCAAACTGTGGACTCTGTGATTTGATTCCTTACACATTCATATCGAGAGCCATTTCTATGTAAATGCGCGGCTCTTCTGCATCCCTTGACATTGTCATTCACTGCTCCGGCAACACGAGCCACAGGACACACTGTGAAGCAGCCGAGGAGACTTTGATCCCGCTGAATACAAATGATGACACGGCTCGACAAAGACGCCTTTCACACGGACCAGCGCTGTCGTGCTAGGACGTTGCCTTGAAGGCACGTGGTGGTGGTGGTGGTTGGATTAGCTTAGCTGCACTCCAAACCTGCTGCACCACGATGAGATGCTCAACCATGCAGAGGTATAAGCTACAATGCCGCTGCAAGGTTTGAGTCCAATTCAAGTTCAATGACAGTTAACAATCCAAATATATTTTTGGTATCAGAAAATAATTTAACGAGTTTCAGCTTCTCAAAATGTGAATGTCTGCTGCTTTTCGCTTTTTAAAAATCACAGTAGATTTAATATATTTTGCTTTTGATCAGATGAAATGAGCAATTTGCAAATAACCTTGTTGTCTGGGGAAATTATGAAAGCTGTTTTTAATACGGTGGCCCTGGGAGCTCAATACACTGCAACCAAGGAAAACACATGCAAACACAGAAATGCTACTAAATTCAGAAAACAACTCACAAAACACACTTAACAACACAAGCAGGGGTGACACACAAAAACAGGCGGTCCTGCCTAAGCTAATGCTAAGCTAACAGTAGATATTACTTATTGCACTGATGCAATAATATCAGAATCATGTGATATTGATGTGATAATAATAAAATCCCCCAGAAACACTTCCTGTTGTGCGGTGAGTTTGCATTTTATAGGCTGTGTAGTCAAACTGATGAAGCTAATTTCTGAATTTGTTGCATGTTTGTGCATGTTTTAACTACGGGCCACGGTAGTTTTCTACACTATATGACAACAAATATTTTTTTAGTAGCCTATGTGAGCATTAGATTGGATTGGACATATGATACACAAGAATATGAATAAAATACACATAATATAAATAATAACACCCAATAAGTAGGCTAAAATATATATGAATATATACATGATCAGCGTGAGTTAATATGTAATAAATAAATACTAAATAACACCACAATGCTTGTACGTGATGAAAGCGGAGAGAACCATGCTCAATTAGATTATATAGGACATGAGACATACAATACAAATAAGAATATGAATAAAATGCACATAATATAAATAACACCATGGAAGTAAAATATTATATTGGAAGTTAATATGTAGGCTTATAAATAAATACTAAATAACACCACAATGCTGGACTGTGCATGACAGACGTGGAGAGAATCACGAGCTGCAGCTCTGCTCAACTACAACTCTACGACTTTATTCAATAACAAGATACAAGAGAGCTGAGAAAGAAATAAAGAAAAGAGCAGAGAAAGTTCTCGTCCATCATGTTTAAAGTTAATAGACAGCAGTGCACTCGCCGCTTCTGTCTCCGAGTTCCTTGAGGATAAGGGATGAGAAGAAGAGACGCAGCCAGTCAGACATATGGAGGGAGGCCTGTTGGACACAGCGAGTTGGAGGTTCAGAGAGGAACGATATTTATTCACAGAGATGTTGGCTCCGTGTGACTTATTGCTCCTCTAAAGCCTTTTTATGAAGTGAGAAATCTTCATGTCTTCCACCTTGATGTGCAGAGTGCCGGCTCTCTGGGAGATGATGGACAGTCGGTCTGTGAACTACAGGCAGTCCTGTCTGTTCTGTCTCAGCGTCTCAGTTTTGCTATTCGTCTCTTCGGCTGTCTGGTCTCTGTAAGAGAGAGAGAGGGGGGGGGGGGGAGCAAGATTGCCTTTCATTGTTGCCTCCCCGGCCTCATCTCTCTTCCAGCTGAGCATGAACTACATCTTTTTTTTTTTTAGAGGGGGATGTTCTGTTCTTCTAGTGTTCTGGGATTGAACGTCTAGAAATTATGTATATGCACCTGCTTTGAACCTGTGCACCTTCACTTCAGCCCAGTGTTTCTGCAGTGTGAGCGACTTAAAGGGATAGTTCAACATTTTGGCAAATTGGCCCATTGTCATAATCCCTATAGTTTTTCGAGTAGGTTTGTTACCTTTAATTGTCGGTGCAAGCTATTTTTAGAACGGCGGAGCAGAGCCGTGAGCTGCTCAGAGCTACGCTACGGAGGCTCGTGGGATTTCTTGGTTTCCCTCATCAAACTCATCAAATACATAATCCAACAACTCCACAACGCTCTGGTGGACAAGTTGTGACCTGCACATTCACCACGCTATGAGATAATAACACAACGTTACCACACAGAGTTGTTTTAGAGGGAAATTCATGCAAAACTGCTGATGCACGTTCCCGTTGGGGACAGTTTTTCAGCAAAGCGTGCAGCAGAGCGTTTTGGAGTTGTTGGATTGTGTATTTAATGAGTTTGATGAGGGAAACCAAGAAATCCCATGAGACTCCGTAGCGTAGCTCTGAGCAGCTCACGGCTCTGCTCCGCCGTTCTAGAAATAGCTTGCACCAACAAATAAAGGTAACGAACCAAGGCCAAAACCACGGTGTAGACATTGGGACCAAATGACAAATAAGGTCCGGAGTTCACTTTTTTTTAATGAGACTGGGGGGTGGGGTATTTCCCACAATCTATGATATTAATTTTTGAAAATTGTTTAGAACATGGTGTGAGGACTCTCTCCCTGCTCCTCTCTGCTCCATCCCTCCTCTCTGCTCCATCCCTCTATCCCTCCTCTCTGCTCCATCCTTCCTCTCTTCTCCATCCCTCCTCTCTGTTCCATCCCTCCTCTCTTCTCCATCCTTCCTCTCTGCTCCATCCCTCCTCTCTGCTCCATCTCTCTATCCTTCCTCTCTGCTCCATCCCTCTATCCCTCCTCTCTGCTCCATCCTTCCTCTCTGCTCCATCCCTCTATCCCTCCTCTCTGCTCCATCCTTCCTCTCTGCTCCATCCCTCTATCCTTCCTCTCTGCTCCATCCCTCTATCCCTCCTCTCTGCTCCATCCCTCCATCCCTCTATCCCTCCTCTCTGCTCCATCCTTCCACCAGTTGAAGCAGAACCGGTTCCAGAACCGGTACCAGAACCAGTTCAGAACCGGAACCGGACCGGTACCAGAACCAGTACCAGAATCGGTACCAGAACCAGTACCAGTTCCAGAACCGGACCGGTACCAGAACCGGTACCAGAACTGGTACCAGTACCAGAACCGGTACCAGAATCAATACCAGAACCGGTTCCAGAACCGGTACCAGAACCAGTTCAGAACCGGAACCGGACCGGTACCAGAATCGGTACCAGTACCAGAACCGATTCCAGAACCGGTACCAGAACCAGTACCAGTCCCAGAACTGGTATCAGTACCGGAACCGGTAACAGAACCGATTCCAGAACCGGTACCAGAACCAGTACCATAACCGGAACCAGAACCAGTACCAGAACCAGGACCAGAACCAGTACCGGTACCAGAACCAGAACCAGAACCATAACCAGTACCAGTACCAGAACCAGAACCAGAACCATAACCATAACCAGTACCAGAACCAGTACCAGAACCAGTACCGGTACCAGAACCAGAACCAGAACCATAACCATAACCAGTACCAGAACCAGTACCAGAACCAGTGCCAGAACCAGGACCAGGACCAGAACCAGTACCGGTACCATAACCAGTACCAGAACCAGAATTTAATCACATAATTGATGTGATAAAAACTGTTCTTCATGCACAACACACAATTTTCCTTGAAGCCTCTACAAAGAACTTCTAACTGGATCAAAAGTCTGTAGTTTCTGCTGATGTCTCTGTGTGGCTGCAACAGCAAACAAGGCCATCGGTGGGAGGAGAAGTTATTTCTAAATAGAGGTCCAACTATCTGGTCTGGAGATACAGGTATTGAACCTCTGTGAGGGCGTTCACAAGGCCGATGATGTCACTGGATCCCTTTGTGCTCCATGTGCCAGCAACAGTTGTTGGTGGAAAGTTGGGTTTGGACTTCGTTAGTGCCCTCATCGTTGCAACACAATAGGGCACTAAGAGGTTAAATACCTGTATCTCCACACCAGATAGTTGGACCAGTCTCAGCCTGGTCAGGTGTGAACATGAACTGATGAAGCAGTGTAGGAATTTACATGCACAACAATTATCAATCATTATCAGTACCAGAATCAATACCAGAACCGGTATCAAACCCCTTACCAGAAGTAACACCCAAACTGGTACCAATCCAGTACCATTACCAAAGTGGGACATGTCCCCCCCAAAGTATATGGTGGTTTTGGCCTTGTAACGAACCAACTGCTATGACTGTAGGGATTATGGCAATGGGTCAATCTGCCATAGTGTTGAACTATCCCTTTAATGCTGATGAGGCTGTGGCAGGTAGTCGCTCTGCTACCGTTTAGACGCTGCAGAAATACACAATGATTAACACGTTTATAGTTAAACTGAGTTCAGGTAAATGAGCAGCAACACTGCAGGAACTGCAGAGAGAGTGAGAGAGAGAGAGAGAGAGAGAGAGAGAGAGAGAGAGAGAGAGAGAGAGAGAGAAAGCTGCTCCAGGCTCTGGTGAGATGATTAAATAAAAATGCAGGAAGAGCAATAAATATTTATGAATATAAATTTAATTGCTTATGACTTTAATTTACACTGCAAAAGAGTTTATAATAGTTTTACAACCGGAGAGAAAGTGACAGCGGTTTTATCTTTGGTCAGGGAATGTGAAGACATTCACTGTTCATTATTGGGTCGAAATTAAACTTTTTACAGGTTCCTTGATATTTTAACATTGCTTGAGGTGTTTGATTATAATAGTTTATAAACTTAATGTCAGCTTTAAAATTCTTATAGGTAAATGGAGGTAAGGAGCTGGATCCAGGTGGATCTGGATGTAGTTTACGGTTGCAGTGCAACAGGGTGTGGGATTCCTGAAGAGTTCCCCTCATGAATCTGCTCTCAGATCAGAGATAAATAAATATCACGGCTGCTTCTCACCGGCCGAGTCCGTCTTCCTTAATCACCAACAACACCGACCAATGTATCCCTCCTCCTCCTCCTCCTCCTCTTCCTCTCCACTTCACGGCCCGGCCCACCCCTCGCTCTCAGACAGAGAAACTCATTATAGCTAAGGATTAGATCGATCAGTATGAGGTGGGAGGGGAGGGGGGAGGGGGGGAGGAGATGCCCAGTGGAGAGGCAGCGTGCCTGGGCCAAGCAATTTATGCCAACAATGGAGCTCATCTCTGCATATCCTGACTGCTCCACGGAGGAAAACACTCAGCATCAAAACACCGGACACACACACACACACACACACACACAGACACACACACGGAGAGTTGTGTGACTATAGGAAGAGACTTATTAGCACAAAATGCACCTACAGAAATAAACAGTATCCAAGATGTGACACTTCTTTGTCAACGGTGGGTCAATAATTAAGCAGAAAAACCTTTCTTGTTAGAAAATAGTTCCTTATTACACACACACACAAACACACACACACACACACCAGAAGCATTGTCACATTCAGAGACGTCTGCTGCACAAATAAATCCTGATAACGAAGCATTTCCCTCACACACAAACACACACACACACACACACGGATGGCATTTTTAGTCTGAAGGCCGAAGTGTTCTCCTCTAAGTGGGTTCGTTCGCCTCCTGCCATCGCCCTGGAAACCGGTGAGAGAGTAAACACAAGTGGGATTGGGTTGTCTTCACTGTGGCCTCATCTCACTCCTCGGCCTATCTTTATTTCCCAGAGGGGTTATATTGGCTTCAGTACCTGCTTCACCCTGACTCAGGAATCCTCAGCTCCGCAAGGTGTGTGTGTGTGTGTGAGTGTGTGCAAGAAGCTGTGTGTGTATACCTGTATGCCTAATGTGTGTGTTGGTGTGTGTGTATGTGTGTGTGGGGCGGTTAATAACGGATTAAGCATCAAAGCAGCGAGCATAGGAGCAGCCAAGCTTTCCATAAATTAACTTCACCTTTTGTCTCTATTTCTTCCTTATTATTATTTTGGGGTGGAAATCCATGCAAATGAGGACGCGTCTAATCCCGGCTCCCGCATGGTCCAGGACGATAATGACGCCTTTTGTTGTTTACAGTACAAAAAAGAAGAAAAAAAAAGAGAAAAGGAGTCATCACGAGGCGAAGGTGGAGGAGTGGGCACCTGTAGGAAACTGACCTCAGTTCAGCCCCAAAAACAGTTCATGTTCATGTTCGTCTGAGGGTCAAGAAAAGGCAATAAAGAAAGAAAAATCAATCATCTCGAAGGTAAACAGGAAGTGGTAAAGACAAACTCAATGTAGGCTAAAAGAAAATTGAATTTGAGTCCACTGTGGGACTTTACTCAGTGAGTGTAAGCTAATAACTCATCTATCAGACGATGCAGCCCGAACTTTGTGCAAAAATCTATTTTCGATGAAAGTATAACGCAGGCGGATGAATTATACGTCAGCCTGCTCCCGATTCATCAGGCACTGATATTGGATCCGTCATCCGTCAATCAAACGTCTGAGAAACCACGACACAAACTCTCCTCCGTCCGCACTCCACTCTCCTCCTCCAGATCCCTGCGGTCCATCACTTAGCCTCTCTAGCTAAGTTAGCAAGCTATAGCTAACGTAGCAAGCCGCCTAGGACACATGACGTCTGTCCGACCTCCCACATCTCCGACTTAAGTAACCCTAACCCTTAACCTTACCCTAAACCTAACCTTAACACTGTAGAATGGGTGGTCGGAGAAATGAGCCGTCTGACTTTTGGGTGTAGGCTATGCTCCCCGCAAGCTAACTAGCTGACAGTTAGCTACGTCAGCTAGACACACACACACCGATCAGTCCCGCCCCAAACACTGAATAGGCCTGTCCTGCCCGCTCAGTAACGACCAATCAAATTGGTTTTCCTTACTCGGGTAAACTCGTGCGGCAACTCGTGGAAGAAGGCGCGACAAACGGCCATTTCTGAACACCTTTAAAGTGTTTGGTATGAAACGAGTTGTTATCAGAAGTGGAGCTCTTATCTCCAATCATCATCATCATCATCATCATCATCATCATCATCATCATCATCATCATCATCTATACATAAAGGGGCTTTGCTTTTGAAATCAACACAAACTGTGCAGGAACCTAATTAGGCTCCATTAAGGACGCTAATTACATAGCCGGAAAATGGCCAACAAACAAGACAACCAAGTGCAGATCCCAGCCGCCCCCCCTCCGCCCCCCACCCCACATATATCCCTCTCCCTCCCCCCTCAAAAAAGGCTGAGACTGGGAACGGCGTGCCCGTAATCCTTTTCACCACATGGATGCTGTCCTTGGCCTGAGAAAGAGCAGCATCCCGCAGGCAAAAACATGTTCTCATCTGCACAGAGGAGATAACCACACCACACCCAGGCTCCTCTCCTACACACACACACACACACACACACACACACACACACACACACACACACACACATACACATATACTATACCCTCCCTCCCCGCGCCACCAACCTGCCTCTGCACACCATCCATCCTCCCTCTAAGTTTTCTCTCTTATGGCTGTCCATCACACACACACACACACTCAAAGAGAAGCACGATGCCGCTGCAAACTCGCTGCAAAAGACAACGAGGAGGGAGAAGAAAGGCTGGAGTTAAAATGAGTTTGGACAGCAAAGCTTTTTTTTTTTTCTTTTTTCTTCCTCCTGCTCTGGTGTTGGCGCTCTCTGTGCATCTCTGCTGATTCAGTCACTTTGAAGTGTACAGCCTTTGATTTGGACAAAGATTAGGGAATTTGATCCCCCCCCTGCTCTAAAAGGAGCTGGCACACAGAGGTTGTTTTCACCGCCATAAAAAAGAGAAAGAAAAAAACACACACACACACACACACACACACACACAGAAAACATTCTGTCTACAAATCAATGGCTGATTCCTGATGGGACCTTCGCAGCTGGGAGTGAAGTGCATCATCTTCTGCCTGCAAAGTGTTTATCAGGCGACCCACCGGCCACACAGATTATTACATTGACTCCACGCGCTCACACATTGAGAGGAGTTTGGCGTCCAGCGACTGACAACAGGTGGACGGAGAGCGGCCGCCGTCCTGCTGGATGATGATGGCAACACCAGAAGCAATCTGAGCCAAGAGCCCTCACCTCTGCAGACAACAGGGGACGCCACCGCCGTCATCATCATCATCATCATCATCTCTGTGCTGCCTTCACAGAAAATAAAGCTGGAGAAGCACAAGAGCTCTGCGACCACTTAAAAAGCACAATATTAGGATTGCTCAGATCGAGTCTCAGCGCTCTGATAGATCAGAGGTTCGGCTCACGCTCAAATCACACACAAACCCCCCGCGTTCCCCGTCTCGCTTTGATTCGACTGTCACTGCAATTTGAAACTCTATGTTTAATAAGAAGATGCATGACTTTGTTAGAAGAAGACAAGTTGCTTTAAGAGGAAAAAAAAAAAGGATTTAGAAACCTCCAGGGCTGAGAAACAAAGCCGACATGGAGGCTACAAGACTGCAGTTCCTCTCCTGACCACTAGAGTGAGTCAGAGCCCAAACAGATTGATGGTGTATTTTATGACATCACATCGGAGTCGACTAACTCTTAGCTGATACCAGACGATAACAAGGATGTATAAGTTACAAAATGCCGTTGATATGGCAGATTTAACAACACAAAAACAACAATTAATGACTAATAAGAGTGTAATGTTCACTTTAATTTTCTGTTGGTGCGCGGAGCAGCCATCTTGGATTGTGAGCTCTGGGTTACTTCCAACTTCAGGGGACGTATCTCCACAGCTAACTTCCTCCTTCATAATGACTGCTTAGTGACCCATTTCCTGTATATGAAGCCTTTAAAGTCATAGTTATAATTGATGGTGTGGCTTATTTGAGTGACCACGGCCCCTCCATGCCCCATTTTTTGGATTAATCAGGAGTCAAGCTCTGCCAAGATGGCGACTCAGAAGCCTGTCTGAAAGAGAGAGAACAGATCCATTCACCTGTCAGGACGGGCGGGACTATTAGGCTGCTGTTGGTGCTGCTGCAAAGTCAGCAGGTCTGATTTACATCAACATTTAAAATACTTGAATTCATCAATGTGATGAATTAACCTTCATGTTTCAGATGAGTCAGTCACAAATAGACACTTAAAAGTTTAGATACGTTGCCTCCAGTTACGAGTTATCGTGAAATAAAAACATAAAATGTGAAAGAAGATTTCAGGTCACCTGCAGGAACCCACAGCTCTTGGGGGAAGTCGCTCAAAATCTCTGGTGAAACCTAAAGAAGACTGCTGAATAGATGAGTCTCATCATGAGTTTCTTCTTCACACAAACCAAACAGCACCCTGAGGTAAAGGTCACATCGACGTCCGACTGCATCACAGTTATTAAAACCACTCTGTTGCCCCCCTTCACCTCAATCAGTGCATATTGTCTGGTCAAAGGGAGTTTGTGAGATGGTGTTGTGTTGTGCGGTTATTGGGACGATACACATCCAGTCTCAGAACTGCCATTAGACGCTAAAAGCGATTGATTATAGACGCCGATATTCTGAGTGCAGACATTTTATTTGGCAGCTTCTTCTTTTCAGAGGGAAAAGTGCACGATCCTGTTCCTTTCAAACCTCCCTCCCTCACTATCGCTCTCTCTCTTCCCCCCATTGCCAACCCAACAGCTGCTTCTCCTTTGGCCAGCCTCCAAATGGATGACTGAGGAGAGTGAATGGGTTTTTAATTTCACTTATCGCCGCTTTCTCTCTAGCCCCCCCCCCCACTCCCCTCCCTCTCTAAACCTGCAGTGCCAACACTGTCAGATAGGAAGAAAACTTGGAGTGGGAGGAAGGGAAATAAACAGCAGTTTGTGAACAGCACGAGAGAGAGAGAAAAAAAACAAAAAACGATCCGAGCATCAAACCTTCAAATTAAGAGGACATTGATTAGGCATCAGCCGAGGTGTTTGAAGGAGTTGCTTTCTCCATCCTCTCCTCTTTTGTCGGTTAATTAATCATGATGGGTTTTAGTCAAGCACTTCAGAGGAGGCAAGAGGGAGTGAAGCAGTGATATTGTTCTGTTCTCTCTCCCAGAGCAGAGAGCTCAGGCGTCACTGTCTGTCTTTAAACTCCAGACAGGTGCGTTCCTTTACGAGCCGCCTCCGGCAAAGATGGCTGCTTCCCTACATGAGCAAACAGAAAGAAGCCTGCACGGGCCGCCATGAAACCCTCCTCCTCGTGGCTCGACCTGCGCTCTCAGCGAGGCGTCGGATGAGGAAGAAGAGACAGAAAACCAAAAGCAGTGGATGAAACCTGATGAAGCAGAGTAATTAAAATGAAAAGTTGTAGCTGCGAAGCTCGATAGGCCAGATTCTCTCAGCAGGAGACATGGGTGAAAAGGTCCCTCATATCAATCTGTATATAATATAACAAGATTTCCTTCTAGCTGTTGCCAGGGAAACATTTCAATTAAATGTTTTTTCCTCAGCCGCTGAGATACTTTGAAACACACCTGATGTCTCACAGAGGACGAGGAGGGTGCAGCGATAAATACAACACGACCGTAATATCTAACAACAGGTTGCAGCTGAATGCAAATCAGCCTCTGACATTCAGCACAGACACTGTAACGTGTAAAAGAGTAAGCAGCAGGTACAGAGACTAAAGAATAAAACTCCTCCAGGATAGTTCCCTCACACCACAGAGACACATTAAAAATGACAGGCGGGGGCTGTGCAACTTATAAACAAGTGGTGGTGGGGGAAAAAAAACAAAAAAAACAACAACCGGATGCTTTAAACTGAGTGCCTGCGGCGTGCAGTCGGCGTTTTGACACCCGTCCTAAGTGAGACGGATTACACAGAGCCAGTTTGATTTGAATAACAAGCAATTTACCAGCTCAGATGTGATGTGGTGCTGCAGAGGTGGAGGAGGAGGAGGACACCAGCTCCCATCACAGTTGTCTCTGTGTCGGTTGGCGACCCGGTCAAACCTGTGGTCCAGCTGGAGCGGGAGGACGACAGGAGGACCAGCGTCTCTGACTGAGATCCCAGCTCAGGTCAAGAGTCTCTGTGGACTGAACGGAGGATACACAGAAGAATTAACAAGATAACATTGATGATTTACACATTTAAAGGAGTCATAACCTGGTTTTTTACGTATCCAGCCCCCCTTGGATCACTTTGGATCAATTCGTAAAACTTATTAGAAAAAAAATAAAATAATTTTAATCAAACATTGAGCTTGTTCAGCTGGAGATTACGGGAGGTTTTGATTGGTCCGGATGTGCATTGTATAATATGTAATGAGGCAGCGTTGATTCGCCGCAGGAAGGACAGAGCCGGGGGGGGGGGCTTGCCTCTGACTCCAAGAGACAGAGCCCAGCTCAGCAGACTCAAAAACATAAACAGAGTCTCTGGTGGTGGACTGAAAGAGGCAAGTAGCGGAGGATAAAATCAGAAGAATTATTCCTGTTCGGAAAAAGAGCAGGATAACATGGATTTCAAACTCCAGCTTTTCAGGCAAGTTTCAACTGAGGTCAAACACCAATATGCATGTTTTAACAAGAGAAATTGCGATTTCCGGGTGATGACTCCTTTAAAACTGATATTTAATCAATGAAACAGTAGCAGGATGTGTTGCTTGATGTTTTGAAGGGAGCTGTGGGAGCTCTACATGACAACACCAAACACTATCACAACACTTTGGTTTCTTTCATTGTCACCACACTGTATATCATGCATTATTATTATTATTATACACTTGTTTCACATTGTTCTGTCTTTATCTGTTTGAATAAGTGGAATTAATCAAGTTCTGTTTGTGTTTTTGAGTTACCTGTTCCTACTTCCTGGTTTGGCCAAAAGAGGTGAGCGTGGGCGGAGCCTGGATAAAATACAGGGGACCAGGAAATGGACTGAACCAAAAACTGTTGGGGGGTGGGTTGTATTGATTCTACTGAATGGTTTTGTCCTTGTATTTCTGATATATGCATCATTTCTCTGTTGTTAGGACACCTGACCTCTTGTAGAAGCTTTTGCTTATTTTCATTTATTTGTGTTTCTGAAACGTTTTTGGGTGGAACCTTGAAAAGTGAATTTATTTCTGCCTGTTTTGTTTATTAGGCTCCTTTTAAATCTCTGTTACCATGGTGTGTTTGTGGTCCAATAAATATCATTCCTTGTTTTCAGGTCAGTGTTGACAAGGACGACTTAATTTTAATGAAGGAGAAACAAGCAGCAGACGGAGCCGAGCTGCAGACGGAGCCCGTCTACTACAGTGTCACGTCCCAACGTGAGACTGACAGGTGTGGGTCTGTTGTGTAGTTTATGTGAGCAGGAGGAGTGATGGGACAGAGCAGGCGAGGTCTGCCCTCTTGTGGACATTTATCAACATCACAGTCAACAGTTTACACATTACTGTAATTCATTTCCTCCAAAGTTGCAACAGGTAAAAAAAAACTTAGTGTCATAATAAACTACAAATAAGCTTTTGAGAACATAGACTTTATTCATTTCATATAAAAATGACACAAAAACTTAAAAACAAAACAAAACAAACAGTTGAACAGGTGCTTCAGGTAACTTCACAGGGACGTGAGGCAGCCTGCAGCGCAGACGTGATCTCACCAGGGTCTCACACACACACACACACACACACACACCACCGCCTTCACGTCGTCACCACCTCGGTGGCGAGTTCACATCTCTTGCACACACACACACACACATGGATGGAGGAGGGCGACCTTTAACGGCGAACCACCAGCAGAGGCCGGGGTAAGCCTGGGACAGCTCTCCTCCTCCTCCTCCTCCTGCCGACTGCTTTTCCTCTCTTTCTACATCCACGACTCCTCCTCACACTCCTCCCCTGCTTTTCTCCTTCATATGTTTTTTTTCCAACTTTTTTTTTTTTTTTTTTTGCCCCAATCTTCATTCTGACCCTTCATGTCCCTGAGCCCTCCTCCTCTGATTGGTTCCAGACGTGCCACTGAGCTCTTCTTGCCGACTCAACATTCCACAGCTGGAGACTGCACACACACATTCAAACACACACACATACACACACACACTCCTATTTACTCCCTCTCCTCCTACCTTCCCCCTCTATCTTAGTCCAACTCAAGGAGCAAAGAAAAAAAAAGCAGTTTTTTTTTCACAGCCGCTCAGTGAAACACCAAAAGCCTCAGACTGAAACGGCTCCAAAGCATTCCTCTCTGAGCAGCACAGAAATGCACTCAAGAGGCAAGAGACGAAAAAAAAAAAAAAGACAGAAAAATGTTAACAGGCAAATGGTCATAATGTACAAGTGTGAGAAAAAAAAACAAAATAACAAACGACAGGAGGTCTTCTTCTTACGAAAGAGTGAATTCTGTTTTAAAACATTTTTTGGCTCTTGTATATACAACACTGTCGTTCACATGAGGGATGTTTTCCTTAGCGGGGCAACGAGAGGTTCAAGTGTTGGCAATTATCCCATAAAAGTAGGGAACGTTTCCAAATGTCTTTTACCTAGTTGTTCTGGAGTGAAAAAGACATCATGAAACCTGCGTCATTAAGACCCTGGCAATTAAAAAAGAGAAAACTTACAGAGAAGTTAATTGTGGTCCATAAAAATGATGAATCAGACAAAATATCAAATTGCAAAAAGAAGACCTTTTTTTTTTTTTTTTTTTTTCTCACGGTGCATACAAAGAAAATTACTGTCCTTAAAAAATGCTGAATCAGCTCCAGATGGAGGCACAAGGAGCCAAGAGAAACAAAAAGTTAGGAATCACAGAGCAGCAGCTGAATCTTAAGGATAATGACTAAAGGCAAGCGCACGACGGAAGATTGATTTAGAACAAGATAATAGTAGAAAGTGCCAGAACGTACACAGAGCCGTAGAAGCTCATTTGATGACAAACCTCAAGTCCTGCTGTACCATTACAAAAAGAAGAAAAAGACAAAAGACAATGGAGTCTATTTAAAGACCAGCTTTCAACACTAGGTTCTACTTATGTGCACAGTTTTTAGTGTACTGCCCTCAGACGGTTTGAGGTCACTGGTCCCTGTCACCTTCCACACATTTCACATTTGGACCCCCCCTCCCCTCCCGCCGACCTCCCCAAAACCCGCCTCCGCTCCGCTCGTCCCGCAGCAGCTGGTGCTGACGTGTCAGATCAGACAGGAGGAGAGAGAGGCAGGCTCACAAAAAGCACACATGCATCATCAGTAACAGTTCTCTGCAGCTGCACGGATAATGACGAACAAAAAAAAAGTCAACGAGAAGGACGCGGACGCAGTAAAAACAAAACAAAAACAAACAACAAAAACACACCTCAAGGTTAATACTGTCATGGCATGGAAAATTACAAAACTGAAAAATGAATTTGGTCCTGAAGAAGACTGACTGCGTGGTTAGAGGACAGAGGCAAAATGGGTTTTTGTTTAGCTGAGAGCCAATCTGTGGCTGTGATTGTCCTTTTTTTTTCTTGCTTTATAAAAGTCTTTCAATCAAAATGGGAGCAAGAAAAAAGAAATATACACCAAGCAAAAAACAAAAAAAATTAACTTTGGCACCAGGGTAGGACAACGAGGAGTCATTTCATAAAACCCATTTTATGCTGAACTTTTCCAGCTGCTATAAAACTAAAACTCCCAGTGGATCCATCTGTGGCCTTCACGGATGCTCTGGCTGTTCATACGGAGTGGGTCCGATTTGGTCTGGAGAGAAATTTGTAGAACTGTTAAGTCTTTTGTAAAAGGATGATTGAGAAATGTCGAGGGGGTTCAATTTCTAAAGTAAATACAAATACATCTGCTGCGCTCTACACAGCCCTTCAGCATTTTTTTTTTTTTTGGTTTCAAAAGAAACAAGGAAAAGAAGACAAACACATAAATGCCACAATGTGTTTCTGAGTCAGCACAACGAATTCAGCCTCTCCTGCGTCCGGTCGTGTCCAGTCTTGGGTCTCGGGTCTCGGGGTCAGAGCTACTCAGGCTGCTCGTTCAGCTCCATGTCCGACACCAGGATGTTCTTCTCCGTCTGCTCGGCCAGGCTGGAGTTGGTGCGGCTGTAGCGAGCTCCTTCGTAGGACCCCCGCGACCCGATGGCTCGCCGGCGGTACAAGTAGATCACGACGACAATCAGGACCACCAGCACCAGGCCCGTCAGTATGACGACAATCAGGGTGGGCAGATGGTCTCCATCCACTGGGGCACAGACAGAAGGTGGAAGTCTGGATTAGCAGCTGAACACAACATGGTTCAGGTACAAACACTGACAGCTGGCAGAGATGGCAAAAGTACCCAGATTCTTTACTTGAGTAAAAGTAAAAGTACCTGTGTAAAAAATTACTTAAGTAAAAGTGAAAGTACTGATCCAAATATCTACTCAAGTGAAAGTAAAAAGTACAGGCTCTGAAAATTACTCAAAAGTATTATTAAAAGTAAAAAGTAGTTCTATAGCAGAGGTGTATGAAGTAGTCGGAGTGATCGATCCTGTCACAAATTGAGGATCTTTGGAGAGTCTGTGGCCACACAAAGCAGCCGCGGATCGGTGTCTGTGAAACCTTCAAATTGTGTGGGGGGGGGTGCCAAACCGGGACGAACGTGACTACCACAGACATGAAAGACTCGGACATATTTGCGCGCAGGCAATCATTACCCAACAAGTAGGCCGATTCTATTTCTATTTTCATTTGTAACATGTAACGAGGTGGCAAACGGAAATGTAACGGAGTAAAAGTACATATTTTTTCTTTTAAATGTAACGAAGTAAAAGTAAAAGTTCTGCTAAAAAAGAGTACTCCAGTAAAGTACAAATCCCCAAAATAACTACTTAAGTAGTGTAACGAAGTACATCTACTTCGTTACTATACACCTCTGACAGCTGGTGATCATACTTACTTGTTGCAGCTGAAGTTTCAGCACCTGCAAATGGAAGAAGGGATTGTAAATTCATTACTTTTATTTGCCTTTAAGTTTAGCTGATACAACCACTCTAATGCACAGCAGTAAGACAATATTCATCTTATTTATTGGATTAAAATTACTAGAGCACATTGCTCCTGCAGGATCCTCCATGTATGCTGTGAGCAAACCTTGAAAACTTTATTTAGGCTAACTTATTAAAATGCAATTTTGTCCTGTGTGTATGTTTGCTTACTGCGTGGCCGCTTGCAGATGACTCCGTGTGTGCGATTCCTGCAGGAGCCCGGCTTCCACAGGCCGCTGTTGCTCTGGATCCAGAAGCAGGAGTTTGGAGACAGGACGGAGAAGGCCAGGTCGTGTGCCTCCCAGTTGGCGTACGACATCTCAGTGTCCTCGCTCCACACCAAAGTTCTACCTGCAGCAGGGACACAACCACACAACACATGCTCAGAAAGAGTAAACACTATCAAACAGGGTGAGAATTTTAAGGTGAGATCGGGAAAAGTTGGACCCTCGCTCCCTCCTGTGGCTAAATGTAAGTAGCAGTAGCAACTAGGCCTATTGCAGCTTCTTAACAGTGTTTTCTAAATCTGTTTTACTGGTAGCTAACCTGTTTAACTTAGCTAAAATGAATTTAGATATGTTAGGTTTGCCATACTTTTAACTTAAGAAGTTTAGCTAACTGAATTTATTTAGTTTCTTAATTATTTTACGATGAATGCTAGCTTCTAACTTTAGCCCTGCGATGTTAAAGTTTAGCATACTAAGGTAGCTAACCTGTTCAGCTACTGGTGTTGGATCAACTGTATTTAACCAAAGTCCTTACGTCTCTGACTTAACTAGCTTGTTTGGCTAATGTATGTTCAACATTGGATGAGCCCTAATTTTAGCTAGTTTCTAAATAAGACCATAAGTTCTAGTTTGGCTAACTAATGTTACTGTAGCTGTAGTGAATTTAGCTAACTCAACTTGTTTTCTGAAGGAAAGGGGAACTATGCAAGTCGGTCTCTTCTCCTCTGTTTTGCTAACCTCCCCTTGGATGGCATTTGTTTTCAACGAAGTCGTTAAGAAAGCAATCCATGGAGCGGTAGATAACGTTATTTATTACAACACGAACAAGAGATAAGACAGATTATAGGGCATGTTTGTGTCATGGTGCTGCCGAGAAGAGATCTGGTACACTGGGTCGGAGGCTCAAGGTTTGTTTTTGGCCATTTATTTAACCATCACAATTACTCCAAAGCTGTTTAACTACACTACAGTATAAATGTAGCATAGTTAAAATAAAGATCCTGCATGGTTATTCTTTAAACTTAATTAACAGCTAGTCTGGATTTACGGTTTAGCTAATGAACTGTTTAGCAAACAGTCTGCTAAATGAAACAGCTAGGTACCAATATAAAATACATTGAGTAATGTTCTGAAACACTAGTGCTCTGTCACTGCAGGATTAGTGGTTGTAAATAGTACTGATGAATACAGAGTTTATCATCTATTATAGCGTCTATTGTAAGATTTCCGCTAGTTGTTCTCTTTAGCTTCCCAGGCATGTTTCAGGGCACTTCGCTCTAATTATCTAATAGTGTGATAATAACGCTGTTTAAATAAATGAACTTACTGCACCTGCCTTATCACATTTATTTGACATGAGCGAAACAGTCTTAATCAGGTTTTACTCTACTTAATTAATTCTTTCATGATCATTCTTTAAAAAAAAATCATAATCAATCAGGTTAAATATATTAAATTAGGGAAATTATCTGCAACCAGCGGAAGATAATTTGACTAAAAATAGCTTTAAATTAATAGGCTACGCTTGGATTTAAACTTTCGAAAAGTTGAAGGTTAAAAAGTGTGGAAAAATGGGAAAGACTGTATGTGTGTGTGTGTGTGTGTGGTTGGACCTTTCACACTAATGCCCAGCCAAGCTCCATGTGCCTGCTCTGCATAGCTCTGGATATGTTCCGACACAAATCCGTTCTCCGTCTCATCCAAGATAGACAGAAGTTCTGCTCCCACTAGAGGAGGGAAAAGAGAGAAAGAGAGAGATGGAACAAACCAGAATTGATCATGGAGATAGAGATTCAGCGTTGGTGCATGAGGCTCGATGAAACACTTCTAAATTTAGACATATTGATCAACTTGGTCAATCATGTTTGCAGTTACAGAAGGTCAGAAATGTGTTAATTGGTTTTGAATTGAGTGTCATGAGCTGTTGGGGGGCAGCTCGACAGCACTGTGAGCAAGCTCAGTCTGCAGCTATTCTCCTCTTACCTTTTTTACAGGACACGCGTGCCTCCTGCTGCAGTTTAAGACTTTGTAGGTTGAAGGCGTAGCAGTGGTTTCTGAAGGGCACCCACGCCCACTCTCCCAGAGAGTGGGGGCAGATGCCGGGGTAGCTCCACTGGTGGCTCACGGACTCATCTGGCCGAGAGAGAAACAAAGGGAAAGATAAATTAATTAAATAATGAATTTAATTCATTATAAAACGAACCCCCTGGTGCTGTACATATACATAGCCTACCACTAATTTGACAGATGGCCGCGTCCAGTTTAGCATCACATGGAGTCATAGTCCACTGCCCAGGAGTTGTCATGTGACCACACCCAGCCATCTGATTGGGCTCCCCATCTTTCCAGTTTGAATATGACACTTCCTCCTCACCCATCCAGGTGAAGCTCCGTCCCTGAAAACATGAAATTAACTATTAATATCCTAACCTACCTAAAATTGCTGCACAACCCCCCCAAAAAAGACGTAAATCTTCATTTTATGGGGCTTCTAAAGTAAATAGACTCACTCCGTAGTTGTACAGAGCGATCCAGGCCGGCCGGCGCAGGCTGTTGATCAACAGCGTGAGGTAAGCCTGCTGGAAGGGATCCTTCACCGTGGCCAGAGTCCCATTCAGAGATTCACACACATGCAGAGCACCGGTCCAGTCCAGGCGCTTCTCCACTACCCGGTACGTCACTCCACCGAGCTCCACGGGCTTTGACAGGGTGGCGGGGATCAGGGCGGGTGCTGGGGGTTTGTCTTGAACTGATAACAACAACAACATGTGTCAACACACTTCTGTTTGTGCTGCAGGTGATAGCTTTTAAAAATGTGGTTAGGATCGGACATCGCACCTTGATGCCTTTGACAGATGAAGCCGTTATTCTCCATCTCACAGGCGCGGGAGGCCCACATGCCTGTGTTCTTCAGCGGGTTTCCATGAATCATCACCACACAGTTTCCCTACGAGGTGACGGTGACATCATCAGAACAGGAAGAACATGGAAGGGATGACTGCGATTGGTGAGTTCGGCGAGTTCCTTACCCGTGTTTTGTTGTGGTGTGGTCCGCTGTTATCGAGCGGCTCCCCGGGGCCCCAGTTGGTGTAGCTGAGCAGGCTCGTCTTGGCCCACTGGAAATGACCTTTGGAGTCGGAGGTCAACCCCACCCAAAGGTCAACACTAGCGTTGTTCAGCAGGGTGGTGACAAACGCTGTGGGGGAAACGGTATGCATGTTGGTGACGTGACATAAAGAACAGGTAAGTGCAAATAAGAAGTTCTAAACTACCTTTTCCTTGGTGATAAACAGGAAATCAATCTAGTCAGTTTTATTCTAAATATAATAAAATCTAATAATAATCTACATCCAAGTGGAAAAAAGTAATGTGAGAAACTCAAACTGGGTCAACCCTCCACCCACCACCACCACTCCTCTGTCTGTGAGTGTATGCCAGCTGTAATCTGCTGTAATTACCTTGCTCCAGATGATTGGACACCACTGCCAGTATACCTCCCTCTGTATCACATTTCAACTTGGATGCAGACCATGTGACCCGGTTTGACTGATCACTGAACACCTTGAAACACTGCAGAAACAGCAGCACGGCTCGGGTTAGGTTTGATCAGGTTGAGCACCGCAGGAAAAAACATCTTATGCACTTCCTGTTCTGTTCACTCACTACCGAACTGGAACGGTGTGTTTATTTATACATTTACTGAAACAACTAACATGACAAATACGCAGGGAAATTAAATTCTACCTTATGCTGGTAGGAAGCCCATCCATCAGGACAGCCTGCAGGTGGGTGGGGGGATGATGGAGTTGGAGGAATGGTCCCAGTGACGTTCACCCTCTTGCAGATGTAGGGCAGGTCAGAGTGGCACTTTTGATCGGCCCAGTCCGCTGTTGGGAAGCGAAAACCCACAACTTTGTTTTAGTGCACCACCTCTGATTTAGCCACGTTCTGTTCTCGTATCCCGGCTGTTTTTTACCTTTGCTGGCAGCCAAATGGACGCACTTGCGATCCCGGCTGAGCGGGTGTGGCCTCCCAAGAGCCCATGACACGTAATTAAGCACAGAGCCATCGGACCAGCGGAAACGGCCATCGTTGTCGTAGGTGTGAAGCCCCAGCCACCAGTTGTCGCCCTCTACCTTCACCATCTGAACATTAGAGAGAGACTGTGAAAAAGCCTGTGGAGGCCACGGTGTCCTTTAGAAATAGATTTACAACACAGTGTTACTGTAAATATACGATTGTACAACCCCTAAGTGCGGTCACACAGTGTGGTTACCATACAGAACACAGACGCCATAATTAGTGGTGACTTTCATACACAGTGTTCAGTATATCTCATGCTTTTCTCCAGATTAAGCTCCACTGTTAGTTAAAACCACTGTAATCAATAACATTTTATGAATAAAATCATTTTGATAAAGTGTCCAGTGCCTTGCGTAACGTGTTGGCCAGGAAAGCCTCCTCCTCAGCTGAGTGGACGGAGGCCAGCGAGGAATCAAACCAGGAGCAAATCCTCTGGGCCTGGTCCCAAGTGGTGCGGTGGTCGAAAAATTTATACTCGGCTTCCTGGAAGGCAATCCACTCCGGTGAACTGGCGCCTGACCAACCACGGCGAGACATGAAAGGAAGGTGCAAATAAACACTGAAGAGATTATTCAACATGTTGAGAAGTGAAGCTAAAAGATAAAGAAAATAAGACTGACCTTCAGAGGCTTCTGGATCCTTCTCAACGCTTCCTGAAAACACAACGAAGGGTGTATGAATGACATACAACCAACAGGCAGCAACAAACAACAACAATAACAAGAACAAAAGGAAAGATCCAATGTGGTCGTACCTCTGGGAATCTTGCAGATCCAGTCCAACTCAGAGTCACAGTGCATGGCCAGCCAGGTCATAGTGCCCAGGTCGGCTGCAGCACACTGACGGATGTTGTAGTAGTAGCGGCCAAAGTTCTGGTACGTAAACTGAGACCAAAAATACACATGAAGAGATTCTGTTTCAAAATATATTTAACTCACAATTAATGAATCACTAGGCGTCATTGTCTGTACTCACAGCCAGTCCATCGCTCCACTTCCAGCTGCCGTTGTCCATTGGGTTCCTACGGTTCAGTCCAATCCAAAACCAATGCTGCTCATGGTCCTCAGATTCCCTGTGCAATACATCATCACCATCACCATCATTATCATCATCATCATCATCATCATGCATCACCTGGTCAGAGGTGCCCACCTACCCGAAGGCCTCATGGAGGACCTGCATGACAAAGTGCTCCTCCTCTGGGCCGCCGACGCTCAGCAGGTTGGCTCCGTGTCTCTGGCAGAACAGGTGAGCCTGCAGCCAGCTCAGCCTCTGCTCCAGGTGGGACGAATGAAACACCTGTGCACAGGTAGCACTCATATGTAATAACACTATCAGGTTCTCAGGGCTAAACCTGTGTTTTTTGAGGGATACTCGAATCCAAACGAAGGTTTATTTCAAATTTGAAGACGTTACTGAAATATTGTGTCCATGAGAACGGGACGGGCATACAGATGGACCAACCAGACAAAACAAACTGAGAACTACAGTAAAGTCTTGGTCATAAAATTCTCCAACTGTTTCAGCTGAATAAAACAAAGAGACAGAGACTGATTATCTGGAAGACGCATCACGACGAGGCTGGAGACAGGACTGTGGAGTTGTGAAAAGAGTAAAGTAAAGTGTGTCTGAAGTTAGAAGAAGCTCCTCCAGCAGTGGAATGATGGTGTGACGCCTCCCTGGGACGACAAACCTTGTAGCAGTAGCGCAGGTTGTTGTTGCTCTTCCAGCCGGTGGGACAGGAGCCGCTGAGACTCGGGGTGGGCTGAGGGACGGGGGGCTCTGGGCTCAGAGACGTGTCCTGGTTCTGTCGGCAGATGAATTTCGCCTTGGATGACGCACACTCTTTCACCTCCCACAGACCTGTTGCGATGCCCGTTGCCATGGAAACACAGCCGCGGTCGACGTTGACTGAAATAGACACAGGGTGAAATGTAGGTGAGCAGAAAGAGAGAGAGAGAGGCTGCACGGAGGAAAACGTGAGGAAGAGAATTGTTCCTCATTATGGATCACAGCTACATCATTCAGCAGAGACTGGTCTTTTTTTAAATGATGGATGTCATGTCATCATATCCGTATTTTCAAAAAAAAAAAAAGGATGAGATTCATAAGAAAAAAGCAGGTAGAAACTTCAGCTTCTTCTGTAGTTTCTCTGCTCTTCCCCCCAGAGAGCTCAAGGCAACACTGAGTCTTTCTACTACGACTCCTGAGGTGCAACGGCCCCAGGTGGATTAGTACAGCAGGCTCATGAACAGGGATGACGTGTCATTACAACAAATCTGGTCATGTGAAAAAAACCAAAGACAAAGGTGGAAATCATTAGCTTTAACCAGTCAACCCATCGTAGGACTATAATCTGTGCGGAGGTCATTCAGTCCATATCTTTGGATCTATCGGTGACTCTGAGACTAGAGGAATATGTTTGAAGGTCTGTTTTATAAATTATAGCTAATCTGAATCCAAAAACCACAATGGGATGAAGTTTTCAAAGGGAGAATCCCCTGTGTGTGAGTCTGCCTCCCTCCTGAGCTGCTGCCATGACAGTTTGTTGGAAGACAAAACCGCCACGATTTCTGTTACAATTTCCTCAACACGCCCATCTAGATTCGATTCATTAAGTTAACATCGGGGCATACGCCCGCTGTCTTCTCAGATGGGCAAACTGTCAACCAGTCAAAGCTGCCACAGATGCCAAATCAGGAAACACAGGATGAGGCTCTGGATCTGAATCCTGGCAAAAGAAGAAACACCTGGGAACAATCCAGCTTCTTCTTTGCAGATTAATTCCACCACTGGCTCCGGTTCAGAATGCAACTCATGATTTGGGCAATTGAAAATCTCCAGCTATAGTTTACATGAAACTTTCATAATCCCCTCAGGGAATCCTAACAACACGGATAAAGACGCGGATCAGCAGTGTGGAGGGAAGATAGTGCTACCAATGAATAGAGCAGAATGGAAATAATCAAGAGAGATAAAGGACGCGTGAGCTCAAAATGGTGTTAAAACTGATTTTTCCACTGGAGTGAATCATTAACAAACTCATTTCAGCGTGACGTGTCGGGACGTACCTGGCTGGTCTCGGTTCCAGTTGGTGTAGGACACCTCATCCCCGCTGAGCCAGCGGTACGAGGGGCTGGTCTGGTTGGTGAGGCCGATCCAAAAGGAATCTCCAGTGCGACCGAACAAAAGGCTGTTGATGTACGCCTGCTCAAACCTTCGAGGGTGTAAAGAAGGCGTTTAGGGATCAGCAGTGATTATGGTACAGCACTGTATGCGTGTGTTACTGTGCATTACCTGTTGGTGATGGTAACGAGGGTGGCTCCATTATCGCCACAGGACGCCCTGGCCTCATCGAAGGAGAGAAGATCTTCTCCCACCCAGTAACAAGCTGGACTGTGCCATTTCCAGCCCTGTCAAGAAGGGAAGAGGAAGTTTGGAAACTTCTCCCATCGCTGTGATTTTCAGATAATGTTTTGTATATGGATTGTGCCTAAATTTCAAGCGAGTCAGACTCACAGCCCACTGAGTTCAGGGCATTTAAACCGATCATGTTTCAGAAACACCACTCACCCAGGCCAGCAACAAACTGGAACCGTTTAGGGAAAACACAGCATCAAATAACACAGAGAAGAGAAATATTTGTTCCACTTTACTCTTCTGCCCTGAAAACTTCCACTAAATTTCACTCACATCTGTGAAGTAGAAGCAACAGCTCCTGCCACCGAGGAGATACCTCTGTGAAGGAAGGTATCTCCGAAAACAATTTATTTTATCACTCATAACAAAAGTAAATCCGACTTTATCCCGGAGGCAGAATAAAACAGAACAAGTCTGCGCTCGCAGAAATAACTTTCCTTGGCCTGGCTCCCTCCTGCCAGCTCAAGGAGTGCAGCTGTGGACGTGTACAGACGTAGAGAGCGGCCAACTCGCAGAGGGTCACGAGGGGGGAGATATTGCACAAGCAGTGACAGCTTTGTGTGCATAAGCTCAACCTCCGGCTTTTTGTGCAATCACGCCGACATCACAGAGCTCAGCCATCAAACCCACTGCAGATACTGGATCTGTTGAAACTCATTCCTCTATTCTCTGCCGTACAGTCAAAACATCAGGCGTCTTAACGACTGACAGCTCATTCCCGTAACCTTGTGCGTGGTGGTGATATTACGCTTGATATCACCGATACGACTGATGCTTGTCTAGTCTATGTAAATCATGCATGACTCAACCACACGCTCTCGATTTGCTTGTTCATTTGGTGGAAATGCAACAGACACCTGAAGGCCCTGAAGACAGCGGGCACCCTTCCTCTCTTTCTTCGAGAAAGTGCCAAAATTTGACATTTTCCCATCCGACAACATCTGGACAGCTGGCCCATTATCCAGGAACTGTATCTTCAAACAGTTAAATATTCACAAAAATGAAGACAGGATCCCAGAGAGTTCACATTTTCAATTATTCCAGGCACCCCCCTCTCCCCCGTGGCTGAGGGGCCTCAGCAGCTGCTTCCACCCGCGGCTGCGTCTGACATTAGCAATCAGTGCGTTCTCATCTCGCTGTTTAATCACACATGAAGCCACTGATCGCCGTCTTTGGAAAACAGAAAGGAGAGAGAAGGAGCAGCGCGAGGAGGAGTTAGCAACCGGGTTTAGATGGCAGCGTTACAGTAACCGTGGAGTTGTTTGAGAGATGAGCTCAGCTCTGGATGTGGTAAATGGTTCAGGGGGATCGTGCGGTGCAGCGTTCGCCGCAGCTTTTCTGTTGCTGTTGTTTCACATGTTGCGTGAGAATGAGATCATCTGCTGGAAAACAAAGCGGCGCTGCCTGCCACACGGGGCCCTGCAGCGGGTGCCACGCCAAATGACCCCTGTCACATTACCACCCATAATGCCTCCCTCCCATAGAGAGGGGTAAAGATTCATTACGCCAAACAAATGGTCCGTCCACACAGAGATGTAACAGCTGAGGAGCAGCACGGCGCTCGGCAGCAGATCATCTGCACCGTAAATCAACTCACGCAAAAATACGACACCGCTGAAGGGCAGAGAGACAGAAGGACACACTCTGTGGTTTCTCTGATAAGCTCCAGTATCACACTCAGGGGTGGACAGTGATAAAGCACTTTTATTTCAGAGTATTCTTCTTTTTTTTTTTAGAAGCTTTTGACTTTTACTCTTTTTAAAGACAAAGGTACCTTTGATTCCATTGTGTTTCTTTGAAGGATTTTTACTTTACTAGTCAATTTTCATCTTTAATTTTTGGTGAACAAACCATTCAGAGCCTTCTCCTTTCCTGTCAGCCTTGTCTGGACCTGTCAGTGTCCCAACGATGCTTCGTTAGATAAAGATGAGACAGATGATGCCTCACCAGAGACAAAGATCTGATCTGAGGTCTGTGTTTGAAGCTTCAGAAACAAACAACGGTTCATTTAGATTTAATGTTGGCCATGTTTAACACGACCAAACATTATCACAGACTAAACATTCATGATGCTGAGATATGAATCATTTAGTCGATCGCAGACACACACAGCTTGTAGTTAATGTTTTCATGCTGTGATTGGTCAAATGACTTCTGTCCATTCCCATCCTCGACAAGCTTTTAATTCCATTAGAGTCATAAAGAACGATACAGTAATGTGTGGATACTTCTGATGCTTAAGTATCTTTAAAATTAAGACCTCAGTGCTTTAACTTTGACAAACTTTCACTTGTACTGGTCTCATGTTTGACCGGTGGAGCTGTGAACCGTGTCCACCTCCGGTCACACATCACTCAGGCACTAATCTCAGCACTTGAACAGCGAGTATTATAGGCTGTTGCTCAGGTAGCGACGAGTCAGGTATGTTGAGTCTCATATGGAGAGAATTATGAAGCGTGAAATCACCGAGCTGTTGATGGATCCTCCAGATGTGGCTCAGTTCTCCACGTAGGTACAAAGAGTGGGAATATCAATGTTGTATGGACTATTTACACTTGTTGAATGAAGAGACAAACATTGGTTCCCTTTGAAAAATATGATGTCTTTTGCGTTTAACTGGAAAAATCTGTTAAACCAAAGAAGTATGTGTCATTGATGTGTATGTGCGTTGGTTTGGCGTAGCCTGTTCAGCCTCCAAGTCTTCAGGGAGTGATTTATATTACAGTTACAGACTGGAGGCGGACTGGTAGACCGGTGGAGGGCTGAGCGATGAAGGGGAGCTCTGGGAAAAAGGGGGCAGAGATGAAGGAATGGCTGAAATATTTAGAATAATAATTATGCTCGGTGTAACACTGCAGACTTGTCAGCAGCTGGAATAAGAGCCCTGAAATGCTGCAGGAGATCTGAATAGACTCTTTATAGCGCAAAAAGGTCATGGGGAAAAATGAAGTGCTGAATGCAAAGTGAGGAAAAGAGTAATACTTGTTTGCAGTCTTGGTGCTGCGGCTTCCCGTCACTCTTTGTTCCTGGCTTCTTGCAGATGGAGGGCAGGGTCATGTTGCAGGGGCTGTCGTCCCAGCGGCCATCCTGCACATGTAAAGCAGAGGCACAAACAGACAGGGAGGGGACAGCTGTTAGATATATACAAACGGAGAAGACTGGCCGACAGTCAAGAGTCCTTTACTGCGAGGCGAAGGAATCCCCGGGGCCTCAGGGGTCGGCGCAAAGGCTGCGTGAAGGGGTCAACTCACAGCTCCCCAGATGGAGACGCAGTCTTCTTGGGTGTTGCGGAAGTTGTTGGGTTCAAACGGGTGCCAGTAGGTGAAGATGACGGGCGTGTGGTCGGTCCACTGGAAGTCCATCTGCATGTCGGTGTCGTGGAGGCCGATCCACAGCTGCTCGATGTCTGAGAGGAGACAGAGATACATTCGGGTTAGTGGGACGACGGTGGAGCAAAGAGAAGTGGGATCCAACTATGACCTTAATGTGAAATTCTCACATTTTCCATGAGGTTGGATAATTAAGCCGGAGCTGGATCCATGACCTAAAAATCTGATTCCTCACTCCACGAGCTGTTTTTCAGCTCAGGAAAGAAAGAGAGGAAAAAGATCTGGTTCTCACTACTGTTAAGGTTTGATGTGAGGATATGACTGAATAGTGTGATGTAGGAAAACAGCTGGAAGCCATCACTTAGTGAATGTTTAGCTATAGTTTTGAAAAACATCCAAATCTCTCTGTTTGTATTTTAATTCTTTTTCTTAAAGGTTTCACATCTGACACTCGGACGTGTTTGTTCAACTGAGATTCAAACAGAAACAGAAAACTAGAAACATAGATAAAGAGTGCTGTGATAGGTTTGAGTGTATGAACTCTTTACGAACCTGCTGCACTTCAAAAACAGTTACACGCACTCTTGTTCTTTCTTTTTGTTCTTGGTTGAGCGTGATGTTTTTTTTTATTCTTCTACATTTTTACATAAAAACATTAAAGACCCTGTCAAGGGTAAATCTGTGAAAATGCACATTTTATTCCTTTGATTTGACGACTAGTGGGAACCCCGCAGCACAGACGCAGAGAGCAGGTTAACACAGGGCCGAGTTTGACGTGTCAGACAGGGATTAAACAAAGACAAAGTGAGGGATGAATATGATTTCTGTTTCATTCTTGGCTCCTGACGACAGAGCAACTCGGAAGGAAAGTTACAGGATCGTAAAACAAGAGGAATTAACAAATCACCTTTCTTCAAGTTGCGCAGGATGAACTCCAGCTCAGGCAGAGTGTGGACGCTGACCAGGTTGGCCTCCATCTTCTGGCAGGTTTTCTGCGCTGTATCCCAGTCCGTCTTCTTTGAGGTGAGCTTGTAGCAGCCGGCCTGGAAGGCCTGCCAGCCCACATCACACTCATACTTCTCATCATCTGCCCACGAATCTGCAGGAGCAGGGAGATAAAACCTGTTGAATCCTGCAGCGTGGCTCTTTGACACTACTCTGCTTCACCTGATGCGTCCACACTGACCGGTAGTGAAGGGGTCCAGGGTGGCGTTGGGCCTTTTCTTACAGACGTACGGCAGCGCAACAGAACAATCACGGTTCTGCCAACGACCTGATGACTCAGTGCGGATCACAGCACAGTTCTCCTCCTCGGCGTGGTTTGGCTGGTCTGAGGACGACAGGGAGAAATGTAAACCTCTACAGAATGTCACTGTTGTCAAGAAGACGCACTCGTTCGAGGCACTTAACCCCCAAATACTGCAGTGACCAACAGAGTGTGGCTGCGCTGGAAGGCCGCCAAGTAAGTGCTTGAACTCAGAGCACGGCGCTGCTAAAAATGAAAAGAGCACGCTCATTCAGGCGTCTCTGGGATATAAAAAATATCATGCTTCAAGCTTAGAAAAGGGCAGAAAGGGTTGACTTGGTTTTACGCTAACCTTGCTCCCAGTTGAGATATTTAAGAGGTGAGGAGTCGGCCCACTGCCAGCCGCCGTTGATGTCCAGGTCGTTGAGGCCGATCCACAAAGAGGCACTGTAGCCAGTCAGCAAACCTGCAAACAGCAGCACAACAACTTTCTCAGCTGCTGTAAAATATGACACGAGCAAACTCCGTCTGCTTTCTCTTTGCACTTCTGTGACGGTAGAAAAGGAAACACTCGATATTCCGCCTCCACTCAGGCCTCACGACCTCTCCAGTCAGCCATGGTTTTAACTGTCAACACAGCGCTGGGTAAATGACAGAACAGTTGTGTATGAATTGCCTCAGCATGGCTTGATATCAGCAGCAGGGTCACACCACCCTCGAAAAATCAATTACTCCTGTTGGGAGAGTGAAGGAGCAAATCAAACAGTCTGTGTTTGCCGGTGAGGCATCGCGCTGCACGGCACATTTCGCCGCTATTGATTCTTGTTGTTAAATCTGAGACGAAGGCTCAAATTGAATCGATGAGACAAACGTGGAAATCAAGCAGCAACCTGAAAAAAAAAAGTCGATCACTGAAGTGACAGAAGCTGCAGTTCCTCTCCTGACCACTAGAGTGAGTCTCCAACAGAAAGTTATGTCTCCATAGACTGCCATGTTAAAATGTCCAACTTTACAACTAAAATAAACATGTTTACAAGCTTTACTTTAGTCTCCACAGCTTATTTCCTCCTGCGTGACGACACTGCAGGGGATGAATTATTAATAATAACACACTCATTTACATTTTATTAAGGTTTAAAGTTCTGAAAATATTGAGGGTTGCCACAAATTTAAATGTGGCGAAGCAAAGATATCTTATATATCTTCTATATTACAAGTAGAGCCACTTCCTGTCTCCTAAGATGGAGCGATCATGATTGTTTAGAACAAAACTAAAATATACAACACTAGATTCAGTAGGGAGTGGGAGTGCATTATTTAGCTGCTCGTTTTTAACCGTTTCCTTAACATCCCAGAAAAAGCTAAAATCAGTCTCATAAGATATTATATTAAAGCATAAGTCAGCGATCCGGTCGTTTTGGCTAATGCTGCGTTCAAGGCAGGCTTTTGAAACCGTAAATTACGGCTTCAAGTCACGACTACGACTTTGTAGCGTTCCAGGTAACCCGTAACTCGTGTTTTTCCAACCTGTTGCCTGTGAAAGTCACTATAACGGCCACTCGTAACTTCCAACCCCTGAACTTGTACCAGATCGAACTGGTATGACTTCACAGGTCGGAAAAACACGAGTTACGAGTTTCCTTGAACACACCATGAGTTAGCAGCCCCCACCCTTGTCAGGCATCTATTGGTCCTCGTCCCTACGTCACCACATTCACGCGCATCCCTTGGCTGCACACACAGCCCTTCATGCCGTTCTCTCTCCTCATTGGATAACACTTGTATCCCACAAGGAAAGTTTTCTCCTGGTTTACAGCAGAGCAGAGTGACGGAGAGACCAAACACTCTATGGAAGTGATTGCTGACGGAAAATAGGACTATTTAGGATTTATATTAACAAAAACATTCTGCTGACTTATGCTTTAATACAGTAATAATAATAGGATAAACTCTGGTTTTACTGCAGTTTCAACCTGTAAATTGAATGGACTCTGACCAAACCTTGACCCTAAGGTTTTGGGGAGTTGGAGAAACCCACCCAGGGAATAAATATTTCCTTCCTCAACTGTATCTCGCTGAAGTTTCAGCTCCACAGGCCCCTCCTCTTTTCCCATTTTTGGATCATCTAGGGGTTAGGAGGTGGAGTCCGGTGCTGCCAAGATGGTGACGGCTCAGCAGCTCACTCTGAGCTTTAAAAACACTCTACAGAAAGCTGTGGGTGGCGTCACTGGGGCTGCATTCATTTTTATTTACAATCTATGTATATTATTATATTTCCTTTTTAATTTCTCTGGGTATTATTTGGTGGTGTGTTCTAGACAAATCGTGTCTATTTGCAGTGGTAATGTCGAGGACCAGTAAACTGGAAACAACCACTAGAGCAAATGATTTCTTGGAGAAGGTTCACACCGAAACACAACATGTTTATCACAGTCTACTTGAGACGAGCAGCTCCAGAACCTGTCGACACGTCGGTGTTTGCTGACTTTACCGTTGATGTAGGTCTGCTCGTGCAGCTTGGTGATGCTCAGCAGGTCTGCCCCCTGCTGCTGGCAACTGATCCGAGCCTCGCTCCATGACAGTGTAGCCTGGAAGTTGAACTGGTAACAGCTGTCTGTCAGCGGGTCAGTATCCCAGAAAGTCTCACAGCCGCTGCCTGCCAGTGAGGAGTGAAAAAAAAAAGAAGAGAAGAAGAAAAAAACAAGGAGCCAGTTAGATCAGAGGAGGAAACTGTGGGGGAGCTCATCAAGTTCCCGACAAAGTTTCCAGTGAAACAACTTAGTGCTGAACTTGCAGAGCGATGACTCACTCTTGACTGGGCAGAACCCCCATCGTTCGTCCTTGCCGTAGTCGTAGGTGGTGGCGCACCAGAGGTGACCGTCCTCGCGCCCGATGCTGGTGCAGCTGTGGAACCACTGGCCGTCGTACAGGAAGGGCAGGTAGCAGGGGCGGCCGTGAGAGTTGCCCTGGATCGTATAGATCTCTGCCAGAGAGTTAGAGAGAGGATGAGGGGGTGGGGAGGTAAATCCCTGCATGCGGCAGCAGAGATGCTCCTCGCGTGTGTTGTCTAAAGTCGTGGCTGCACACTGTGCTGAACTCAAATACCTTATCTGTTTTCTCAGAGACTTGAATAATCAAACAGAGGGTGGAAATAGAGGATGGAGTTCCAGTCAAAACAGCAAAGTCAACCCGTGGTCAGCAGAGGGAAGAGTAAACAAATAAAAACAGGCTTGTTGGAAGGAACACCATGGGTCTTTTGTTATGAACTTTATGTGAAAACAGAAAGAGCAGCTACAGACTGAGAGAAAAAAAGAGAAGATCAGGATTTTTTCAAAGATCTCACACAGGTTTTTAACTAATTATCTGTATCAGATTTCTGCAGTTGGACAAAATACCCTGAGGTTATCGCTCTACAGGAGCCTCGACTTTCCACCAGTGTAGCGTGGTGTGAGGAAAAGGGCAACAGAGAGGGAGAGGGAGAGGGAGAGGGAGAGGGAGAGGCTGGATCTGTGGTGTTACCAAAACACATCGGGCCAATGGAAAGTAGGGCAGACATGTTAAAACGAGGGAGGAAAAGATTTCTGAAGCTCCCTCCCTGACTTCCCTCTTCTCCGCTCCACCGCTGTCTGGAGCTGCTTCTCTGGCTGACTAATGTCAGAGGTATTCTTCTCTCGCTCAGCAGCGAGTCGACTTCACAAAGAAACTTTGTGAAGATCGACACTTGAAAGTTAAAACATGTCAATGCACTCAATTCCCTTGCCACTAGAAAAGGGAAAGACTTAGGAGGAGGAAGAAAGTGAAGAAGAGAGATTTTCTGGTCTTACGTTCGCGTCAGATCTGGTTTTAATTGCAATCGAGCCGAGCCTGTTAACTACAGACAGAGCAGCACAGTGCAGTCTGTCAACCGGCAGCCATCAGAACATCTGATGCCGGAAATGAGGCTTAGCTGCAAACCACCATGGTCGGGTTTAATCTGGACTGAAAACTATATATAAATACAAATATACTTGAGGGCCAGGACGATTCTGTGTGTTTACTGCAGTTTACAAACACCAGCTATGTTTTCCTTGGCTCTCCGGCTGGCACACGGCCACTTGTCCTAAAAGATTCCCTGGTTTGATCAGATACAGCTGTGGCATTCACAACAGTGGCTCTGTCTGCAACATACAGTGGAGCAGCAAGTGGGTCAGCACATCTGGAGATGAATCAGACCAACGTCTCTGATGATCTCATCAGAGTTTTACTTCATCATTCTATTCATTGCTTATTTCTAAACGGCTGTGTATTTATGTCTCTAGATAGATCAATGAAATCAAACACTTTCCTGTTTACAGGCTTGATCGGCCACGAAGGTGACGTTGAGGCTGGATTGCACCAATGAGATTCAGCTTTTAAAACCAGATTTAAAATGGGATTCATGTGTTTAGTTCTGTTGCATCAATACTTTAGACTCCACTTGAACTGTGATCTCTGCTTAGCTTAGTTTAAACCACAAGTTGAGGTTTAACGACTGCATTTTTGAGATGGCTCGACCAAAATCCAGTTCTTCAGAGAAAACTGGAAGACAGACTCAACCCACTGGAGTTTTGATGAAGAAGATTCCAGGTCACAAAGTAAATGCTCCAACTCCTGCTACCTGTTTTTACTAAACTTAGTTGAAAGGCTGCAACAAAACTTGGCTTGTTGAACCTGGATGAACTTCCTCAGTGAGAATGACCAGGCATCAATCTGAAAAGGCCTTCTCTCTCGTGCAGGTTGCAGCTGCCGTGACTGCACTCACCACGATATGTCTTGGCACACAGGTCCTGCACGCCGCCGTGCACGCTCCATTTGAGCTTGGAAGGCGGAGGCGTTGCCGAGGAGTTCCAGATCGAGGGCGAGGGAAGGTAGCTGTTGAGGTTTTCCAGCACCTGGCCGCAGCTCCAGGTCCAGCGCACTCTGGGCGGCTCGCGGTCGCAGGTGTACACCGCCAGAGGAGACCTCTCCGACCTGGAGGTGACGTTGCCCGTGGTCACGCCCAGGCAGAGCGAGGAGCCCAAGTTGAAGAGGCGCCCGCGGCTCACCCACTTCCAGCGCTGGTTGGCTTCCCCGCAGGCGTGCGACAGGATGAGGGAGTGGTCCCGCACCCCCAGGCACCCTCGGTTGCCCTCGTGGAAGAACGCAAAGTCGTCAGAGTCCAGCGGCGCTGTGCGGAGAGAGAGAGAGAGGGGAAACAATGGCATCAGTCGATCATGTTGGCAGCTGATGAGGCAAGAGATGAGGTCAGGGACTGGATCAATACCTCCAATAATAGCTGTGGTGCTGGGTTATAACAACGGCTGTGTGACACACGTCAGTGCTATTAATCCTCTAATCATCCAACAATGATCCTAAAACCTTGCATACACATTATATGACAGGCGTCTCAGCAGGAACTAATTGAAATGACATGCAATAAAGCGAGGAAAGTGCTTGCACATGTTTTTAACGCAAGGTTTGCAATTACAGCTGAAAGTATTTCACCAGGTCTGGAGCATTCACCCGGTTTAACCTCGTTGAGTCGGAGCCGTGGGGTTCCTGCTGCTGGTGGATCTACTTATCGTGGCAATCTGACTCACACTTAACACTGAGTTTGATTCATTTACACGAAGCTGTAATGATCCTCAGGGGTGAGGTGATTTCAGTCTGGCTCCTCACTACTGTACACTGATGTCTTTACAGGCTTCACGTGGTCTTGATCCTCGGAGGAGCCGTATCTGCTTGAAAGGTGCTACAGTATTCTCCTAAACATCCACGCTCTCCAAAACAAACAAAGTAAAAAAAAAGAGCCACTGAACGTGTTGAAGCTGACACCTCCGGAGCGCCGGCTGGACGCCAGACGCAGTGACTGCGAGATTTTTGGGAACAAAACCTGACACCGTTTTCTCCCTTTAAAAAATATGTGGTTTTTTTTTAGCTTTAACTCTTTTTTTTCTCTTTTCTTTCTCGGAAGAAAGATTTAAGAAACAATTCCAGTACTGTGCTGGTTTGTATGAAGGCGGGAGAAACAAGAAAAGACAAAGAAATGCATGTCAGGAGTGTGGGAGTGACTCTAAATTAAAACTGTGTTAGAAAAACACATCCCCCAAAAATAAACTGAAATCTGCTCAGTCAGAGGCTGGGATTCGGATTCAGAGGAAGGACGGCATAGCCTCAGCATTCCTCCTCGGCGGGCTCCTGTGAGGGGCCAGGAAGTGGGGAAGAAGGTGGGAAAGATCACCGGGCTTTTTGGGTTGAAAAGGACGACTCTCCCATGTGGGGTATATATCTGTACTGTAGCTGCTTCCCCTAAACTCTCCTGGTGTTGCTGCAGCTTTTATTGGACACAGAGAGACAATGGCGTCTCATGAGGACCCTCGTAAAGATCCCTGTAATCTGGGAGACGACGGACGGACACGCCCCCCCCCCCCCCCCTACGCACACTTTTTTTTTCTGGCTGTGGTGGAGTTTCTCAGAAGCAGCGTTAACTCGGTGGCAAACAGAGCCGCTCAGCTGTGAGTTTGAAAGTGCTGTGTGTGTAATCAGATATAATCACCAGCCTGCTCTTTTTATAAAGCCATCCATCTCTCAGTGACTAACACCCAGCTGCTGCGCCTTCGCTGGGCTCGCCTTCAAACATTCAGATCAGGGAAAACAAGCCTTTTAAACCATACACAGACATATACATATGTCTCTGTCATGTCATATATCGGATATATCCATCCTCTGGAAACACCCATAGTGAATGTGCACATGAATGAACAATGGATTTATAAATATTATATTTATATTCTTTTCATTAAATCTTTGTGTATGATATAAGCTTATATTGAATGAAATTGACTTTTGGATGGCTATGTAGTTACATAATATGCATGTCCATGTAAACACATTGTATGGGCTCAGCATGGATGTATATATGTCAATAGATGAAGTTGTTCCACATTCTGAAAGTACATATATGACATATATCAATTCAATAGGAATCTATACTGAATTTGCATGAAGGCTATCAATGCAAAGCTTAAAAAACAAAACAAACAAACACTGTGTCTTATTAAGAATGATGTTTTCCATGAAGACGTTCGTCTGGATCATTAATCCAAAACAGGATGAGATATTAATGAAAACAAGCAACAATCTGAAAATCATTTAAAAGACAAAAACATCAGTGATCTGCACCAGATCAATACTCCATCACTGATAATCCCCAATTAATGAAAACAGTGACGACTGTCACAGTCTCCCATAACCTAGTAGTTGAACCGCAGACAAAAAACGGATGCATCGTGCAGAACTCCGAGGGAAATGAGGTCGATTGATCAGGATCTCTGTCACAACGGCCAATACTAATAATTAAAAAACAACACTGGTTGGCTCATGATTTGGTTTCACTTCTCGTTCATTTCCAGAGAAAAAAGGGAGTGATGCTGGTTCACCCTCACGTCGATACATCTCCCACAATGGAAACTAAACTTCTAGAAACACACCACAGGATTTTCACACCAGAACAAACTCCCAAAAAATGAATATGGTGACAATATGAAAACTTCCAGGCAAAAAGCTAGAGAAGCAGCAGCGAGACGACCTGAGGCCGAGGCTGCAGACAGAGAAGAAGGCCTTTTTTTTCTTTTTTTATAAAAGCAGTTTTAATTCCAGTCTGGAGGGGGACGCGACGGGATGTTTGATGTGAGAAGAACTGCGGGGCAATCAGAGAGAGTGCAGAATTCCAGATTAACTTTAAGCCATTGAGCCCTGTGAAAAGCTAAGCCACAACAGCTCTCCTGCTGTGATCTCATCCTCCTCTTTGCCCCGTCACCCCCCCTCTCCCTTTCTCCAAATGCTGGAGACTGTTTCCTGCTGGAGAAGAAGAAGAAGAACAGAAGAAGAAGAAGAAGAAGAGGAAGAAAGAGGCTGAAAAAGCCTCGGCCAAGAACAACCCGGCGCCACGACGCTGGCCAACACAGGCCGATATTCCCAGAATCCTCCACCTCCACAATACGGTCATCTGCTGGAGCCGGTTGGAGGACAATGCTCAGGAATGTGACCGACTAATCAATAACAAGTTTTTGCCTGAGTGTGTTGGTGGATGATGTGTGATGATGATGATGATGATGATGCTGACAGATGAGTGACTCGCTGCTCCTGCCAGGTAAATAAAACTAAATGGATTGTTATTTGTTTGACTTTGACTTGGGTTTTTTTTTCCTCCCTCTCCGACAACACAAAAACAAAAGTCGGAGGATGAGAAAAAAACAGTTGGACGGGTCAGTGTGATAAAATGGCAATAGACAAACAGGCAGGAAATTCCAGCCCGCTGTGTTTGTTTCTTTGGTGTTTTATGGTGGTCCGGCCTGTGAGGCAACGCAGGCTGAGGATAAAGTTTTACCTCATTCAAGAAGCACGGGAGAGGAAAGAGGAGGAGGGAGAAGAGGAGGAGGAGGAGGAGGAGGAGGAGGAGGAGGGACAGGGCTTATTTGCATTTTGCAGCCACACTCAGAAACGGAACTGGAACATTTTGGGAAAGTGCATCTCAAATTTAGAAACCAGAGGGTGCATAAAAAAAGGAAAAGAAAAAAGTGCAACAGTCAGGAAAACTTTTCCACCCTCGCGGAGCAGCGCTGATCACAGAGCAGGTATATATCCACGGATCATCCAGCTGTGTGCTCAGCCTGAGCAACTTCAACTGTGTCCACAGCAGCTGGAGCCGTTTGAAGTTTTAACCCTCACTCTTAAACTCTCTCTCACCGTCTTATCTCCGACTCTGTTTCCTGCTTCAGACGAGACAAACATCAACTCTCTTAAATATCTCACAGTGCGACGGAGAGTTCAGGACAACACGGATCAAACCCACGCTTTTCGCTCTTAAAACTACGACGAGAGGAAAGAAAATGAAAAACAATCCGTACAAATCCAGAGAGACAACATTTCATAAAACAAATCAACACAACCTGGGAAAAGTGACTGCATGGCAGACGGGGTGCAAGTCATTTTTTCTTTTTTTTTAGGAATAAAGAAACTCCTCAGGATGATTCAGAGTGTGTGAAGCTGTGAGAGTGTAAACACACAGTTCAAAAACAAACAGACCTGAAAGGGAAATGAGCAACAGATGAGAAAGCAGGTGGTTTATTGTTTTCCATATGATGCTACTGACAATAAAACTATGATACTGACTCATGATGCACTGTTTTCTATTAGAATTCATCAAAAATATGAATCTGGACACGTTTAAAAGTCTCAACAATCAGAACAGGAGTTGTTTTGCATGTTGTGCAGCTCTATCAAAACAAACCAGGAGAGTGCAGTAGGTGACCTCCGACCTCTCCAACTAAAAAACATGATGGTGGTGATAATAAACCAGGAGGTTAATTGACCTCGATGGCTGCTGTGGGACAGGACCTGTGAGTGTGACGTGTTTCATGTTGTGTCTGCTCGGGCTCTTTGCACTGGACGTGTTAATTGCAGCCTGTAACAGGATGTAAAGGTCACATCTGCCCTCAGGTCGCCCGGTGACGCGTCACAACAAGTCGCGGCTCTGCTCAACAGAGACAGACAAAAAAAACACACACAAAAAAAAAAACTCATCTGCTGCACAAAAACGGAGCAAAAAGTGCGTAACTTTGGATCAACTTTACGCACAAATGCAAATAAGACGAACTGAAGCCTGCAGCCCCCCCTTCTTCTTCTTCTCCTCTCTCTCTCCTCCCCCAGTTTCTCTCCACATCTGTTTCCACTCACTGCTCGGACTTTTGGTTCGTGGCATACCAAAGCACCGAGTCCACCACGATCAGGCTTCGCAGTTTGCACAAACATCTCACAACCGATCACTTTTCTGACGACGACTCGGTGCCAAAGACAAAAAAAAAAAACACACAAAACCAACCCTGCACCGACACTTCACCGTCTGCACCTCGTTTTTTTCTCGACTTTTAACGTGAATGAAATGAAGCGAGTGGAGGTTGTTGCTCACCAGACGCGCTCCTCTTCAGTTCCAGACTAAAGATGAATAAATATAAAGTGCATTTGTAAAGTACAAGTGGCCGATTTGTCCATGTTCCCCTGGATTCCTTGTGTCGGTGACGCTCGTTGCCTTGCATGCTCACAACTAGACTACAACAGACGCACACATGCACGCACACACACGCACGCACGCTCACACACGCTGAAAAATTAATAAAAAATAAAAAAAAAAGAACAAAAATGAGTAAAAGAAAAGTGGAGCCGGAGAAGCGCAGAGAGTCTGTGAGTGTGAGGCCGGGGATGATGCAGAGTTGGTGGAGAGTTTGGCCGCTAGAGCTCCGACTGCCTCCGTCAGATGAGACTGAAATGAATGGAGCAGCGTCAACAGTGTGTGTGCGCGTGTGCGTGTGTGCATGTGTGACTATGTGTGTCAGTGTTTGTGTGGTTCCCAACATAAGGTCCGGGGACCTCCGGATGGCCGCGCGGCCCCCGAGGCTGCTGAGGTTTCTGTTGTGGAGGAACTGAGACGGAGGGAGGCCACATTCATCCAATATTTAGCCTACATGTTTAAAACTAAGGAGAAATTAATCACAATAAAACATTTATACTGTATATTTGATAATTTGCCAATATATAAAATATAGGCTGTAATATCAACACATATACAAGTAAACTGATCACTTTACTATTTTAAATTTAAATTCTGTAAAAAGAAACTTCACAGACATTTTTAAGAGGATGTATAAGACATTTGGTAGGTTGCCCATATGGTTCAAAGCTTGGCAGCCATGTTGGAAATCAGTGTCAGTGTTTGATTTTTCACACTGTCAACATCCGACAACAACAGTCTGATGTTAAATATCTTTGGTTAAAAAACCACGGCCAATATTCACAAAGAATAAGACAAAGTTGTTTTTAATGATGTAATTCTAATTTCACATTTTATCAAGATATAAGTTATTCACAGAGAACTCCTAAGGTGACAAACTGTTAAGAAAAACACAGCTAATAATAATATAATGTGATCATATGTATTCAAACAATTTGCAGCTTATTTTAAAATCTGACTCTGACAATTTATTGTTCATTAGACTACATAAAATTAGTTTCATAATTATATCATACAGTCTAAGTTCTGTGATGGCTGGACTTCAGTTCAGTTGGATGTCAGTTCATCACTAGGCGTGTTTTTAACTCCCTTTTTAACAACCAATCAGAGCTTAGAAAAGAATGAATCATCATGAATCAATGAGATCAACCAAATAAACCTCCTTGCTTAATAGAAGTTTCTGTTCCCTCCTTGTTCTCAGGAACTTCCTAAATTACTCTTAAGCTAAGACTCCTAGTTAGAAACCTTTAGGCTGAGTTCAGAGCTCAGAGGAGCCAGGGGCCGCATCCATCAAGTGTCTAACTGCGCCATTTTAGTCTTAACTGCTGAGAATTTGTGGAATTCAGTCTTACTCTCAAATTAAAGAATAAAAGCTATATATCAACTTTCTCAAGTCTGAGAATCACTCCTACTGCCACAGATATTTAAGAGATCACACTCCCACTGGCAGTTTAACTCTTCACTTTCTATAAATACAAAGACCGCATTTAGCGATTGATCATTCCTATTATATGGACTTATGGAAGTGACATCATCTAAAATTCAGTCCAACACTTCACTACAAGTGTGAGTTAGACACGAGATAAATAATTTTTAAGAGCAGCTTTCAGCGAAGATTGTTATTCTCACAAGTCAACAATTAGCAGTGTTGAAGCTCCATAAATACAGGCCCATGTTAACACAACTTAAAACAGAGCAACACAACTGCTAATGACTCACAGGCAACTTTGTATTAAGAAGACGACAATAAACTGATTTATAAGAGATGTGTTTGGTGAGAAACAAAGATTAGTGAAGTTTTATGAATGAATTTGTGTGTGTGACTATGTGCAGTGTTTTGGGCTCTCGGGGCCACCGTAACAAACCTGTAGATGGAGCAGCAGCTGGAGTCAGAGGATCAGCTCACGATGATGTCACACGACACAGCAGCTCGTCCTCCTCTGGACGGCGAAGACGGAGACGGGATGTTTGTCGTTTTTAAATCAGCATCTGTTAAATCTGAAACATGAATTCAAGTCGGTTCACGTGGAGGAGAAGAAAAAAAAAGTGTGATTTATCTCATCAGCGTTTGAGCTGAAGTTAACCTGTCAGCGGTTACCATGGAGATATAAGATCAAAAGGTAGAGAAGACCAAAGAGTTTCATTAAAAAAAAAAAAAAAAGATGAAATCAGCTCTTCTCAGGAATTTTTTTTTCTTTCTCTGCAGCTTCACCTCAACTTATCTCTGCACTCTGCACTTCCTGTTTTTATGACTAGCGAGATTTCTGAACTCTGATGTTGAGGTCAGAGTTTTTGCTCCTGTTTCTCCTCATTATAAAATAAACCGGAGAATGTTTTTTAAAAAATAATTTTTTTCAAACATCTGCTTACATCATATTCATCAACTCGGTGTGGTCGACCCATGAGACAAAGATGATTCAGACTCAAAATAAATAAATAAATAAATAAATAAATAAAAGGGAAGAAGCCATAATTAGGTTGAAATATTCCAACTAAGATTCAGACAGTTAAAAACCACCGTCACAGTCTCTCCTTAATGGTTTAAAATCCTGTGAAGAGGAGGAAACTTGGCGAGTTATCCGCCGTCTTCTCCGTGTTTCTCATGAGGAAAATATAGTTTGACAAAAATAAAAGTCCACAGTTTATGTCTGTGTGTGTACATACGCTGCTATTCTGGCAGATGGTGGAGTCTCATCATCAGCCAGTGTGTTTTTACTCCATTCCTACTTGGTTTAAATATTACAAATATTGGATTTTGAGGGGTTTTTTTGGTTCTAAAGCAGATTTTAAAAGGTTTTCTCTGTACAAATGTCATATTCATCCATAAAACCCCGCAGCAGGTCAGAGTCTGATCCCTCTGACTTTTTTTTTCTTACTCACCAGAAAACAAACTGAACTCTGAAATGAACACATCCGGGAATATTTCACACTCATGTGGCAACTCTGAAGTTTTCTCCTGAGCTCAGTTCTCTAAAAACCAAAATAAGGACAGAGTCTACACACACACACAGGCAGACGTGATGTCAGAGAGACGCTCGGAACAACAAACACATTTTAACCAATAGTATTTAATGGTTTATGCAACTGTCTGCTAAGGCCCAATCTCCCCCACAGAACTATAAGGTAAACCAGTCCCTTGCATTTTATTGGCCAAAAAAAATAAAAAATAAAAAATAAATTCAAAAACATACCTAAATAAATATGTGTGTTTATGGTCAGGGATCAATCCAAAAAAAACAAAAACAAAAAAAACAAAAACAATAACAGTTCTAATTACTGTAAAGGCAACTTGAAAAAACACAACAGTTTCTCCATTAAAATGGTTAAATTGAGAAGTGTTTTCTTTAAAAATTAAAAAAAATTAAAAAAGTAAAAGGGGGGGTCGTTCTTCAACAGCTTCCACTCCATCATCATCATCATCTTCATCATCATCATCATCATCATCATCATCACCACGTAACACGACTCTAAAACCATTCATTATAAAAACGGAGGTGGAACACTGCCACCAGCTGGAAGTTATAAGCTTTGGTCACAGGAGTTTGACGAGGAGGAGGTGGGAGGAGGAGGAAGGGGGGGGTAGAGGGAGGGGGGGGGTCTGTCCCTCCTCGTCACAAACTATCTGGGTGTGGAATTTAAGCAGGTGGGGTCGGGGCTGGGTGGGTGGGGGGGTTTGACTGGATGACGTAGTGCCGTAACATATTTGGGGTTGGATACAGGAACAGGGCCGGAGCACTGGGGGGGGGCAACGGGGGGCGAGGGGGGGGTTGGTTCTGTCCGTTCGGGTCAGGGAGGTGAGAACCAATGAAAACGTTGGAGTTCAGACGACCTCGGACCAGAATGGCTCATGCAGGGTGTGTGTGTGTCTCTGTGTGTCCGTCTCCTCCGGCCAAGCTGAAGCAGTTTCTATACGTCTTATTATTTTCTTCTTTTTTTTCTCTCCTTTTCTTTTCTTCTTTTTTTGTTTCGCAGAAAAAGAAATAAATCCCAAAACGTCTTGAGTCCCGACCGACGCCGTTTTCCACCACCCTCACCCCCCACCTCGCTGTGTGTGTGTGTGTGTGTGAGCCGTCCAGGGCTTTGACCCCCGGAGCAGAGCAGAGCCGCCCCTTCAGGGGAGGAGGAGGAGGAGAGGAGGTGGTGGGGGGGCGTTACACCGCAAAAACTCAAAATCTTCCCAAGAATATTTGTCTTATTTCTAGTTAAAATGTCATTTCTAGTCAAAATGAATGTCATTCTACTAAAAATAAGACTCATCACGTAAAAAGTAGCTTGTTTTTAGACACTTTTTACTTCTTTCAAGCACATTTTCACTTGAAATAAGTAGAAAAATGTCAAGTTTTTCTTTCTTTCTTACTACAAGCACAAAAAACTTGCTTTCACTGGCAGATTTTTCTACTTATTTCAATTGAAAATGTGTTTGAAACAAGTGAAAATGATCTAAAAACCAGTTAAAGAGTTTAGTTTTGACTAAAAATGAGACATTTTGACAAGAAATAAGACAAATATTCTTGGTTTTTGCAGTGAGGAGGGGGTGAAAGGGGGCGGAGCGGGGGGGCAGTGGCGGTGGCGCGGGTCTCCCTCCCCAACCCATCCATAACGTCTCATCTCTGCCGTCGTCTTCCGACTCTTCATGGCGAGGAGGTGGGATGCTGCTGCTGGGGTGAGGGGTGGGAGTGGAGCCCCCGCCCCACCCCGCCCGGTTCGACTCTCCCTCTGTGTGGTGGTTCAGTCCGTCAGTTGGCGGGCGGGAGCTCAGTTCGAGGCGCTGCTGTTGGAGGAGCTGGACGTGGAGGCGACGGCCATGCCCAGCGTCCCCGACGACGCCACCGACTTCCGGATGTGGGGCATGAGGAAGGGGTCGCTGGCCAGCTGGTGCACGTCAATGCGGTCCTCCTTACGGTAGACTAGACAGCGCCTTATAAAGGCCTGGGGGGGGGCGGAGGAGAGGAGCAGAGAGTTAGAAGAGAAGAGTTTGTCTTCATGGTGTTTAGATAAAAAAGATACAAATCCTAAATATCTAAAGTCTCTGCCTCGTGGACGAGTCGCATCCAGAAAATATGAAGTGTGTGAAGTTTTGTCACAACAGCTGCGTGAAGTCTTGAGTAACGACTAAAAATATTATGTGTCCCCGAGTCCAGCTGAACATTTTTAACAAAACTGAACTTTAAATCAGAATCTGAGTCTTTACTAATTAAATGACTGGGGGTACAATTATGACGTCATTCTGATAAAGCTGAAGATATCATAACGAATAGCCTCGATTAAATATAATGTATATTTTTTCTCAGTTTGAATCTAAAATACATATTTTTTAACTAGTGGAATTAACCTTTCCCCTTTGTATTTATTTTAAATCCTGATCCTTCTAGAGGCCTTTATTTATTTATTTATCAATAAGTATTGCAGCTTATTCAAATAGATGTTCATTTGAGATATCAAATTGTTTAAAAAAAAATATATTTTAGCTAAACTGAAAGGATTTTCTTCGAATCTGAATTAGAATAGTCTTTATTTATTTATTTTTTTTACATAGCAGCAAGATCTTTACTACTTTTTGATAAACTGGGGGTAAAACAAAACAAACGGAGGTCACAAGGACTGAACAATCCGTATTACGTTGTGTGTTTTAATCTTAATCGATATACACTGTGACCGCGACACCGGCAGAGAGACAGACAGGCTGCAGAGGGACGAGATCACAGCTGCGCTAATGGTGCGTTCATGACAACTCGGAAGTCGCAAGAAACGAGATCCTCTTCTGAAAAACTCTTGACATGTCAAACTTTAGGATGTGTTAGATCACTAATTATTCTGTCTAAACATCAGAACTACGACACATGAAACGGTAAACACAGCTGATCGATTAAGCTAGATTTCCAATTTCCGTGGTTGAATCTTGAATGCAACCTTTCCGCATTCTCCGTTTAACCTGCATATTTGTCAGACCGGTTTGTGGGCTCGGAAGAATTGCCTTCATGATTTTAAACTTTGGCTTGCCTCTCCTCGTTTTGCCGCTCAGTGAGCGTCTGCAGTTTGACGGTCCTGTGTGCAGAGCCGAGCGGTGTCGCTCTGCCTTTATCCGCGCATTTAATCAACTGCAGTGGGTGATTTATTAACACATAGGCCTAGTAAGAAGCTAAAACTATTTCATTTTGAATACTTTATTAACAGAAAGTAGTCGGATTTTGTATCAAAATAGGCTTTTTATAATGAAAAAAAAAACACATTCTGTGAAACAATTAATGCTCAGCAGCCGTACCCCCATATAGTCAGAATGGTATGATTCGACTATTCATTCTCCGAATCGAATCGTCGAATCAAATTTTAGCAAATGTCTGAAAGGCTTGGTACTAGAATATCTTCATTTAAAGAGTCAAAACTGTTTTTAGCTTTGTTTATATGTCTTATATCTCCAGGTATGATCAGTTATCGGTTTCAAAAAGCAGTTATTATGCATCCCTAGAAATGACCCATATCTGATATTTGCATTTACACCTGGAGGTCAGCCGGCCCAGCTGCAGGGAAACAACACACACGGTCGTCAATATGCGCTGTTGATTTTTGATGACGTACGACTCACATTGCTAGAGAATACCCCATCTGTTTGTTTAGGCTGCAGACGTATTAGTGATTTGTAACTGATGTATTTCCACATATAACAGGGCCTGAACCCGATCTGACAATATCTGTCTTTTTCTTCCCCGTTTACACGTTCATGTTCCAGATCCGATCTGTGCAACATGAACCTTGTCGTGTAAAAACAGCCTCAGTTGATGTTTGACAAATCTGAAGATCCTTTAAAGTGTTGCTGAGACATCGTGTCCACACACACAGAGACGTATTTCAACTACATGGCTCTGACTCTAAGGAATAACCCCCTCCCTCCCTTCCACCCTCTCTCCCTTCCTCTCCTCAAGAGCAAAACCATGATGTAAACACATGAAAGAGACACAGAGGTGGTGGGTGAGGTGAGAGGAGTGTGTGCGCTACCTTAGCTTCAGGTGTGACTACTGGTTTAGGAGGAAACTGCACGTCTGTGGCCTTCAGGATGGTGTTCTCCTGCAGGATGTCCTGCTGAGACTGGTTGTGGCCGAAGGGCTGAGGGCGAAGAGACGGAGAAGAGAGTTGTTAGAAAAATACAAAAATATATACATTTCCTTGCAGTGTGGGCAAGACATGAGAGAAGTAAAAAAGAAACAGGAACATAGGGCCGGGCGATTAAAGGGAAAACTATCAAAAGCAACATTTAAGCCTCGGACCAACAACAAGAAGCCGACTCCTATCAGTCCCTCAGACACTGCGGCTGCATCTCGTCTGTTAAATCATCATCAATCGTCATATTTGCACCGACGCGACTCACAGTCAACATTTAATTGCCTTTTAATGTTTGATATTAAATACAGCAGGGAGCTTTCTGTCTTCTTCTACCCCAGCGTTTTGAGTCGTGTACACAAATATTTCTTCAAACGATGCTGTGGTTACAGGGAACAAGAAAAGGATAATTTTTGGGGGACGCTCCGTCTCCTTGTGGACAGAACCTTAGTTATCGGTTCTGATGCTGTGAGAGAGGAGACAACAGTCACTGGCACTAAACCCAAGTCAACAGATAAAAAAAACTTTGGAGTCATCTTTGACTCAGACAGTCCTAAATTTCCAACCTCATATCATAAACACGACCATAAACAGCCTTTTATCATCTGACAGACTTTGCCAGAGTGCGTCCACTCGTCTCTAAGGTCATTACATACTTTTATTACTTGCAGTAATTCTGGTCTTCTGGAGAAAACAATATCACAGAATGAGAGCATTACATTTCTGGGGAGGGACACGGTCTTATTATGGAAAGCACTTGGTGTTGCATTCGAACTGTATGGAAAGTGCTATAGAAATAAAGTTTGATTAATTGATCGTAACTGAGGTAAAAAGTTGAATTAATCATGATCTTGATTCTTGCCATAATGGCCCAGCCCTAAAGGAACAATTACACCCAGAGAAAACCCAGCTCTTAAAAATTACGTTTCTGTAACTACGACATGTACAAAATTCTCCGCTGGATGTTTCTTTATAAATTTTACTTTTACTTCAGTAATAAACTTGAGAGTTCTTCCTACCTTTCGGCCGTACAAACACTGGTAGAAAATAACCCCGACCGACCACACGTCCACCTTGTTGGAGATTTTGGGAGGTTCCTTTCCAACAACAAAACACTCGGGGGGCAGGTACCTGCAGGAGGGACAGAAGGAGGGGGGGGGGGCATGTTAGCAACACGTAGTTATGACATGAAAACATCACGAGTCCTCCTGGTCTTAGTTCAACATTTTGACAAATTGACCCATTGCCTTAATCCCTATAGTCATAGCAGTAGGTTTGTTACCTTTAATTGTCGGTGCAAGCTATTTTTAGAACGGCGGAGCAGAGCCGTGAGCTGCTCAGAGCTACGCTACAGAGGCTCATGGGATTTCTTGGTTTCCCTCATCAAACTCATCAAATACACAATCCAACAACTCCACAACGCTCTGGTGGGCAAGGTGTGACCTGCACATTCACCACGCTATGAGATAATAACACAACGTTACCACACAGAGTTGTTTTAGAGGGAAATGCAGAGACTGTTGATGAAAAACTGCCCCTGAAGGCAACGTGCATCAGCGGTTTTGCATGAATTTGTCACTGTCCAATGTGGAGCGAGATAGAGAACAGCTCGGGGAGATGTGTCGGACGCCAGTGGATCCTCGGCATGAGATCGGCTGATACTGATCGGTCTTTATGTACTTTCTGTTCTGTGGTCTGTCGGTGAGTCGGTATTATAAAGCAGGTGATCAATGATTACAGGCATTAAGCTGATCGAGCAATTATAAATATTTAATGAAAAGCAGCTGAAAATGACTTGATGAGTATCCAGTTAATCACAGCAGCATCCTTCAACTGTAACGATCCCATAATATCAATACAGCTCCGCTGCCGCCCACGGGCAACGATTCATTCTCTCAGCTACAATGAACGTCTTCTCCCTCCCTCTTCTCGCTCTCATATAATAAGAAGCTGCTTCTGGCAGAACTTCAGTCCCGTCCCGTCTCCTGTCAGACGCAGCGATCGTATAAGATGAAGGGAGCTGCTGTGATTTACTGACTTTCCAGTGCAGATGGAGGATCGAGTCATTTTCAGAGGTTAAAACGTTGGTTTGGCTTGAAGGAGCTTCAGCGAGAAGCTTCTGAACGTCCATATAATTCTGGCGTAAACTGGCTCCACACAGAAAAAAATACGACCCGCTCCGTGACAGACTGTGATGTGGGGGCGGATGCATTCAGGCGTAGAGAAAGATGTCAGCTTCGACTATCGGGCATAAATTTGACCCTTTAAAGAACTGAGAGTTTGGCCGGTGGTAAAAATAAAAAAGGAATAAAAATAAGAAGCAGGATTTATTGCATCACACATGACGACACCTTCTGCGATCTTACCAGTACGTCCCGGCGCCCTGTGACGTCAGCTCCATCCCGTCCACTGAGTTGTAGCTGTCGTCGTCCATGATCTTCGACAGGCCGAAGTCTGTGATCTTGATCTCCCCGCAGGCGGTGCCGTTCACCAGGAGGATGTTGCCTGAGCAGGAAATTACACGTCAAGATTCATTTTCACATTTAAAGCAGAAAAAAATAAATAAAATAATGAATAAATAATCACATTTACACTGTGGATGATTCAACTCTACTCAACACAGACGTTCTACTATGTAAAAACAAACAGTGTTCACATCTTAAAGGGACAGTAGATAATGAGTGAAATTTGAATTTTGGGTGAACTATCCCTTTAATGGAATAATAGCGACTAGATTAGAGGCCAAATGATGTAATTGTTCACATGTGAGACACTGTCTGATTTCACCCTTCGCTGGCCGCGCTGTAATAGACTCAGCACAGCTTGGTCCAATCAGTCTTGACAACCAAATCATTTCTATTAACAGGAAAATAAACGTCCTGTCTGCGAGTTCGTCCCTTCAGCTGCTTGATAATCATTAATCATGATCATGATGTTGGGGCAACACGCGAACCAGAACCAAAACTCTACTTATAACACTGAAGTAGCTGCAGCAGCCTCTCTTCAGCTGCTAATTTCATTTTTTTTAGGAACGCTGCTCTGGAGACTCTGGCCTTGTCCACAAGGAAACGGAGCTTCCCCCAAAACGATCTTTTTCTTGTTCATTTTGAAATAAATCTCTGTAAACATGGCGTTGTTTCAAGAAATATCTGCACACAGATCCACTGAAAACTACAGAAGCGTATTGCATTCACTTGCATTTTTCTGTTTTTCTGGGCAATAATTTTTTTTCTGACTTAATGAGATCTCAAAATCCCACAAGAAACTCCCACCTGCAAGTAATGTGACGAGTGATTTCAAAACAAAGGCGCTACATCAGACTCTCTGAGGTGGTGTTCTGTAATAATAACAGGTCGTCTCCTTTCAATATCAATCTGAATTTACACGGAGTACAGTGAAAATAAGAAATATTAGCGTTGTTTTTACTTTAAAAATATACATCACTTTGCAAACTATGCAACTGAAAGATCACCTTTTATTTTGAAATGAGTCCTGCTCTTACTGTTGTATATCGCACAAAACAATGCCAGGGAGAGCTCGACTGTATTTTTGAGCATAAACGTATCATGGATCTATTAGATCATGATGAAGTGGAAGCTTGACCACAGCGGTGAAATGTAATTCGAAGGTGGGAGCATCTCGCAGGAATTTTAAAAATTGAAGTCCAACAAAAAGAAAGAAAAGAAGAAAAAAATGACTCCAAAAAACAGGAAAATAAATTAATTACTCCTAAGAACCTGTGTGGAGCGTGTGTGACCCTGTAACGCTGCCACACATAATCACCAAAAGCAGAGAAGAAGCCAGAAAGCTCCTTGCTCTATTTAAACTCCAAACGTTATAAGTCCATTAAATGTTGACTGGGAGTCACGTCAGTGCAAATATGACGATCGACGATGATGTGACAGACGCGATTCAGCTGCAGCATCCGCAGGAACCAACAGCGTCGCCCTCAAAACGCTGTTTCCATCTTGATGAAACGTCGAAGTGATAAAAAACTGACATCTGTATCCGTGTGGACGGGCGCTCTGAGTTGCAGCAGTCACGGCGGCGTGCAGGCGGGGGGGACGTACCGGGTTTAAGGTCGTAGTGGATGATGGGCGGTCTGATCTCGTTGAGGTACTTGAGGGCGTTGACGATCTGCATGATGATGGAGCGGCCCTCCTTCTCTGACATCAGCTTGTGCTGCTTCAGGTAGAAGTCCAGGTCGTTGCCCTCGCAGTACTCCAGCACTGTGCAGAACCTGCAGCGCGGCGAGGACGGACGGACAGACAGACGGGTTAGAAACCACATCTACAAACCACTTGAACCGGATCAAACTGTTTTACTTCATGTTGAACACAATCTGCAGAAACATGAGAGTAACCGTCGGGAGGCTCAAGTTTAAAACAAAGTGACTTACGAGTCAGTGTCGAGCGAAAAGTAGTCGTAGAGTTTAACTATTCGTGGGTGGTCCAGCTCTTTATGGATTCTATATTCTCTGCATGCATGTCTGAAACGCAGAGAGAAAAAGTTTATTTACACCATTTCTTTTAAAAAGTAGTCGTTACTCAGTGTGGCCGTCAGGTCAACACTCACTTGTGATAGTTTTCCTTCTTCTCGTCCCTCCAGTTCTTGTTTAACTGGTGGATTTTGACGGCGACGTATCTCTGCTCCGTGAGGTCGAAGGCCTGGGAAATAAATTCCTCCCGTTAGTCGTGACCTGTGTTTGGCTCGACTCCGTCTCAGCCGCACCGAAACTCTCTCTCTCTTTTCACATTAACAGCTTCGGTTCATTCATCATTTTTAACCGAGGTGACAACAACACGGTGTTGGAACAACTCTCACATTCTGCTGCAATCATTTTTTACTTTGAAATGTCGATGATGTCAACTCAGTGTAATGTAATGAAACACGCGTCCTCGACTGTTTCCACAGCTCACTCACCCTCAGAGCCACAGGAGCTCATATTCAACCGTGCAATAAACTGTATGTGTCAACCCAGAGGCTGCACTGCAAAGGGAGTTTAGTGGGTTAGCGAGGTCCGACTCGCGTGAGGAGCTCATATATATTTTACTTTTATATTCAGTCTATGGAGACCACTGAAAAAGGTTGTGCGCTCGCAGCAGGACAGATAATCAGATGGATAATCGGTGAAGTTAACACAGTAATTTCACTTTAATGTGGCCATGAATTAACTGTTTTCAATGTTTTGCCTGTTACATGGCAGTGTGATGCAAATCTTGAATAGGTCTCCGCTATTTTCACAGTTAAAAAAAAGGTCTTTGTTGTCTTTGTACAGAGACAAAATGAGATTTGCTTGTACCACACCTACAAAAACCCACTGGTTTTCATACGCACACACAGCCTGCTTTCAATAAAACACACTCACATTCTACAATTGCGATCAGCAAAATAAAACAAGATGAAACACGATTTTAAAATGACAGTTGTTGTTGCTCTAGTTTATTTTGTTTAAATGGATAAAGCTTCACATTTAAAAGAAGCACCATGTTCAGCTGTCAGAGATTAAAAGCAGCCTCCTCTCTCGTCATATTTGCAGCAACACTGTTGCTTCAGGCTGCGATCGTGCTATTTTGTATCTCTCAAACTCGCTCCATTAAAACAACCTGCTGCTCTTGGCTGAAAAGAATCAGCGGCGGTTGTCGCACTATTTTGCGTGGAAGTAGAATCATATGACGCCAAATGCTCACTTTGACGTGAACACGCACAGAGTACAAAGCAGAGAGCAGGAGGTGATAACCAGCATCATAGCACCGTGTCAACTCTGACCAGGGCTTGAGGTTTTGTTGAGCTGCATCGTGAACACAAAGCCTCCTTCTCAGTTTCAATCTGCATCTGACTTCAAGCAGCAGAAAACTCGACTCCGACCTGATAACTGTGTCTTATATTATAATCCGTAAAAAACAGCTGCGGCTGTTTTCGACTGCATTCGTTCCAAGGTGTTGCCAGAGTCGTGCAAATCAACGATCATTAAGGAAGAAAAGCTGCTTCACCAAGGCTGAACGTTGTGAAAACACTGTCTCTAAAAAGGAGCTTTAGAGACGTTTTGATGTAAAATCAAATCTGTCTGTTGCTTCAGCGCCGTGGACAGAGGATGACAGGTCTTTACCAAGTATACGCTTCATTAAGAAAACCACTAATTATATAAATGAAACATCCATATGACATTTATGTATAATTATCAACTGACTATTATTATATCACAGGGAACAGCAAACTAGTCCTCCTCTAGTAGAGCTGGGCTGAAACAACAGGAAGCCTCGACCCAAGAAACCTAATTCTAAATGGATGGATGAAAAGCTTTTCATCCATGACATAAAAACAACAACAAACAAACAAAACAAGGAAGACGAGATAAAAACAAAGACTGGCTGAGCTCTGACAGTGTGTCATTTCTCTCACCTTGTAAACTTCACTGAAACCTCCTCGTCCAAGTAAATGGAGTAGCAGGTATCGGTCATTTAGCGTAGGGTGATCTTTGAATCTGCACGGGGTTGGAAAGAAAAACACACAAAAAACAAAACAAGTTTAGGAAGTACAGTAGAAGGCAATGACATATCAGTACAGACCAAGAAGAAGAAGAAGAACTCATACTGGGAGTTATCCTCATTGTGGATCCTTTTCAGCTCACGAATGTGCAGGTTCCTCACTCGCTCCAACCTCTCCAGCTCCGCCTGGATCTCAGCTTCCTCCTGCAACGATCAATATCAAACGGGTGCAAATTTAATAAAACAACCAAAAGAATAAATAAATAAATAACCAAAGCAAGTCCTGCATGTTGAAACCAAAAACTTCAAACCAAACATAACAGCATTACCTTCTTGAGATGGCCTAGCCTCAGCTTAAAGATTTCCTCCTGCTCGTGGTACTCTGCCTGTGATAACCTGCGAGAACACAGAGGAAACCTCAGTGCAACAGGAACGCAGAAGGAATACAGACAATCTTATTTTCAAAGAGAGAAGATAAATAATCAAAAGCATCGTACGTTTCGTTTTCCGTTCCATTGGCCTTGCTTTTACGTTTGTTTTGCTCCAGGCTCGGAGGCGGAGTCTGGGCCATGGAGGGCGGTTTGCGTTTGGCCAGCAGCTTCCTCTGCCGCTCGATGTCCTCTCGCTGCGAGTTGATCCTTTCTTGTTGTCTGGAAACGACCGGTGCATTAGTGTCACATCAAGAAGATATATATAAATACAGAGTCTGCTTGCTGAAAAACTGTCCCTGAAGGCAACACGCATCAGCGGTTTTGCATTAATTTCCCTCTAAAACAACTCTTGTCTAGTAACATTCCTATTTCATCTCATCGCGTGGTGAATGTGCAGGTCTGAGCAGCTCACGGCTCTGCTCCGCCGTTCTAAAAATATCTTGCACCGACAATTAAAGGTAACGAACCTACTGCTATGACTATAGGGATTATGGCCAATTTGCCAAAATGTTGAACTATCCCTTTAAGATAAAGTTTGAAACTAGAACATGAGGACTCTCACTTGATGAGGTTTTGGAAGGCGTATCCATCCGTCCACTGCTCAGTGAAAGACGCTCCATGTCTCACTGTGGTGAAGTGACCCAGTCGCAGCCTGTCCTGCATGCTTTTGTCCCTGCATGCCATCTTCTCCTGTTTCGACTGAGAGGGAGAGCAGAGAAACACAGACATCAAAGCGGCGCTGTCGATTCCACGGCGCTAAAATTAGGACTTCTAAAATTAGTCACAACCCCCTCGATGACCCGATCACTCCGATATCCTACGTACTTTCTCAATCAGCAGCTTCTTGGACATGGTCACACACTTATTTAAGCGTTCCTTGTATCGCTCCAGCATCCTCTGCTGCTCGTCGATCTGCCTCCTCAGATCACAGTTCGCCTGGATGACACACACACACACGACGCACAGACAAGCAGACGAGAAGAATCAACACCATCTTACAGTTAAAAAAACAAACACGCTACACAAAGAAGGAAATGTGTGAACTAACATGCCAAAAATTAAGATCACACGATATTCACTGAAAACCATTAAAACATGGCAGCAGAGCAGAGCGCCCGCGATGAAACGTTATGAGATTAGTACCCGGAGTAAATCGTCTATTCGTCCCTCCTTCTTCTCCAGGTCGGAGTTCTTGTTGTTCTCCATCGCTGTTAGTTTCTCTATAGTAAGGTCAGACTACGGGACACAAGTCAGGACAGAACAGTGGTTAACACGCTGATGACGCATCATTCTGTATCAGTGACAAATGCAATGCAACAACTAGACCCACATCTCCCACTTGATGTTTTTTTTTTTTAATCTATCCAACAATGATAATGCAGTGTTAAATAAACCGTCCAGCAGCAGACCCAGGTGCTGCGTGCATACGGTACCTGTGTGGCTTTGTGGAGCAAGTGCAGAGAAACAGGCTTCAGCGAACACGTCGAGTGCTCGGTGTTGGCCGAGCCGACGGAGGAGGGGCTTCCCTGCTGCACCTGCAAGACGACACACATTAGTCCAATGAAAAGCCTGCACTCACCACTCACTATATAGTTTCTAGTATAGAGAGCCGAAACGGAAGCAGGAAGTAACGTCGCCATGGGCTGATTTCTCGGCATGAAACGTGATGTTTAAGATAGAGGTCAGATTATTTTCTCATGACTCAATTAAATCAGATCATGAAATAAAATGTTGACTCCCATTCACTTACATGGAGACTTTTTCCGAATTGAGGACCCATGAGAATTAATATACCCCATATAGTGGACTCATAGTATCCCACAATGCAGTGTGAAAAATAACCGATGCAAGCAATAAATACCATAATGCATCATGGATGGACACTGATCTGGAGTGTTTTTATTATTGCAGCTGCGCGGTGGAGTCGTGTCCGAAAGTATTTTTTCCATTTTATTAATGAGCTCACTATAGATAACAAGTTATTTCAGAATAGTGGCGGTGCCTTGATGTGTGTGTGAGTGTGTGTGTGACTCCATCACGCAGACGCTCGTTTCATTTCTCAACACCTGGAGCTGTCACTCATCATAAAGCACGAGTCCATGTTGCATGAAAAATAATGAGCAGAGACTGAAATGAGCCGAGAGCCTGTTAAATAAAGTCTCACTGCAAAAAAACACTTCACAACGTTATTTCAAGGCTTTTGAACTATTCATCATATTTGACTAGACGTGTTGCCATCGCTTTACAAAAGCTGTGAGCAACAGGTTCATGTGGACTCCCCCCTCCCCCGTTATCATTTAACTGTCTGTTTCCAGGTGTGTGTGTGAGTGTGTGCTGCAGGTATTTGCATTTCTATCAGTATCTTCCATTTCTACCAAACGTTGCTCTTCGTGATTGCTTTCCCCAGTGATGACGACACACAGTGAGTGAGTGAATGCGACTGAATGTTAGTTAGTTGACAGAACCACCACGTCAGATTCTTCCTCTCGTCTGTAATTTGTGTTAATAACAAGCAGAGGGAGAAAGAAGAGAAACAAAATGGGAGGAAAGAAGAGTCAAAAGGGAGCATGAGACAGACCATAGAGCAAACATGCTCACCGTGACAGGGGGGTTGGAGAGGGAGTGTTGTGGGGAAGAGCGGACCACTGGTGGAATTCCCCTGGCAGGGCTGGTACCAGGACCGCTACCTCCCGCAAACTGACACACATGTAAAGAGAGACGGACAGGAAAGCAGTTCAATGGAAAGAACCGAGATGGCTTTAAAAAAAAAAAAAAAAAAGAGGAGAGAAGTGTGTTAGAAATTAAATGTGAAAAGTTACGCATCCAGTGTGGAGGCATTGTAGAGGACACACGCTGAGTACGAGAAGAAGAAGAAAGGAGAAAAAAAAAGAAAAAGATGGTTTTCTGCAACTCACCTCAAAATAATCACTAATTTTATGCCCCCTCGCTCCGGCTTTGCCTTGAAGAGAGAGAAAGGAGGAGTTCAACCAGAGGCTGCGGTTTGAAATAGTCGATGATGACAGCGGATCGTAGCAGAGGACGAACTTACCTTGACTGCTGTCAAAGTGGTCTGCTTTCCGTTTTCTCACTCTCTGGTCGTTTGCTTTTTTCTCGGGCGTCTGTTGAGGGGGAGAAACCAGAGAGCGTGGGTCAGCCAAACGTACGATGACACGACACAGAGGGAAAGATGGTGTGAAAACAATAATGTGTGACACAGACTCACCTCTAACTCTTTGTCACTAAGCGAGCCAACACTGCATAGACTCTGATTGGACGACTCGTTTTGATTCTGACCTGAACCCTGGGAGAAAAAAAAGACATAAATAAAACTGTAAAAACAGGGAGCGAAAAGGTACAAATATGCACAAAACACTGTTCTATCTCTAAATGGCTTTCACATGTACTTGTTAGAGAGAACGGGGGGGGCGTGGGGGTTTGACTGAACCAACCATCGCCATTAACTTCCCACTGAAGCCAGACCTGCATCATTCAGTCCTGATGCCGGTTCCCTAGGTGATGATGATGCCTGTCAGTCAAAATGATTCACATCAGGATTCAGCCGGCGCTGTCCAATCAGGAAGACGCACTTAGTCATTCAGAGCACACGAAGAGCTCTCTCCTCTCACTGAACCCTCCTAAAATGGCTGAACATTAGGCATGCTGCTGGGGACCCATTCCTCCCTCCGTCTGTCACCTTTAGATAATGTCATCCATTTTTCTCCCGTCTTAACCAGTCCTGCCTTCTCTCTCTCTCTCTCTCTCTCTGTGGAGAAAGATGCTCTGCTTGATCTGAGAATGACAGCGTGTTTTTACACCTCTCCTCCCCCTCTCTCCCCCAAAAAATTCTTGCCTGTTTGATCAGACTTGTTCAAAAGGGAAATGCACTTTTCAATAATTTCAGCTGCCCCTCTCTGTTCCATTACCGCAGCCATGTATGTTCTTGCTGTGTGTCCTCAAAGGATAACAATTTTCCTTTTCTTTTATGCCAACTCAGAGATGACAAGGGGAGCAGCGGTGGCATGGAGGGGGGGCGCTCAAGGTCAGGAAAAAATAAAAAAAATATGAAGAAGGAAGCTGCTCGGTGACATTGAAGGGCTTTTAGACCACCAACCTGTATTTCTCCACAGCCATTTGTTGACACATTTCTCTCTCACTCTCCCCACACACATCTCATCTCTTGTCATACAGGGTGGCTGTGGCATGATGCCTTAGCGAGAGCCGCCATTTTCTCTGCGGCAGCAGCCATGCCATGCTCTGGGCTCCGCTCTGCCTATGGCTGGCACGGGGCCCACGCTCCTGGCGCTGACTCTCACTCCCTAACTGTTCCAAGATCACCTTCCACAAAGACGGCTCCATCCATGTAGCGGAGGGGGGGGAAGAGGGGGCGCGAGGCTAAACACTGCCTCCACTCACACCTGGTCAAGAACTATTTCTGCATTCCTCCTTTGCTTTTACTCCTCCTCCTCTTCCTCTTCCTCCACCACCCCCCACCCACCTCTCTACCACCCCTGTCCCGTCTGTGGCCTTTTTGGCAGACGTCGCCACTTGCATATACAGCCTCTACATCATGAGCCAGGGAGAGATGCCATATCACACCAGCCAAAAAACACAGACACAGCTCAACCTTCTCCAGAGACAAGACAAAGAAAAGGAGCAGGGCCAAGCCTGTCCTAGGCCCCGAACAGCAGAGTGATACCGAGGCACGGACTGAGACAAAGAGAGGAAGAGATTCATGAAAAAAAAAAGTGGAATCAAGAAAATCTGTGATTTCAAGCATTTTGACGGGAGAGACTTCCTGTGCGACATCTGCTGTAACACAAACCTTAGCCACACCAACCCCAGTGAAGCGAGCCTCCAACAGTTCCTGCCGGCGGGGGTCCAGGCTATGCAGTTCTTCCATCATGGCTGCGGAGACAAGAGCACAAATTAAGAAAAGGCGTTGTGAGGTCTGGTACATTCAGAAGGGAGTGACAGATCAGTGCCACAAAAGACACATTAGATGTGATGAGTCATGGCTGTTTTTAGCTATATGGATGTGGAAAATTCCTGTTCTGAGTCATCAATAAACCTGACAATAATGAATGTGCGTGTTAACCAAGAACCAGCCATACAATTAGGGCAACTCAGGAACACACTCTCTACAATCAAGATAGAAACTGAGCCAATGACGGACATTAAATATGCATCAGAGACGTAGGCCAGATGTGTAGAGTCACTGCCTGGAAAATTATAGCATCATGTGATAACGCCCTGGCATTATAGGCCTAAGTTACATGGCGCTGCTGGAGTTATGAAAGGTCACTAATGGAGGGACTGCCAAGTAGACTCACAGTAATGGAGAAGGCCACAATAGACAACAACAACAACCACCAAGTGCCCAGTTTGCTAAGCTTATGCAAAGGTTAACGTTTAAGTTACACGCCCTGCACTTGACTGCTGTGTGTGGCATTGCATACATTATATGAGAAATGTAACTTGCAGCATTCGTGTCCATTTAGGGAGATAGACATTTCAATCTCGTGTAACTTTTTTTTTAGACTTTAGAGAGTGGGTTTACAGGGCCGTGAATAATATTACAGAAAAAGAGCAGCTTAAAGAGTGAAACAACATCACTGACTGAATGATGACCAAGGTAGCTAGTTAGCTTAGCACGCAGCTAACGAGCTGGCTTCATTGCTTTAGCAATGAGGAGCTAACCGCTAACGTTAGCTAGTCAACATCACCATCACACCACATCTGGTTTTATGTAATGTTAGTTTATATCGACCCCAGGCACATTAGTGACATTAGTCTGCGTAGATACCGACTTATTAAAGCAATAATCATCAATCACAGCTGCGGTAAATTTATCTCGTGAAACACACACACATAACGTGAGCTAGCCACGTTAGCATGTCTGTCAAAAAGAAGCACGACGGTTCAGGACTCACCCGAACAACAACACATCTGTTGCCTTTATATTAATTATTTTTTGTCGAGATACTTACTGTTATTTTATCTTGTATTGGGGTCTGCTGTTGTTAACCCCCTTGCCCCCCCAAAAAAACCGTTCCGTAGTTGTCCCGTTGTTTGTTGTTTCTCCCCCGGCGCCTCGCAGACCCTCCCAGGGTTAGGCCGCATCCACAGCCGCGTGCCTCGCGTGCCTGGCGTGCCGAGCGTTAACGCTCCAGACGCGGGAGGAGGAGGAGGAGGATTCCCCTCGGAGGCCTCGACGTCTCCGGGTCTCCCAAACAAACCCGCCTTTCTGCCGTGCTCCTTAGGCGGCGGGGATCCCCATCACATCCCTCTCTCTTCTTTCCCCCCGTGGACCATACCGTGCCTATGTCCTTCCCTTTTTCCCCCCACACACAGACACACAATGGCGACCCTCGAGATTCTGCGTTTTTTTAACCGCCAGGTATAAATGATGTCTTGCCCCCCTATCTTTTTTTTTCTTCCCCCCGGTGGTGAGATGAATTTCGGGTCCTGGCTTTTTGCAGGTCGATCAAAACAAAGTTGGGCTTCTGTCGCCTTCCTCGCTGCGGGGGGGTAGATAGGGCAGACAAAACCAAACCAAATCTGTTTCTTTCGGGGAGTTTTGCTGTAGCGAAGTCGTTTTCAGCTGAATCCGGATCGATTCGGTTCGGTTCTCATGTTTTTTGCAATGTAAACAATAATCAGTAAAATCTCATATTTTCTCGTGAGATTGTTCAAGAATTTTCACCTTCAGTTCCGTCAGTCCACGCCTGCCCCCAAAATCTCTTGTCTACTCTGGACCAATGGCAAATAATCCCTGTGCAGTGTGTACACAACACAATTTAGCTGCGCCCACCCACACAAGCACCAAAATGATCACTTATCACAAAGTTGCCATTCCCATCATGTTCACACCCACATATTGTACTTATATAATATCAATACATTTCAAAATTAATGTAGTGTTAAAAACAAATAGAACAAAACATTTTTTGAATTATCAGGAAAAACAAACAATCAACAGATTTACAGTTTATATTTTTATTCATGTACAAAAAAGGTGAGTGGGTGTTTGTTAGTTTTGTTTTGTTTTTTAAACCATGCAATTTAATATCAAAACATCAGATAATTAAAAACAGCCTCTGGCAGAATAGAGACATTTATTTCGGGGGGTAAACAGCCCTTTTTTTTTTCTCAGATCACTGAACTCATCATCAGTAGAAAAATGAGAAATCGTCGCTCTTGCAGCCGGGAAAGGCAGTGCCATAAAACACGAGTCCATCAACGCGACGGCAGCTGAGACAAACTATCCAGTTGCGTTCCCCTCATCATCACAATCACAACAGAGCCCCTCGGTTTTTCACGCGTCCTCAGGAAAACAAGGCAGCACCACCTGGACTTCAGCTCCCTGTTCTGTGGTTGATACTCAGGCGGGTTCAAGTCTCCTCTGTCTCAGTCCTGGGTCTCGGGCGGTTGAACCGGACTCTTGCGGTACTTGCACTGGATCCACACCCTGTACATGGTGAGCTGTTTGCCTCGGTTCACCTGCAGCCTCCTGTCCACCATGTTCTGCACCTTCTCCAGCCCCGCCTCGGCGAACAGCTCATGAAGCTCATCTGTGATTAGGAAAAAAAAAGAATAAGTATGAACATATTGTTATATACATTATTTACACAAAATTCTGCAAAAATTAGTATGAAGAAGTCTTTTGTTTTTACCTTGGGTAAAGAAATAAACTCTTGTTCCGTCCCCTCGGACATAAAAGTTTTCTGACAGACAGCGCCCTGGAAGGAGAAAAAGGTCACAACATACAACAAAATGCAAATATTATTAACTGTATTAATGTGCATCTCGAATGTAATGCCATTTTATTTACATTGTGCAATTAGCAGCATTGCAAATAGACCCAACCTGCAGCCAGATTTACTGTATATTTCAGTGCTTTGGTGCAACCTAACTCAGCGGTCAGGCCTAAAATGGTGCTACTAGATAAACAAGAGCTGAGTGAAACACATTTTCTTTGCGTTTGGAGCAGGTTGCTAACCTTTCTTGAAGCGGAGCTGTGCCATGTCGTAGCGTCCGTAGTCCCTGAGCAGCATCACGCCCCCAGGTTTGAGGAGCCGTGCTAATCTGCTGATGGACTCCTGCATCCTGAGACAGGAGGAGAGAGAAGGAGGAGAGATGTGGGGTTAAAACAACCAGTGCTGTGTTTAATTAGTCACATTGAGTTGAAAAAAAAAGAAGGAGTAAAGACTTGAAGTGAAAGAGAGAGAAAAAGTTCCTACTTGTTGGGATGCAACGCTGATAGCACAAAGATTAGCACGATAACATCAAGGCTTCCATCGGGGACGGGGTAATCGGCTTCCACGTCACTCAAGTCGTGAACAAAGGCGAAGCAGCGCCCGGGGTCGTACTCCGGATTAGTCTGATGACAGGAAGGTGATTTTAGTTCATTAACAACCTGAGATGAGGAGGAGGAGGAGGAGGAGGAGGAACCACGCCGTCCTGAAACATTAACCCCCACCACCACATCCATCATCTCACCTTGACCAGCTCCACCGCAGTGCTGGAGAAATCACAGCAGTAAACAAAGAGTCCCGGGTCACTGTGTGAAGAAGAAAAGCTGTGGGTGAGTACATCTGTCACGTTATACTGCGTAGACTCAAACCTCTACATGTCTGTGTCCTGCCTGCACTTACTTGTTGGTCTTCAGTATTGGAAAAACTGTATTCCCCACACCACAGCCGACCTGTGCAGAAATCACAGTAACACACAGCAGTCATTTATATCCAAAGCAATAAATATTGATTAATAAAGTTACTAGAAACCCTATAACATTGCCACAGCTGATAAAAAAGGCTTTTATCCATTTGTTTTGTGTTGTTTCCTCCATCCTCCAATGAGAATGATACATATTCTTTAAAAAATAATTTAAAAAGTGAGTATAACCAGTTCACTTTTTGGTCTTAACATCTAATCCAAAAGGTTTTTAACAAGTTTCAGAGAGCAGCAGCAGGTATTCTCAGTCAAGTCAGTGTGTGATGAAAGATCAGGTAACTCGCTTCCAAATTAACCTCTCACCTCCAGGATGCGATACGACGCGGAGGAGCCGGGAAACTCTCCGTCAGCGACCTCCTCTCTGCTTTGTTCCTGATCCGGAGCGTCCCGCCGACCGTCGTCCTCGCTGCCAGAGCCTTCGGCGGGACGGGGGTCGTGGTTCGCGCTGCACTGAGGGGCCAGCTCTGGGAACTCGGTGAAGAGCCAGTGACGGTCTTTGAAGAAACGGTTCTCGTGGATTGTGTAAAAATCATTCCAGTACTCGTTTGCCCGGTTGTCGTACTCCTCTGCAAGAACAGGTGAAGAAGCAGTAAAGTAAGTAGGAGAAGTGTATAATCTATTAATAAGACAAAAACTAAGGATAAGGAAATGATCAAAGACAACTGTCAAAAATGAATATGTATATAATGTAAATATGAACAATAATAATAATGAGCAGGTTAAATCTGTATCTTCTTTACACTGAAATTGAATGTCCTCCTGATTAGAGGCAGTTAGTTGTGTATTGATGACTGGTGTTTGTCACATTGTGTGGTTTATGTGCAACAAAGTCACCTTGTTTCTCTGTAGGTAGAGGCTGACTGTTCTCCAAGACTTTCTTCTTAGCAGCTGCTTCTTGGTCCTCAGTCCACTCCACATTGTCCCTGTTGACAATGCAAAAAGTATTATACATTATAAATATATTATATCAGATATGCAAAATAAGCAAGTTAATAAAATCTTATCCAGAATGAGTTTGAACTGTTGGCTGCACAAATACAAGACATGTTGAGATTTCACTTCAGGTTTTGTTGTATTGTGATTGTCACTTCTATTTGACACTTTCTGGAATAATCTGCACATTCATCTATAATGAAAATAATCGATAGTTACAGCTGTAAGTACCATAACTGCCATTTTATTACACCCTAATGATTATAAATCAATATTCACAATTATTCCATCAGGTAACACCCAGTCCCACTGTATATTTAGATGATATAACCTGAGATTATTGAACAGATTATTATATTATCATTACATGAAAATAACATGACCAATTGTTCACCAAATCTCCAATAAAAACAATAAAAACAAATCATAATCAATGAGAAAGCGGTAGCTAACAGCCGGTAGCCCCCTCCCCTCCTGTAACCAGTGCGGTTTCTGGCTTTAATTACCCACCACGCGTTGTGCTGGAAGACCTGCCGCGGGTCCGTGAGGAACCGGGTCCCGAACTGAGGTCTCTTCTCGGCCCCGGTGGAGGACGAGTCGGACAGAATCAGCTCCGTTTCACCGCCGCCTCGCTCCACTCCGTCCGCGGCATGGGGCGCCGCCATGTTGGATCTGACGCGGCGGAAGAAGGGCCGTGCATTTAACTGTGGTGCGTTCCCTGACTGTCGGAAACAACAGAATCCATACCAATAACACTAACAGAACTTGTATAAAAAAGTTTCAAGAAGTCGCCTAAAATATTACGGCTGTGCTAACATTATGTTGTTTGATTGTCTCCTGAATATTGAACTATTTAACTTTTATTAAAACACGTCTACTTGATTTAAGTGGAAACACGTAACACGTAGCATATTTTTTCCTTTACGATTTTGTCTGTCGTTTCTGTGTAAAGTTTCTTTTTTTTGTATAATTCATTCATTTATACGTTTATAATGCTAGCCTACTTACTTGAAAACCATAGACTGTAAAACACGCTGAATCGTAAACCTTTGTCTGATTTACTGGTCATGATTTACAAATGTCCCATGCTGTGCAGAGATACGTGAAGTTATCTTCGTCGAGATATCAATGGATGCATAAATAGCTACCATGACACAGGCTGAACTAATAATTTACAGTCACACTATAAATCCAGGCATGCACAACCTACATTACTAGCTACTATTTGTTGCATGTCAACACAATTATCCACACAAGACTTTTCCTGCTGCATATCTACAGCTACACACACACACAAACGCACACACTGAGCAATGCAGCGTTTATACACTAGAGGGCGACACATCCTTGATAATCTTTGCTCTGGCCCACTGGTGTCACTCTGAGCCACATGAATGGGGAGAATAATTCTACACAATTCAACAACTCATGGGCTCATGCCTGTAAATGCATCACTGATTTGTTTTTAATCCAGCCCATACAAATAAAATTGCCTTGCCTTATAAAATCATGATCAAAATAGACATTGAAACTAGTTATGATGCATTTTCTGGGGTTGGTTCCATCTTTATAGAACCTATACAGAATTTTTTTTTTCTTTTAAGCTTTGAGACAAACTGATAAATGCTTTGTAGGAGAGCTGAAGTGTGACTTTAAAAATGCATAGCTGGCAGTTTAGTTGCTGTTTTTTCAGTTCATCTTCTGCGGTGAGACACGAGCATCTGAAAGTGAAGCCTTTGCACGCACTGCAAGAGAAACACTAAAATGTTATTTACTAGATCACATCAGATTACAGTATGTAAAGCCACAGGTGCTGATCCACTTAGTTTTTATCCATCATAAGGTACTTGAGGTACACACAACTTTATTAATAAGGGGAGAATGACATATATTGACACCTACTTGTGCACAGGATGTGGTGACGTGCATGGCACAGTTCTCATCTGTATCGCAAGTGCCATCAGAGAAGCAAAGAAGCGCATCATGAGGAAATGACAGCGAGAGATTTGACCTCAAGTGTCCTTTACAACACGAAACCTTCATGCTGGTGAGGACTGTGACAGACGGTGGTAAACAGACACATCGGTCAAACAACCACACAGAGTAAAGTGTAAGTCATTCTCACGGTGTCTTTCGCCTTTTATCTTAATTACAGACTCATCTCAAATAACATTAATTAGTAAACTGACACATCCCACAAGTCAACAGATTGTAATCACGTCAGAGTTAATTGAAGTGACTGAATGTGAAACAACTCTAATTTAAAAATAAAAATAAAAACAGAACAAATATCTCACAAAGGACAGAAAGAACAGTGAATTAACTGAGGACAGTGAATGCACCTGTGCCTCATTCGGGAGAGTGGGTCATGTGACCTCCACTTTCAGTGCCTCTGGATGGAAAACATCTGGAGCTTGATGTGAATGAGGATTACTGTAATAAGGACCCAAGATCCAACTGTTTACACTGGGCTTTCCTTTCAAACTAACTTTATATATAACAAATGGATGACGAATCAACAACAAAAAGACAAAAAGGACCAAAATGTTTAACGATAAGAGAAAAAAATAACCATTAAAATCAAAGAGAAATAAGGAAGTGAGCGTGAGATCATATGTTCAGATTAAGAATAGAGTTTCCTGTCACCTACGCTTTTAATATCTATATACATTTGTTATGTTTAGCGCATCCCTCTATCAGAGGCGATGAAGTGAAACAACAGTTTTGTGTAGACCTCAGTGTTTTGTCATATTGTTGATCTGTCTGTGGTGCAGCCAGTTACCATGTCGTGTCGTGTCGTTTTTAAATGTTGCTGTAGCTGTCAGGGTTGTGGAAAACTGGACTCAAAAGCAGATTGAGCAACAAAAGATTTTTTTTTTTTTTTAGGTGAACAAAAGGTACAATATAAAAAAACAACAAAGTACCAACAAAAGGGGTCAATGGGCCAACACAAAGTACAAGAGAAAAATCACAAAGTACAAAACAGGAGAAACACGATGGCAGGATGAGGGAGCAAACACACAGGGAGAACAATGAGGTTAAATACACAATGAGACGAGACGCAGGTGGTGCAATCAGACACAGGTGAGACACATGAGGTAACACAGTAGGGAGCACACAGGAAACCAAGGGCACTGGACTTCAAAATAAAACAGGAAACAACTCGACTTCACAGGGGGAAAAAACACGGAGGACATGAGAGGAGCAAGGAATTATATGACTCCCAGCTCCCTCCCTCAGTTTCCTCCTTTTCCTTTCAATTCTGTGCTGAATATCCCGGAATCTGTGGATGTATCACGTCTATATTTCAAACCATGACCCCATGTTTGATGAATTCTGGGCTGGTTTCGCTCCGGTCGCCACAACGTTGTAACGTGTCATATCTGAAAATCTCCAGATATGATTCAGATTCTTTGCGAGAACCAAACATGGAAATCTCCCGATTCTTGGGACAATGTTTAAGTGCAGTGTGTTGAGGGGGGAGTGGGTCTATGTGGGTGTGTGTGTGTGTGTGTGTTTTGAGTCTATAAAAGGCTGGAAACTGCTTTGGCCTCCTCCAGCCTCTCCCTCTCCTTCTCTGCCAGTCTGAGCCTCTTGATTCTGATTGGTTGAGAGCGTTGTTGTTTGTGTGGCTTTGTGTTACTCTTTTGTCATCTCATACTTCCATTTCCTCTTCCTGTTGTTTCTGGACTCCTTCCAAGATCCATTCCTTTCACTTTGCCCTCCAACACAGCGAGACCGAGGGTGGTTCTTTCTGCAGCAGCCTTCGGGGTTGGTCTGCTGCTTCCCCTCGCACGAGAGGTGTGGTCAGACGGAGCAGCAGCAGCAGCGGCCGTCCATTCACTGATGACATGATAAGCTGAGGGATGTCGGTCCCACCGGATCCTCGTGCTTCCCCCGAGATGACGTTATTGCTGCAAGAATTTCATACGCCCCGACACAGAGGCCTAGATATCAGAGGTAATGTGATAAGCGTGGGGGTTTCTGTGGTTATTTGGCAATAAGGTGCGGCAGGTTGCTCAAACTTTTTTAACCAACGGCTGTGCCAGATGTAATTGTGGCTTCAGTTTCAGACCTGCAGAGACCACCTGCTGCTGCTGCTGCAAACACATGCATCATGGACTCATTAATTCATTCATGGCTCTAAGATCTGCATCGCTGCACCCTCCGGTCGTACATTACCTGGACACCAGAAGGACAGAGCGCTGAACCAAAGACAAAATAGTCCGTAGAAGAGTACTCACAAAAAGTTAGGGATGTTTGGCTTTTGGATTCAATTTCAAAATGTGCCTAAAATGCACTATAACCTTTACAGGTGAACTTAATTTAACCTTCTCTAAACTTTTGAATGCATATGTCCATTTGTTCAATGTCTCAGTACTTATTGAATAACATGCTGTTCTCTAACAAGGTGATTTAGTGGTTCAGTTGTAGACAGTCCTCTTCTCTCCATGATGCTCAAATTTTGACATCATGAGACCAAGACAGACATTTCATGATAGAATATCACTGTAGTGTGAGCTGTTTATTGGGATATTCTTGTCAAATATCCCTAACGTTTTGTGAGTAGTGTAAATAAAGAGCTAGTTCATCTCTTCAGATAGTTTAGTATCAAGCACTTGTTGCTTTAAAAGAAGCTCTGACACCCAAAAGTCAAAAAACACACATGCAAAAAGCTGGTGAAGTCAGGTGTAATGAACCTTTATGTATTCCCTCAGAATAAAGAACCAGAGTTGAACCACAGGCTTCTTAAAAAAAGAAAGTGTCCAACAAACAATTAAACAGACAAGTTTACAGTCAGGCTATGTCGTCATAACCGATGCTTTTCATTGTGCAAAAAATTCACATGTACAAATACTTACACAAATACAGAACATTGTATTTCAGTAGAAAAACTGAACAAACCAAACAAGTTACAGTTCAGTAATGATTTGGCAGAGAACACGTTTTAAAGGAATAGTTCAACATTTTGGCAAATTGGCCCATTGCCAGACAGAGTTGTTTTAGAGGTGAATTCATGCAAAACCGCTGATGCGCGTTGCCTTCAGGGACAGTTTTTCATCAACAGTCTCTGTATTTCCCTCTAAAACAACTCTGTGTGGTAACGTTGTGTTATTATCTCATAGCGTGGTGAATGTGCAGGTCACAACTTGTCCACCAGAGCGTTTTGGAGTTGTTGGATTGTGTATTTGATGAGTTTGATGAGGGAAATCAAGAAATCCCATGAGCCTCCGTAGCGTAGCTCTGAGCAGCTCACGGCTCTGCTCCGCTGTTCTAAAAATAGCTTGCACCGACAATTAAAGGTAACAAACCTACTGCTATGACTATAGGGATTATGGCAATGGGCAATTGCCAAAATGTTAAACTATCCCTTTAAAGCACAAATAAAACTATAAACAATTTTTAAAAAGCCCAGCAAACACAAAAAACCAAACAAATTCCATAACATTTCAGTCACTGTAAACCAACACTGGTGGGATTTGGATCCTTATTTATCGTCTCATGTTTTCGGGGTACGAACGGTTGATGAAGACAGAAATCTTTGCCCGGCTGCTGGGAATGTTGAGAACTTTGCATCCCATCACATTAAACTAACAAACAAATGAACCGGCGGTAGAAGCGACAGAGAGCAGACAAACAGCAAAGATCTTTTTCTCTAACAAATGTCACTTAAAATAACAATCTGACTCTGTCACCGGCACAAAACAGGCTCTTAAAGTTAAAGTAGACGTACTTAGTTACCATGCGATCAAATGCCCTGTTGTTTACGCTCCAGCAGCTGTTCAGCGGTTCCTCGTTCTTCTGTTATTTGTATGTCAATGCTCCACCGACTCTTGAAAGCTTTTTGTTCCCATCAATTATCAACCCCCCCCCTCCAACGAAAACAAAACACCAGAAAATAGGTTCCAGGTTAAAAAACAACAACCCACAGTTACTGTTTAACTTCTCCACAGAGCGCTGCACTCCTGTTTTTTTTCTTTAAAGCAGTTTCACTCTGAGAGAGACGACTACAGCATTTTCAATTGCAACAATAAATAACACATCAAACACGTCTGTGCTTTCTGTGACGTCTGTCTTAATGCTGTGCGATTGTGAGCAAAATATAAAAACGTGAAGACTTTGCAGTGGTAGAAGAGTTTCAACAACACCATGAAAGCAGCAGTTCCCACGAGTGTGACCTGACGTGACACTGCAGCAAAAAAAAGAAGAAAAATCCAGAGAATCCAGAGATATCTGCAGGAATCCGGATCACATCTGGAAGATCTGGTTTGAATCTATCTGTTCAGCTCCATCTCTGGACTCTGAGGTATTTATTTACTGCACAGTGTCACAAAGTGTAAAACGTAAAAACACCCCGGAGCATGCAGCCATCTGTGACTTATATTAACATTAGTTTTTTCTTTACACTATGTACAACTGTGTCATCCCGTCGTCTGACAGCAGTACCTACTCTACAGCGACAGTAGCTTGTCACGTGACAGTGTGAGCTGCTCCTACTCCTCCATCTCTCCCTCGTTCTCTCTCTCTCTGCTGCTACATCCCACCTTCGTCGTTGAGCCCTGAGTTTTCTCTCTCGTCCCGTGCCGTCGTTAGTTCCCTCGGTACGCGATGTTGGTGAAGGTGGAGGTGGCTCCTTTGTACAGAGGGTTGTTCGCCTGTGGGATGAAAACACACAGGTTTAACTCAAATATCAGACGTATAAAGATATTGAATCCAGCCCCAAATCTTTAAGAAAGGAGCATTTCTGTATCTGAGGAAAGTCTATGACTATGACCATAAATAACCTTCAAATCTGTCTGTCTGTGGCAGAAGAAACCACTGGTAAAACTTCCTATTCACTGCTGTGCTTTTTAGAAATTATTGAGCTGACACATCACTGAACCAAACTGTAAACAAAGGTTCTTAAAGGGTTAGTATCATTTTTTTTAAAGTGGGGTTGTATGATCTACAAATAGCCCCTAAGTACTTTAATTACAGTAGAAGACTCTCTGCACTCCTCTCGTTAGCAACGCCAGCCCATAATAGCCCTGCCGAGAGATTTACAACATACATTGTTGTGAATGGACCCAAAGAAACGGCCTATTTTCACGGCCTAAAAGAGGTTTTACCTGAAAAAAAATACACAGTTCCATTGAGTGCAGAGAGTCTTCTACAATTAAAGTACTTAGGGGCTATTTGTACATCATACAACCCCACTTTAAAAAAATGCTACTATCCCTTTAAATAACGAAGTACATCTAGTTGATTAATACAATAGGCTCCATCGTGGCTGTATATGTATATAAACGTGCTTATTGTCAGACTCTTGCTTTGCAACATTTAAAAACTAATATGCAAGAATATATTTTATACATATGACATCTGGAGAAGCAGAGGGATTAAATAATCTGGTGCTTCTTCCTGCTCCTTTTTAGTCGTTTTCATCATCTATTGATGATTCAAGAGAGAACTTTAAAGGGAGAGTCTGTAGGATTTTGTTGTATAGACTTATACAACAGAAATCCTGCTTCATCATCACCTATGTGCTTCTACTCCTGTGTGGTGGTGACTGTCTGCAGGCCAACATGCATTAAAAACAACCACCAAAACAGGACAATTACCAAGTAGATTATAAACGTGAACCAACGACAAAGTAGGAAAACTGCATGGGTCTGATTTGGAAAACTTCGTTTGCCGTCTCTGAGCAAATTAAAGTCTCACAGAGAACTCAGAGCCTGGACTGGTTTTATTATCTGAGGAGCCGCTGCTCCTCTGGTAGCGCATGTTAATATATTCTAATTGCATCTCTCTCTCTCTCTCACCGTGTCCCATTTGGCTTTGGCTCTCTCCTCCTCGAACTTGGCGAACTCTCTGCGGTCGTGGATGGTGACCAGCAGCTTCCAGATGAGCAGGCCGACCAGGCCCAGGAGCAGGATGGCTCCGGCCACCGCCAGCAGCACCACCAGGATGTCGGGGCCCTCAGGGCACTCTGACACACCAGACACAGGGAGTTCATTAAGAAAAATAAAAATAAAACTCTGTCTGCTGATGCTGCAGCTCGCCAGGCACAGGAAATAAAATGACAAACTATTCTGTCTTAATTCTCAGTACCTGGCTCTTTCACCACATACAGAATGGATTTGCCACTTTCATCTTCGTAATACTGGAAATGGTCAATGCAGTCGTTTTCGTCCTTGTACGAACAATTCACCGCATTTCTGTCGTGGAAAACTGTGGGAGGAAGGAACAAACATGATTAAGTTATTGGTTATATATTCTGTTTATTTACACAAGGTGGAAAGCAGCGGGGACGATTTCTCACCCAGTTCGTCCACGACTATGATTTCATCTTTGCAGATTCTGTTGCACTCGGCCTCGGTGTACTGGCCTCTCTTGAAGTGCTGACACTCGACACACTCTCTGCAAACACAGTCGTACATTGTCACCGTCATACACTACACAGAGCACATTGTGTGGTTAGCTTGGCTGCACATGCATCAAAATGAACCAGTGGAAGTTCAGTACAGTCTGTGCTGCGCGTTGAGGCCCCGGGAGAGGGTGGGCCTCTTTATGCTGTACGTGAAAACACTCTGTGAATTTGTTTAACGTAGTTTGTTATCGTGCAGGAATGTTAAAACATCACAAACTCTCAAATTCTTTACAGCACGGTTGATTATTTTCCTGCCGGACCTGCAGATGCAGATTCAGCTGTTCAGGTGGAGGGTGCATTCGTCAGGAATGAACAAATCTCTTCAAAATCATCTCTTAACAGTCTTTTCATGGCAAATAACCAATTATTATTATTAGACTATTAGACGACATATGATGGATTAATCATCTAAGTCTTTCTTTGTTGCATCAGCCTCTGCGTTGGCTGATAAGCAAGTGTCAGATTCGCTGGGGAAGAGGCTTTTTGTCATGAACAATTTTGTCTCCACCACTTTTTAAAATGTTGATTAACTTAACATCAGCCTAATGACAGAAAACGTTGGTACATATAGACCTATTATGAGCGTATGGGCAGCATGAACCTGTGACCAGTGACCACACCTGGACACAGTGATCTATACCAGCTTGTCACACCCCAACCTGTGTGTATTTCATGATTAAATACTCTGTAATGAGTATTTTAATGCTATCAAAAGTCAAAATGAGAGGAACATAATTGTACCCAGCACCTCTCAAAACTCACTCTGGAATATTGTCAGCATAATAAACTGACGTAGCCTCATAAACCAAACGCTTACAGGGGGAATGAGGCCAGACTCTCTATGAGAAATGATATGAAATGCATTTCCGTGAGAGGCTGGTTTACGAGGCTAAAACTGATGCCTGAACTGATGCGTAACATTGGTTCCCTGGGAACGAAATGTTACGCCTTTTTTTTTTTTTGCTGCAAACTGAATGTCCTTGCATTTGTTGATCCACTAAAGTAAATGAAGAATTTTTATTTTAAATATCAGCATCAGCCCCAAAGACCCAATTCCAGCCTTGACAAATAAATAAACAATGAACTCACTTCTTTATGGTGCAGGAGTCGGGGCAGGTGGGGCATTTCTCACAGGTGGCTCCGTAGGCCCCGGGCTGAGTGCAGTGACAGACGCCACACTCACAGTTCCCGCGGCCGCTGCACAGCAACCCGATGCTGGACATGCATGTGTCCTTGCGTGTGGTGCAGTTACAGTTCTCTCCTTCCCAACCGGCATCACACTCACAGTCGCCACAGCTGCACCTTCCGTGATCTGGAAATACATTAAAAAAAAGATCAGTATGTTTACATTTAAAACATTCTTATTCTTATTATCTTAATACATATTTTTTCGTGGCTGTAATCACACGGGCGGGGCCGAGCAAACGGCACCATAAGGTAATAATTATGCAATTGGAAAATGAATCACAGAGTGTGTCTGTGAGTTATTAACCGGTGCTTTCTAAACATGTTGCACGATCAGACAGGCGTAGCTTCTGATTTCTACAACTGTGTAATTACTATGTAATAAGTATAAAGTGTGATTAAAGCGCTGCTTGTGCACTGTCTAGTGTTATTTCTGTCACAACAGCCCGGTCACTCTAGGAACAGTGTTATGATGACACAGCTGTTTGCTGACAGAACCTGGAGGCAAGCTTTTCTCCCTGGATTACTGGAGAGCCACCACCTCACCTCAGCACATCAAGCTGCCGTAGAAACAAAGGCAGATCCCCCGGAGACGACTTGCGTTCTTAGCAGGAAACCAAACAGGATTTGGCACCGGATGACTAAGAGCAAACTGGGTGAGTCACGGCTCAGCTGGATCAGACTGGGGGGGGTTGAGATATCACAGAGGGTTCAAGGGTCTCTATAATTCCAGTGCTCAAAACAAATCATCCAGTGTTGTAAAGTCTAGGAAACAATGTCCCGGGCAACGACGGCGGCTTCTCTTTAAGGTCACATTTATAGCAGAGACGGGATGATTACTGATGGTGTTGTCACTGGTTAATAGTTAACACTGCAATGTGCACAGAGTAATCTTTGTCAGTGTGAATCACAGACATGAAGGGAAAGACCCTGAAAACAAGAAAAGTCTGTGACACGTTGTGTTAAAATCCAAACAACTGATCAGCGTGGAGCGTTGAAAGTCGACAAAAGCTGCAGCAGAGATAGAAGTTGTCTTGTTCTCATTACTCTGATCTCATTATGCTGATTCACACACGTATAAAAAGAGAGGTTTTTAGGTTTACATCATCCCGTCCTCCCTGTGAGACTACAAAGTAATCCTTCCCATGAATCACATGCTTAGGCTGTGAGGAGGAGGAGGAGGATGAATGTGCCGGCCGTGCTGTAGGGGATGAAGACAGAGCTGTAAAACAGAGAGGTACACAGCTGTGAGGAAGAGAGGGATTGGTAGAGAGATGTATGTACTACAAAGAGACAGCGAGACAGGAGTTTGGGCAAACTGCCAGGACAGGAATGCAAACTTTCCCGTTCTCGCTGTCCTCATATTTATGGGCCCCCGGGGCTCTGCTCTGCTCCCTCAGCCTCTCAGCGGAGGAGGAAATCCACAGCCGCAGGGAATATCACAGAGATGGAGCTTCAATTGAGCTGGGGCCGAGGGACGCCGAGGATCTTTAAAGGCACCTACGTCATGAACGCACCGTGGGCCCTAACTGAGTTCTGTGGGCTCTTTCACACCGGTTATGGCTCTTGTCTGTGCTGGTGTGTGGGAGTGTGGGATTTGGGCCAAGTGTCTGAACCAGAGCCCTCGGTGTCAGCCTTGAAAAGTTTGATGCCTGTTATTCAGGAAAAACACACTCCCTTTCAGAAAGACTCCTAAACCCGTCCTCGTTGATAAAAGCCTGCCAAGTTCCTGATAAATTTTAGCTTAGTAAAACACACACATTAAGCTCCATCTACTCCCGTCACTGAGGTCACGATGCAGCCACTAGAGTCATTCAATGAATACACATTGTGAAACATCCCACTTCTGAATGCTGCCCTTTTAGTTTACTTCAAGCTGAATGACACTTTATCTTGTCATTTTTATGTCAAGAGTTAAATTTGGGGGCATCAGAAAAGGGGCGGAGCCACCTACATGTTTTGACTCTGGTCTCTGTCTCAGTTGAGATGACCATTTTTTTCCTGCCCTATGCTGATTCTGGTACCTTAACTTTGCATACCATTTGATACTGAGTACTGAGCCAATAACAGTGCATTAAAAACATGACTGGAAAATAGATAAGTCTAGCAATAAACAGTGTTGGTGTGTGGGAGTGTGGGATTTGGGCCAAGTGTCTGAACCAGAGCCCTCTGTGTCAGCATTGAAAAGTTTGATGCCTGTTATTCAGGAAAAACACATGCCCTTTCAGAAAGACTCCTGAACCCGTCCTCGTTGATAAAAGCCTGCCAAGTTCCTGATAAATTTTAGCTTGAGCAAAACACGCTCATTAAGCTCCATCTACTCCTGAGGTCACGATGCAGCCACTAGAGTCATTCAATGAATACACTGTCAATCATCCTGCTTCTGAATGCTGCCCTTTTAGTTTACTTCAAGCTGAAAGACACTTTATCTTGTCATTTTTATGTCAAGAGTTACATTTGGGAGTGTCAGAAAAGGGGCGGAGCCACCTGCATGTTTCGACCCTGGTCTCCGTCTCAGTTGAGATGAGGCCATTTTTTTCCTGCCCAATGCTGATTCTGGTACCTTAACTTTGCGTACCATCTGAGCCAATAACAGTGCATGAATTTAAAAAAAAAAAAAAACATAACTGGAAAATAAATACATCTAGGAATAAACAATGATGCAACTTGGACTCAATCACTTCCTTCAAACTGTCTTGAGACTGAGCTGAGCTGATCTCCATTTAAATCAGAAGTTTGTTCTATGTATGTAAAGATAAAAACTTTTTTTCGGTTCTGCTTCCCTCCTTATAATCACAAAACCACACTTCTTTTAAAATAGATCAACCAGCGACAAAGCCTATTAAAGTTTTATCACTGGAGTTGAGTAACTGCACTGAGCTGTGCAGACTTGTAATAGGAAGTGATAGAGCGCCGTGCCCCATTGCTGTGAGTGATAAGGACACTCGGGCAGCACTAATCGGGTGTGTTCTCCGACTGAGAGCCGGTCATTTGTAAGCTCCACTGTTTACGCTCGGCAGTTGAAGTATGCAATTATTTACGAGCCTTTTACAAGCAAGCACAGACAGTCATAATAATGGGACATTCCTCTTGAGAAAGCTTCTTTTTTTTTTGATTTGTCAAACTGAGTAACGGGAAACTATGTAAACTGACGATGGTGTGTTTACAGACCGAGGGTGACTGGAAATGAGCAGAGTGTGTCTCATTAAGGCTGGATGCAGCCTGAGAGAAGAGAAAAGGAAGGAAAGGGAGGGCGAGTTCATCTTTCCTGTTAATGGTTGCATAAAATAAAGGGAGTGCTTCAAACCCTAAATGAAGAGAACGGTGATGTCAGCACATGCCTTGTTTTTTTGATTAGTCACGGTAAATGGACCACAGCACGTCCTCACACTGGATCAGCCGTCAGGAGCAATTTGGGGTTGACACGTGGTTTAGAGAGCTAGATGCACAGACCACGGACAACAAGCGTTGTAGCAGTGTGGCTTGAGTTTTAAAAGGAGAAGAACAACTTCGCTGATCATTAGTTTTGTGGTCAAGACCGAATCAAGATCAGAGCATACCAAGGGGAAGAGACCAAACCAATGCTAGATCATAACTGTAGCTATTCAGACTTATCATCTAAAAATGAACTTTTTAAAGATAATTTTTACTTGTTTCAAACTAATTTTCAATTGAAATAAGTAGAAAAATCTGCCAGTAAAAGCAAGTTCTTTGTGCTTGTAATGTAGAAAGAAAAACTCGCTCCACTGTCAGATTTTCCTACTTATTTCAAGTGAAAATATGCTTGAAAGAAGTTTTAAAAAGTATCTAAAAACAAGCTACTTTTAATGTGATGAGTCTTATTTTAAGTAGAATTAGATTGTCTTAAATAAGACAAATATTCAAATAAGTTTTCCAGATGGTTACACAGGCAGATACTTTTGTAGAACAAATTTAAAGTGACAAAGAGGCATTTGCAGTTAAAAAAAAGATGTCGCTGCAGCTGTGGTCTGGACTGGTCTTGAGAAAAGTCCAGCTCGAGACCAAGACAAGACCAAGACCTTGAATAAGTGGTCTTTGTACTACAACAGTACTGATCATGACAGGAAGAGGGGGAACCTACTCACCGGAGCAAAGCAGCCCTTTGAAGCGCAGGCAGTTGAAGTCGTCACACTCGCAGTACTTCCCCCACACCTGACCGAACTCGTTGGAGTGGCAGGAGCACTGTCCGCACAGACAGTCGCCTCTGCCGCTGCAGATCGGGCTGCCGGGCTTCGGGATGCAGTTGACGTCGTCGGACGGGCTGTAGTCCTCCACCGAGCACTCGCACCGGGGGCCCAGGCGCCCCTGGTGACACTGGCACACGCCGCACTCGTACGTCCCGTTGCCGGCGCTGCAGAGGGGGCTGTTGGGTTGGGCCGCCGCCTCGCAGTCGCAGCTGCAGGCGAAGTCCATGGTGACCTCCAGGGCGTCCTTGAAGCCCCGGGGTTTGATGGTGAAAGTGCGACTCTTCTCCTTGGGGCAGCTGCGCAACTGGGCCTCGACGCTGAAGGACACCTGAGGACGAGGACAAGGAGGATTACTCTCATATAAAATTTTCGATAGACTACGAACCGGCCTCCCGGGTCTCCAGATCTCCAGATGACTGAATTTCTTTTTTGAAGGAAACAGACTTTGTTGTCATGGTTACAGTATAAACAGCTTCCGTCACATGGGACATTGAACGCCACTTTGTCAAATTCATGACTTTGGTCAAGCCTTAAATTCACCACAACCTCTTTTCCGGATGCAGACTTTATGCTACGTCATCACACTTTTCCCCCCCACTAGGTGTCGCCTAGCAACATAACGCAATAAGCTGCTTTTTCTTCCTTGCTTCCGCAGGACTGATCCGTACCGTGTCTCCGACTTTCAGGCCGGAGCAAGACTTGAGTCCAGGGATGATCTCTCCGTTCAGACAGGTGGCGTTGAAGGACAGATTCACCTCCTCCGGAACGTCCAGCAGCTCCAGCTCCACTTTGGAGCGAATTTTCTGCCCAAAAATGAATGAATCAATCAATTAAACACTTTAATTAATTTGCTTAGATGAGATAAATAACATTCATTTGCTTGTGGAGTTCAAGTCCTCACCGCATAAGCCTCTTCGATGAGCTCGATAACGTTCGCAGAGTCTCTGGAAAGCTCTCCCACCGTCGTTCCCGGGATGAGTCTGCTGTAATTCTGTGACAGCGAGGTTGAGTGTTATATTAGTGTTTTTTTATGAATCAAAAGCTGAATTAAGTTCAAAAGGGATTGCAGTGTGTTCACCTTGTAGATGTCTACCACGTAGTTCGTCACAGCAAAAACTAAATTGATGTTGTTCTCGGACATTTTCTCGTTCATGAGCCCCAAGGAGGGATAATCCTGGAAGACACGGGGAGCAGAGTCAGTGCAACCGCTCACACGGCTGTAAAAGCCTCGTCGTGAGCTTTTTTTTTTTTTTTTTACCAGCACGGTGGCTTTGTTGTAAGTGTTTTCACTGTCAAGGTGACACTGCCCGTCGTTGGGCTGCACGATGCCCGCGATGCGCCCATCCAGCGCGATGTGAGTTTTGGCGTCGGTGGTGAAAACCAGCAGGTGTGAAGCATCCGGGCGCCAGCCTATTTGGTCCTAATGATGATGCACAATGAAAAAAAAAAATACAAGAAACACATGAAGTGAGTGAAGGAGAGAGCAGAGTGTATGCACACACATCACTGAGCAGGTGTGCACGTGCATGTGTGTGATTACAGTTTGTGTACCTTGCACACCACCGCCTGCATGATGGCGTCAAATCCACCCTCTGGAGCGTCTCTATTTCTAGACACCTGCTGTTTCTTCACCTCCTCGGTGAAGCGTTCCACCTTCTCTGTCAGCTGCAGCACGTGCTTGAACCCGAACTGAGCCAGACATTTCTCACTGAGTCTGCATGTGTTGAGAGGCAGGTGAGGAAAAACCAGCCAAGGAGAAAATAAAAACATTTCAGATTATCAGCCTTTTTTTTTTCTTCCTCCACCTACCCGTAGCAGGGGTTCACCACCGCCTGCGGAGGATGCATGTACATGTACGGGGACACCGTCTTGTCCACGAAGGCGCCGAACCCCATGCGTAAGTTGCTGGTGGAGCGGCCCATGGCCTCGGCCAGCTTGCTGCCGAGGGTGACGAGACGAGCCAAGTCGTCCTTCATTGAAAAGGACAGATCCATGAGATAGTAGAGATCCACGGGGTAATCCTCCACCTGCTTCACCGACACCGTGAAGCGCCGGGAGTCACCTGAGAGGGAGGGGCACATAGGGATGTCACCATTACTTGTTTTCATAATTAATCGTGCTATTAAACGCCACAATACCATCACTTTCCAAAAACAATGATGTTGGAACCGTATCGGCACCAAAATAAAGGTCAATGCACAGACACTGATCCATTTAACTGATATAACGTTGAATAGGTAGGAATTTAGATGTTAACGTGTCATTTATAATTAAAAACGAAAAACAAAAAGATTAAAATAAACTTAAACATTTGGTATAGATGATAATTTATGACCTGAATATTGTGAAATCCCTATTACAGACAGATGCATGAGACTCCAAGCAGCAGCACCAGCAGTAGAAGCGACGCTGCATGTTATCTGCTCGCTGTCCGGGGGGTGGTGGGGTGAACGTACCTGGTCGCAGAACCATGTGGAGCTTCTGAGGTTTTATCTGAGTGACGGCGTCCGCGGCGCCCGAGGCCTTGTCGCTGAGCGGGGCGTCCTGCTGGATGGCGATGCTGCTGGAGGGAAACTCCAGCGCCGCCGCGCTGCAGCCTCCATCCAGCAGGCTCTGCTTCAGGTCGCAGCGGGAAACGCCGGCTCCGCCTTTACCAAACTCCTGAAACAACACAACCACATCCGGTCTGTGTAACACTGAAGGTACTGATGTAGAGAGGGGCTTTCTTTTGTTTTTGTTTTGTTTTGCTGCTATGGCAACAATGCCTGTACATTTTAATCTTACTTGGATTATTGCAACTGAAGTGTTGCAACCGACCCCCACCCTAAAGTTGCAACACAGTTCAGTGACAACATTGTTGCAACATTAAAAAAACATGTTAATAATTAGCTTTTTTGTCATAAAAAGCATTTATTCTAAAAAAGTTTATTTATCTTATTCCTTATGATGAGCACAACAGACAAATATGTTATGAGATCATGGGAGGCTCATAAAGAGTCTCCCAGAATAAACTCCATGCTTTAAAATAAACCCTCGTTGTTGTTTCTGCTGAGCTACACAACATGGGAAGAGATAGTTCTTCTGTTTTGAGAAAAGTCCCAGCGACTCGTTGCAACCATCTCCTAAACTGTCGGCCATGACGGAGCAGCAGCTACTGGGCTGAACTGGTAATAGTGTCATTTATGCAGCAACAAAGCAATAATTCACACTTGGCACGTTTTGATTAATCAGCAATAAACACATTAAATACATAGCAGATGTTTTCAAACATAACTGAGACCATAATGTCGTCACTGCAGCGTGTTTCTGTTTAGAGGGATAAAACTTTGTTGCACCCCCCCTCCAGTCTCCCCCTGTCTCCTCCAGGTACTGACGGTCTGCGGTGGTTGAGGAGTCAGCAAGAACAAACAGCAACAAGAAGAATGTGGTTGAGAAAGGAGGGCTTCTGTTACGACTTGCATGATTAACCACCTTTTCTCTGTGTGTAGGTGTGTGTGTCAGTGTGTGTGTGTGTGTGTGTGTGTGTGTGTGTGTGTGTGTGTGTCTTACCTCCTGAGAGCACCATGCACAGCTCGGGTGAACAGCCAAACACTGCTGACAAGTGGTGACTCCTCGTGAGGTACAGATGTTGGAACCTGCGATGATGATCACATCAAACACATCAGTGCATTGATATGTTTCCTTCCTTCCTCCTCACACACTAACACACACACACACACACACAGATAAGATTGCTAACCACATCTTTATAAAGAAATGGATGAGCAGTCTTGTGAACCTCACACCAACACGGATACCGCTGCTGAGATGTTCAGTCTTGCACAAGAAAAGTTCACACTTTTGGAGTATCAGTGCTTTACAATATGTGATTTGAGTTACATTTACTGTTACTTTGAAACTCAATGTTTAGTCAGAGTTAATGATTAATAGCGTTAAATTGGAAAGAGTGCATGAGAACACATTTCTAGAAGTGATAATCAACCATAATTTTTTAACAAATCATTGTAAACGCTGTATTGTAAACTCATGTGTTGATGGGGAATCACCTACAGAAGCAGCCTGCAGGCTTTATAATAGAGCAATAAGAATAGTGAACAATACAGGATGTCATGAACACACCAATGCACTCTTTATAAAAGCACAGACACTAAAAGTTTGAGTTTTAGAGTTCAAAACCGCTCATAGAATAGATTTTTTTCCTCAATATACTGTAGGTAAATGTTGCTGATCGAAATAAACTCAGCGACAGTGAGTCTTTTATTTTGAAAACCTATAATAAACTGTAAACTGTGATTCCCTGCGCTGTTAATGGTGTTGTATTTGTTGTATTTGCATATACACATAACAGCTCAGGTTGAACTTGGCCTCACCTGGTTACCCAACCCATCATCCAAATGTCTGCTGTGTTTACTATGACCAGACTTAATCATTTCCTGTCTGCAAGAAGTTTGCAACATAGGCTATTTGTCAAGTTTTTCCCACCCATCACTCTGTTCCACACGATTTTTTTTGCAAATACAACTTCTCCAGAGTTCAAAATGTTAATTCAACAGTTTTGTGGACCAGGATCTACTTTACTCTGTGAACTTTGTCCACTTCTGTCTTATCTCTGTTGTGGTCTACGGGTGTGGCTCACTGGAGTTATAGCACAAGCACACACACCCACACACAACCTCTGCAAGTGTGAAATATGAATATGAATTAAGAAGAATCTGATATACAGCACATATACTTGATATTATATAGCTATAAATACTGAAATAAACCAGGGCCCCTGAAGTAAACACATACACTGATCTGATAAGGCTGAGTTAGAAACAGTTGTTTTTTCTAATAAACCAGATGTTTGGCTTCAGACTTGGTTAAAAAAAACAACTTAGTTTGTACTTATTTGTCTCCAAAGTTATTTTCTGTCTTCATGGAGGACAAAGTAAACTCATAAACTCCACATACATGTTGTCAGTGTGTTCCCATAGTTAATTCTAATTACTCTGAGTGGCTGATGTGGATGTGGAGCCTCGCTGCTGGAGGAGCTCGTGCAGCTCTGGGAAACAGTTTTCACTCCCTTATAAGGAAAGGAAGCGGCCACAGCAGGCAATTACTACAACCACCGGCTGCACGCGCCGCTCAGCTAACTGTGAATTATTCCCATCCAGCATCAATAGGCGACACGCGCTGTCTATCGATCAGTTTCGATCACCAGCTTCAGAGATGGAGGTCGGCTGCTCACTTCCCTCCCGGGTTCAAGGGGAGGGTGGGGTGGGGGGAGCACCGCCTCAACAGGTGAGACTTCCACACAAAAAAAAGATGAAGAAGAAAAAAGTTGTTCCAAGTGTTAAAGAATAAAAAGCATCTTACCGTAAACATGTGACACGGAGAGAAACAGGAGCACGAGGCGGATTAGAGAGGAGCCCATGGCCGGAGAGGAGCGGAGTCGCGCGGGGCAGGAGGCGTCTGAGCTACTTGAAGCCTTTCCTCATTCTTGACTTGACTCAACAGCATGTTGGGTCACACAGCCTCCACTCAGCGCGCGCGCGTGTGTGCGTGTAGAGGGGCGAAACAGTTCAGTGTGTAACATGAACAGACTCGCCTTTTTTCTTTTTTCATCTGTTTTTTATTATCATAATTTGACTTCATTTTCTATCAGTGGAGGAGAGAGGCAGCCTCGATCAGCTGTGATTTTATTGATCCAATCAGCTGGTTCAACTGCAACAATAAAGTTTTTTTTTACTGTATATATAAATGACAGTATTTGTATGACATCACTTCCTGCTTTAAACGTTTCAAGTGAGCCTGTGTAGAAGTTTTTCATGCCAGTAGGCTAATACAAGAGACACTGATGAACATTTGTACATTTTGCGTAGTTTTATTATTGTTTCAACATATTTTGCACATTAATACTGTAATAAATAAATAATGATTTAAGTTTGGAATAAAAAGCCGCAGCGTAAACTTTTTTGCCACATGTTTCCACTAAACCGACTCCTTCTGTTTGTGTTGCAGAAGTATTAATATGATTTAATATCAGACACTTGGTATTAGTTTGTGTTGAATTTCAAACTTGCAGGATTAAAAGATACAAGACAGAAAAGTCAGAAATGTCCATGTTAAATTGATCTAAAACCACATTTTTCCAAATTTACAAACTTCTGAGCACAGTGCCACTTTTTTCTTCCACCTCTGAACAAACACAAAGTGTCACTTTTTAACCAACAAGGTTGTGCAGCTCTGCAGCTCTGCAGGTGGATGTTTAACCTGACGGATCTATCTAAAGATCTTATACCACTGGTGCTTTCATCCTCCAAATGCAGGACTGCGTTACAAGGTAGAACATTTGCCATTGGGGGCAATGCCAAGGTATGATCTCTGTCACCATGAGACTTGAACCTGTGAGGAGCACATGTTGACAGAGATAAACAGACACTGTCATCTCATTCTGTCTTAATAGTTAATGTAAACAGGAAGTGTGATGGAGGTGAGGTGAAAACATTCAGCTGGACGATGCATTAGGTTAGGTCATTGACTTTAGACCAGGAGGCTGGGGTTCAAATCCCAGACCATATGCATGACACAAGGCAGGACACCTGGTCTCCTCCATGAAAGGGAATTGAACCCACAGCCTCTTATTCCTACATCAACAGCTTCACCCTCCCTGCATCTGTCCAGCCACATGTCGCCCTGCCCTCTACTGGACTGACTGGAGAACTGCAGCTCACAGTTAAAGGACAAACCTACATGAACTCCTGGATATATTAGTTTATTTATGAAGTCTGTTAAATGCACATTTCAAACCAAAGAAACTAACATGGTAACAGGCAGAAGGAAACAAAACAGAAGGAGGTTACAACATTTGAGATGACTCAACCATCCCACGGGCATCGACCGACAGGAAACACATTACACAGCTAATAGTGAACAAATAAAACCTCGACAACCAGTGGAAACCTGAGGTGGAGGAATAGCTGCTTCATTAAAACAGCTGAACAGTTTCAAAGCTACAGCGAACGCACCATCAGCCTCTGTCTCCTCCTCAGCCTGGAGCCGAGGGGGGCAGGGTGGGGGGGGGGCGCCAGGTCAGGGGCAGCTCGACTGAGGAGGATGGAGACGGGCTGAGCTCCATCAGACCCAGAAAATGAAAATGAAAAATAAAGTAAAAGTGGAGTTTGACTGACAGCATGAAATTAATCACCTGGAAAACGTGTAGTTCACGTCGTCAAGCTGTTAAAGAGGAACCTGCAGCGAGAAATATGTAAAAAGAAAGAACTGGAATCAAAGTTTTACTAACTTTTTGTCGACCAATACTTAGTGGTTTTCTCTAAAGCCTGATTGGATGTTGTCAGATGCTTCAGACAAGGTGGATTCTGGGAAAACATGACAGATTGAACGCATGTTACTAGTTTATTCAAATCTATCTCACGTATTTTCATGTCCAAAGGCTGAAGTGATGAGTCACAGGTGTTTAAGTCCATTTGTACGTCCTTTTTAAAGATTGTTAAGTGGAGTCTGAAGCCGTCAAGCGTCTCTCCGTCCTCCTCCTGCATCAGTCTGCTCCTGAAAACCTCCTGTCTGAGTGACTGATGGAGCTGCAGGTGGAGACACGTCGGCTTCTGAAACAAGAAGACGGAGAAATAAAAAGAAAGAAAATGAGGCAGAAAAAATGGGATAAAAGCTGCAGAAATGAACTTTTGGGGGAGTGTGTGTGTGTGTGTGTGTGTGTGTGCATGGTGGGGCTTGTAGGAGCAGACAATGCTTCTTATCTCTGCACTTGTCCATTTATTGAATCTTTATCCCTTTGCCCTGCTCCTATTCTGCGGCTGGTTGCTAAGTTACCGCCTCCCGTGTCCAGGAGCTGCTGATGCTGATGCTGCTGCTGCCGGGGGAAACGACAGAAATAGAGAAATAAGTAGAAAAAGCTGTAATAATAATAATATTCAACTGTTCTGCTGGCATTAAGCCTGTATGTATGTGGGCGGGCGGTGCAGGTGATGCGCTGTGGGAAATCGAACCCGCTCCTCTGTATCGACTTGGTTTGAACCTGTTGGGTGTCGTCGTCCAGGCGGCGCTCGGCTCCTCAGAGGATGGACGGCGGCGCTCGGAGCAGATAACGTGTAGCGGGTCAGATGGCAGCCAATTAGGACTGAACAAGTAGTGAGGAGGAAAGGTGTCGGTGTTGAGGGGGTGGAGGTGGTGGTGGTGGTGGGGGGGTTACAGGGTTATGGGGGGGGGGGGGGGGGGGGTACAGATCCATCCTCAGCTCTTTAAGATCTTTCACTGAAGCTGAAGACGACGGCGTTTGGTTTAGGGGTCGGGGGGTCGTCCAGCTTTTATGAGACGTGGCCCCCGCGCCGCTGATGTTGGACATTGTGTGTTTGTGCAGTGATGCTTTTGCTGCGTTCAATTCCCTCCCTGGGTTTGGTTTGGTTTAAAGGGGGGTTTATAAGAGGAGAAAGTAGAAAATAAATAAAGTAAACATGTGAGGACAAAGGAGGGACTGGAGGGCGGCACTGCATCCAGACGGAGGAGTGTGTGTGTTTGTTTGTGTGTTTGTGAAAGAGAGAAGCTGAGGAGACGAAGTGGAGGAATATTGTGACAAATAAAAAAACCCAGCAGACGAGATGACGACGACGAAGACGGCCTCAGTGTGATGCGGAGATGTGTTGCAGTGGAAATGAGTTTAATGAGGCAGCGGCTGAGTGCACCAGGTTTTTATCATCATCATTATTATTTATTTATTTATTTATTTATTATCTTATTCCAGTCAGATTCATTACATCTGTCATGTGCATCTCAAACTAACTGATTTTCACAAAGCAAACAAACACACTGAGAAACTTTAGGACTAAATAAGATCAAATGAAAAGCATGTGTGTAAAAAGTTGCAATAACTTCACATCTTCAGGGACAAACATTAATATATTATATTACAAACTGTTGTTTTAATAAACTTGAATATCTGTCACATGTTTTATCATTTTTACCTTTTTTAAAAAAAATAGATGCATATGGTTTGAACATATTCTAATATATGCAGAGGAAGGATATATACTGTATCTAGATATGTGATGATAATAAATCTCTCTATAGTGACACAGTGTCATCTGTCACATCTCTGTAGAGCAAGGATTTATTTTCCAACTATTCATGAGTTCTGTAAATGCAAATGTGACATAATCTATATGACAGGTGTGGATTAAAAGCACATACTGTGTTAAAACATTCATATATAAAAGGAATATTTCCACTTTAAAGCCTGTCAGTGTATGTTTATGTTATATAAAGTTGTTAAACATAACTGAAAGTTACACATTTTTAATTTAAAAATGTTGTTTTAATAAACATGCACATTTGAATTTATATATGTTTGTTGTGAACATATCTCTGTGTATATATACTGTATATATCCAATAATGTGACATGTATGACAACATCCTCCTCTGCAAAGCAAAGCAAAGCAGTGAAGTCATTACCACCTTAAAAAAATCCACCTTAAATTGTATTCCTATTTCAAAGTCTAAACACACACTCTTCCTCCAGGTCTTGTTGTGGCTTTAATCAGTTAATAACGGAGCATCTTGGAGAAGAGGTAGCGCTGGTTGGGAGGGGGGGGGGGGGGGAGGGGGGCTGATAATTGAAATGAGTGGAGTAGTGAGGAGGAGGAGGGTGATGGGGGTTCAAAGGACACAGGTGGAGGTGGGAGTGGGGGTAAGGGGGGGGGGGGGGTCACGTCCGACTCCACGAACTGAAAAAAAACAAAAACAATGACGGGGTAAAAAAAAAAAAAAAAGGCACCGAGGTCAAACATCACCTCCTTGTTGCCATGGATGTCTTCACTTAGTTTGTGTTGCTAGGCTGCCAATTCCCTCATGTTAAGTGGAAACAACCCCCCCAACTCCCCCGAACCCCCCCCCCCACTTCTCTCCCTCCCTCTCTCTTGGTCCAGGCCCCTCATCCCTCCCTCCCTCCCTCCTTCTCCTCCTCTAAACCAAAATAACTTCACCAACCATCTGTCACGGGGCTCACAGGTCCACTGTTGCTTAGGAACAAGTCAGACTCACATCCATGTCTGTAGCATCCGCACATGAACACGCCACAACTTCATACATGCATATAAACACACAGTACATGCATAGTGATGGAGGCTGCGGCGTCGCCTCACTCGGCCGCTCTGAGGAGTTCATAGAGCAACAGGTTCTTCACCGTCTCAAAACTTCAATTAAAGGGATAGTTCACCCAAAATTCAAATTGCTGAGTCCTTCGTGGCTTCTCTGAGTTACAGGGGGTCTCGGCGGTAGCAGTGCATGGTTGCAAATGGACACAAACTGTCTTCGTAACAAAAAGACACACCCAAAAAACATCCAAATACCTCCATGCAGCTCGTATGTAATGTCTGTCTTGTATTGAAGCCCCGACATGAGAAATTGTTCCACTGATCACAAGAGCACACTGGGAGACACTGGGAGCTTCCGCTAAACAAGCTTAAAATATAGACTTATTTAATTTTTTTGCAACAATTTCTCATGTCGTAGCTTCAATACAAGAGGGACATTACAGTGAGCACCATTCACAACCATTATATAGACAAATACTGCTACGCCGAGACCCCCTGTAACTCAGAGAAGCCACGGATAACTTTGAAAATTCTCACAGCTCTTATTCGACATGAAGGTGAGTAGATAATGAGTGCAATTTGAATTTTAGGTGAACTATCCCTTTAAAGCCAACTCTCCACTGATTCTCATAATCACCTCTAACGAGCAGCGTGTTCATTGAACGTCTCTTCCTCCTCCTTGACTCTCCTCCTCCTCCTCCTCCTCCTCTTCTGTGTAGTCCTGGGTTCAAACAGCAGCAGAGGAGGATTCCTCATGTTGACAGAGGATGAAGAACGGATGAATAATAGAAACAGAATCAAATTACGCAGCGGCCATTTGATTAATCTGCGGTAAATCCAGGGGGTTAATGAGATTATTTGAACTTTACTGTACAAAGACACTCATGATTGTATTATTATTTAGTTTTTCCCTCTGTTGTTTGGAGAGTGTTAATAATAAATGATCCTAAAGTAAACTACAGCACATCTGGAGCTGATCATTGTTTGTACACACGAGGGATGAGGGATTGGATTTCACCGCCTTTGGGTTTTTTTTTTCCAGACAAACAAGCAGATTAATCCGATGGGCTCGTTTGCAGAAATATCTTTTATTTCCTCATGATCCCGTCAGAGTTCATCGCCTCAGCCGTCAGATTCCCTGCTGAGGCGCCGGGATTACAGAGGATCAGACGTTCGCTGCTTGTTCACATTCAGTAAAGTGGCTTTAAAGACCAACACTGCTGTAATTACATAATGAATTTTATATTGCTGCAATAAGAATAAGACATGTAGTCCAGAGTAATGTTACATTATAAAATGAGAATAGAAGATACTATATAAGTTCATAACTGCACAAAAACAATAGTAAAATGTGACTTATATGGTATAAGATAGATAAATGTCATTTATTTAAGTGTATGAACTCTGTGTTTATTTACATTCTGGGAAACTGGTCTCAGACTATTTATAATATAATGTATCATAATATATCATGTATTGACTATGAGATTAATACACAGTATATTAATGTATATTGTAATAATGTAATAATCATATATTTACAGTATTAACAAGCATAGATCATAAACTAAAACATAGGAGCTAGAAACATAAATATATAGATGTTAATATTCTTCCAATTTCTAAGAGGTTTTATTCATATTTATATTATTTTTTTTACTCATGTGCTTTTATTCTATATGTGCATGGTATTGCAGTTTTCACAATCTGTGCAAACTCTTTCATAAATTGCAAATTTCAAAGTACAAACTTGAAAAAACAAAAAAAATCCTGCAAACACTTGAACGTCTCTTGGGCGTCTTTCAAACCCCAGTGGGCGCGTTTCCATGCGTTGACTTCACAAAAACTGTGTTCATGTCTAATTGTGTGAAATAGATCCAACTTTAGAAAACAACTTCATCTGAGTGCTGTGTTTTTTTATTTTATTTACATGGACGGAAGTCAACTTGGATATTTAGAAACAATCGCGTGATAAAATGAGTGCAGTTATTTCCAGAAACAAGCGGCGGAGCAGGAGTTAATTCTGACCGGTTCCTGCAGCCTGTCGGTGAAACACAGACGTCACGTCACAGTCTGAGCACCGAGGTGTTGTTACTGTGCATTCAGTGACTAAAACCTGAAGTTTATCGTCAGAGGTGGAAGAGACGTTTCAGATTTGACCTTTGAACTCTGGGACAGGACAGAGCCTTAGTGCGTACTTCTCTGTTCTGAAAATACATCTTTTAAACATTATGAAATAGATGATTCATATTCACATTACGGTTTAAATTGGATGGGTTGGTGGATTACAATTTATATATCATCTGCTGATATTAAATAAATATGTTAAATACTGTATTAAAGCATCGTTGCGTGATGAAACAACCCATATCGACCTGTACAGCAGCTGTTTTACGTGCAGGAAAAGTTTGTTTCGAATTGAATAATCTTTTTTCAGATCATTTCAAATGTTCATTTTACCAAGTTTTATGTATCATGAACACATGGTATCACTGGTAAATCAGTTGAATATGGTGCTGATCGTTAGCAGGGGGCAGGACGGCGGCTTCGTTGGGGCATCGCTCCAATGAACAATGTGTCAAGGCGCCTCATCGCTGTGTAAATATCTGAAGCTATAGAGATACAAATGTATGTTAGAGGCTGTAAGAATCTCTATTTGAACAAAAAACACAGTTATTTCAAGGATAAACATGATTATAATTTATAAATGGGTGCTGAGGTCAATGACCTCTAAAGGTCACCAGAGGTCAGATACCAATTGTTTCCGTATCTATAATTAAAAACCTTCATGTTTGTTGAATGCATGTTGAAACTTCCATGCTTCTGTTTATTTGCACCTTTCTGTTTCACAGCCTCATTTATAGAGCAGAGAGAAAATAAACTTGTTGGATGCTGTGAAACTTGCAGCTCGTTCATCAAATGTTGATATTTGCACTTTGATATTTGCAGAATGTTTTTTTTATTTATTTATTTATATATTTATATAGTTACAGTTCAGGTTGAGGCTTCATCTGCGCCTCGGTGAGCTGCAGTCGCACAACATTTACACACAGCAGCAGCTGAAAGGCAAACTGATATAAATTGAATAACACACAGTCCAATAAAAGCAGGGCTGTCTGCTGGTGATGCTCGGGTGAGGAGGCGGGGGAGGGGGGAGAGGGGGGGGATTGGGGGGGGGGTTCATTTCAGCTGCTGCCTATATAGGGGGGAAGGAAACAGCAGGTGCAGCGACGGCAGCGCAGCCAATACTTGTGATAAATATTTGCCGAGGTTCAATCACAGTTTTATTAATTCATGTCTCCGGTTCTAAGTTATAGCATCTCTCCAGGCTCCGGAGTCACGGTGACAGTTTCCGCAGCAACCGTCTCCAAACTCTATAAATATGAACCTCTCAAAGTTTTTTCTTTTTTTCTTTTTCTAATTGTTTCTCTGTGCAGTTATAACAATCTGCTCCTGCTTCTCAACTCTCAGAGGAACTGATGTTTGATGTTTTCCAGCTTTTAAATGATTCTGGACACTTTCATGAGAAGCCTTTAAAGTTAATGTAAATCCTGATCAATAGTGGAGGTTAGTGAGGGGGTTATTGATGGGAATAAATGAGAGCTAAGTGGGTTTTTAGAGGAGCACACTCAAAATATCCATGTTTATGAGTCATTTAGCCTCAGTCCTTAATAATAATCCTGAGTAAACAGAGAGGCAGCAGGAGGGGGAACATGCAGCACTTGTTGGAAACGCTCTCACTTGTTGAAGCGTTTTCAGGAAACATCTTGTTTCCCGGTGGAAAAGAAACAGAGGAGGGAGGAAATAGTTTCACTTACACAAAGAAATGAAAACAGGAGGTAAAATGTGAATAATAAAGCTCAGATTTATTCTCTCCCTCCCTCTCTCTCCTTCTCCCTCTCTCTCCTTCTCTTTTTGTACATCTGAGGAGCAGCACTTCGTCTGTGGCCACCTGACTGGCTCCCCTGGTGATGAGTGGTGGTGTGGTCCACGGGGAGCTCATCATCACTTTAAAACGCACCAGAGACTTGGCACAAAAGAAGCGCTCGCGGGCGAAGGACTGTCTCTTATTACACCGGAGGGAAACACGTTTTGCACCTCGCGCTCAGCAGCAGCAGCGCGCGGACTCAGCGAGCGAGAGTCAGGATTTTTATTTTTTATCTTATAAAACTTTTAACTTTTGCAGCCTGATGTGGACGCGGCCGTTACGCACCGGAGCTGCGCTGAACCCCGCGCTGACAGCAGCTGGACTCTAAACAGCCTCTTCACATTATTCCTCTTCCTATTTATGAACTGTCACATGACGCAAAGTTTCACCGGGAGTCCGTGGTGAGACCGATCGAGTCCCTGCACCGGTCAACCAACAACCACCACCAGGAAACATTATGAACGTCTCCTTCTTCGAGGGCGCGCTCTTCAACGGGAGTCAGACCCTCGCCGGGACCCTGGCCAGCTACACCACCGGCGGCGGCGGCAACGGCACCACCGACGGCAGCGTGGTGACCGGTGACGGCGTGGTCGGCGGCGGCGGCGGAGGGGGGTCCCTGGTGCTGCTGCAAGACGAGCGCAAACTGTTCGTGATGCGCGTGGTGCAGATCGCGGTGCTGTGCGTGCTCTCGCTCACCGTCGTGTTCGGCATCTTTTTCCTCGGCTGCAACCTGATGATCAAGTCGGAGAGCATGATCAACTTCCTGGTGAAGGACCGCAGACCCTCCAAAGACGTGGAGACGGTCATGATCGGACTCAGCTAGAACAAGTGGGTAATGTTGGGGAGGGAGGGAGGGGGGAGCATGAACCGGAGCGATGAGGATCTGGTGCGCGTCTCCAAACAAGACCTGCATCTGCATGAGCTTGAAGAAGAGATCTGCTCTGTCCGTGTCTGAGTGAGGAGAGATATGCAAAAAACTTCTCATTTCCTTCCCACAACGAGGAAACTGAACCGGCGACCAAATGTTTGTGCGTAAAAGTTTGTGCGTAAAAAGCAGCAGTTGTTTACACGTGGGCCGATCTGTTGAGTCCATATGAGTGAAGTCAGTATTGCCAACTTGAACAAATTAAGTGACGGAAATGTTTACAAGTTGTTACCTCATTTTGTGTAGTTTTTTCTTCCTTTCTTCTCTTTTGTAAATTTGATTGAAAATGATTGTTTGGATGTTTTGAACCTGTCTAAATAAGCGCATGATGCCAGTGTAGCTGCTCCGTGGACTTGATGGATATGTGGATTTATTCTCTATTCAGAAAAAAACCAAGTATTTTTCTCGGTATCGTTTGGTATAAACACTCTGAATCTACTGAACATTTGCACGTCACAGCTTTATGGGGTGGTCCTGTTCCTGGTCCAGGTCTTGGTCCTAATCCTGGTCCTATAGTTTGGCATGCTCGCTAAATATATATATATATAAATTGATCTGTAAAGTGAATTTTTGGAGCCGTTTTTTGCACTTTTGAACCCACTTGATGCTGCATGAATTATTTTGTACCGAGAAAAACTTTGAAGCTGAAACTTGCAGCATGCAATTAAAACTCTGAAACGACGTCATTACTCTCTGTCATCTGTTAATTAAGATTTTAATTATCATTTCAACACAAAATCTTTTTCTTTTTTTTGACAAATTGTGCATTGAGGAAAATCTTAACTGTGCAAAGATATTTTTCTTCTTTATTGTGCTTAAGTCTTAATTTCATCACTTCATTATTACCTTAAACTACTCCAATGTTTCTCTGTTTGTGATGAAAGAAAGAAGATAAAGGGATCCATTAATTCACTTATAGAAATGAGAAATAAAAGAGCTCATATCAGTTTAGTTGGTAAAAGCCGCGTGTCGTTTATTGCAGCTTTATAGAGAGAGGCGATGAGGCTTCAGGCTCAGTTATCCATCTTGAGGACAACAGGCCGAGCTCATATTGGCTCACAGCATTTAATCTGATCTCTCTGAGGAGTGGCCGGCCGCAATCAAGACGCATTCAAGCTCACCCCCTCCCCTCCACCCCCCCTCCCGCATGCAGCACCAGCTCAGACTGCAGCTGCAATGAGTTTAAAGAGCAGAGGGAAGAATCCAGAGAAGTCCATGTTCTTCTTCTCTTTGTTCCACTGGGACGTGTGTCTGACAGAGAAGCTGGTGAAGGATCTCACACAAAGACGACATACGGAGGAACTCACTGTACCTTATGATGTCATTACTCTTCCTCTCTGCAGATGATGACACACCTATTTTCCCTTCTCCAGAATAATAACTTTGATAATTCTATTTCAGACAGACATAAAAAGAAAACTCAGAGTTTCATTCGAGGCGTCAGATTTTAGCTCTCCACCTCTACAGTCCATCTCTCTACACATTTCTTCTTCTACTTCTATCTTCCCCCTCCTCCTCTTCCTCCATCTCACTTATGTGCCCCACTCAGAAGCAACCGATGTTCTCATTATTATTTCAGTACTTGTTAGGAGAGATGGGTGGTTAGATGAATCCTTACAAACACAGCCATGCATTCACACATGTGGCCATTCACCCTGCACACATAGGACACCGGGATGATCAACAACAAGACCAGCGAAGTCATCTCAGAAAAACACCATGAATTAATAAAGCTCGTTGGATAAATAGACTTTAACAGCTCAAAACTACTCCACAGCCAGTTCTAGACATAAAACACATTATAAAACCACTGTGGATTTAAAACATAAAGGTATTAAAGCTCCATACAGTATAAAGGTAGATGTCCATGTGTAGTGTGATTATAAAGCAGCTCTAGGTTCTATATTAATACTGTGAAAGTATCAAAGCCTCAGTCCACAGAGAAATGCACACAGCCTGTATTCAGAAACTGAGCCTTAAAACCAGCCGTCAGGACTTCCTGTCACTTTGTGATGTCACAACAAAGCCCCGCCCCCTCACCACCTGGACAACACCATCCAACAACTTGCAGGATTTGGTTTCTCTGAGTGTTTTATTCGGAAATCTGTTCAATTTTTTTTTTTAGCAGATAATTCAGAAAAAACAGTCAGCCAATCAGAAGAGAGACTCAGACCCTCCTCTCATCTGATTGGCTGAGAGATGGAAAACTGGACTGGTTCTCAAAATCACAAATATATCTTCCTGTCATATAAACAGTAGCTGACGTACAGACAGAGGAGGTCTGATTTTATTTATTCTGGTGGAAATTGTTCTTTACGCTATTAAAAATAATTCACTATTCTTTGTAAAAAAATAAAAAAAAATAAAAAATAAAGTCTTTCTTTTTTCCAAAGCCTGTGATGTCGTCCTCTGGGAAACAAACAAACCAAACGGTTCTGGTGTTGTCTCCAGGCGCCAGTGAACGCCTGTTGGAAACAATAAGCATGAAAACTATTTTTAGAGAGATGCAATTTAGTCAAATGTTCGGCTTTTAAAACTTGTTGCACCGACTGAAATGTCAGCTTAAAAAGACGAAGTGCGAAGCAGGTCATGCAAGGTGGGGGGAGGCTGAACGGTTTGAAGGGTCTGAGACTGTGGGAAAAACATTTCTTTATTAAAACCGTGCAGATCTTTTGTCTGATTCTTGTCCAGATTTATGCACTAGAGATGTGCATTATTTTTCTGTTATTATGTTCTGACGTTAGACTGGTTCCAGACATAGCCACATTTTTTTTTTTACATTTCATTTCATTTTTTTCCCTCCCTGGTGGATGTTTTTCTAATTAGAGCTTTGAAGGCAGCGATGTCAGAATATAAGAATGGAAATGTCATCTTAGTGAGCCAGAGCGAGAAAGATAGCAACACACACACACAAATAACAACAACAACACAGAAACAAATGTGAGAAAAGAAACTGAATCACAGAAACAGAAATCTGCTCCAACAGGAGCTGAAGTCGCTCAGTTTGATCCCAGTGATGGATTTAAACTTATCTTAAGTCGGACAATGAAATTTAACCATCTGTGGAAATGTGTCCCTGTTTTAGAGGAACTTTGCAGGATTTTTACCTGAACTACGCCACATTTTTACCTTAATGAACCAGCTCCAGAGTCCTAGTGCTGGTTAAATCAATGACTAGTAACTAGTTCCAGGGAGAATGGAGGCTCTGTCTTCCACCCAGCGTCTCTTGGCTGAAGATCAGAGCCTCCGACCCGGTGTCCCAGCTCTCGTCTGCAGCACCGGGACGCAAACGTAACCTCTAACCCATGACATAACCCTTGTGTATGACAGATAAGACTACAGGCTTTGTTAACAAACGCACACGGCCGAGAGGAGGGTTAGCAGAACAGTGGAAAAACAACCTCTCTTGTCTCCACCTGTTTAAACTCACAACACGACAGTTTCCAGACCTGGATAAAGCCTAATGCTAAGCCAACAGTACATATTTATATCAATATCATGTGATATTGACATCATAATAAACCAAACAAACTCATCTCATTTTTAATTTCTTTTAAATCTAGTGAGTATAGCTTGTCAACCTCGAAACTCACCAGTAACTCCTGCTATCTCTACAAGGTTAGCTCTACTTAATATCAGATCACTAGCCAACAAATCCTTGTTAGTAAATGACATCATTATGACCTATAATCTAGACTTCTTACTTCTTAGTGAAACATGGCTGAGTGAATGTAGCTGTGCTACCATTCTAAATGAGGCAGCACCAACAAATTTCAGTTTTATGAATAAGTGTCGAAGTGGTAAGAAAGGTGGGGGAGTTGCTGCCATTTTTAAATCTGTATTTCAATGCAAGGAAACCATATTTGGTGATTTTAGCTCTTTTGAATATCTCTGTTTTTTAGTAAAGGGGGATCCAAAAGTTCTCTCTCTAATTATATACAGACCACCAAGATACCCAGGAAAGTTCTTTGATGAGTTTGCAGAACTGCTGTCAGTTATCTGCACTGATTACAACTTTTTTATCATAACAGGGGATTTTAACATTCACATTGACAATAACATGGACACAAATGCCAAAGAACTTTGCTCTCTTCTTGACACTTTTGGCCTCTCCCAACATGTGAAAGGGCCCACACACTCTCGAGGCCACACTCTGGATCTGGTTATCTCTAGAGGTGTTGACATTACTTCTGTTGATACGTGAACAAGGACTTGGCTCTTTCTGATCATTTCTGTGTGTTCTTTGACTTACAGATAACTCCAAACATTCAGTTACCCTCTGTGTCTGTTAAGAAAAGGTACATAGATGAGAATACCAGTGCTAGGTTTATGGAGGCTATAGTCTCGTCACCAGCTGTGAGTGCAGAGACAGTTGATGAACTCCTGGATAATTTCAACTGCAAAATCTCAAATGTCATTGATACCATTGCACCTATAAAAACTAAGATGACCTTGACCAGGCAGAGAACACCATGGAGGAACACTTTGATGGTAAAAGCTCTGAAAACAGAATGCAGGAAAGCTGAGCGTAAATGGAGAAAAACTAAACTTCAAATCCACCATGACCTCTACAAACAAAGTCTTTGTAATTTCAACCATGGGTTATTTAAGGCTAGACAGCAACACTTTACTGAAATGATTAATAAGAACGTTAACAATACTCGTTCTCTGTTTACTATGGTTGATAAGCTTACAACCCCCCCAAAAGCAAAAGAGATAGTTTCAGAACTCTTTTCCACAGAAAAATGCAATGAATTTGCTTACTTTTTCAATGACAAAATAAATTCTATAAGGATAAATATCAACACAAATCAACAAAATAATACAATGATGCAATCCCTGAAATCACCTAGGAATGAATCAACTGTAATGTCAGAGTTTAATGCAGTTGACCAAAAAACCATAGAAGAAACAGTGCAGCATCTTAAAGCATCAACATGTTGTCTTGACACAATACCATCTGACTTCTTTAAATCTATTGTAAGCTCTGTCCAAACAGATCTGCAGCAAATAATAAACTGCTCACTTCAATCAGGCACGTTTCCTAAACCCCTAAAAATAGCTGCCATCAAGCCACTCTTAAAGAAGAGAACATTGGATACCACCATTTTAACCAACTACAGACCCATCTCAAATCTTCCCTTTATAGCCAAGATTGTTGAGAAAGTAGTTTTTAATCAACTCAGCAACTTCTTAAACTCAAATGGACTCTTTGACAAATTTCAATCAGGCTTCCGACCTCACCACAGTACAGAAACAGCTCTTATTCGAGTGTTAAATGACATAAGGTTGAACACTGACTCAGGCAAGGTGTCAGTTCTGGTCCTGTTGGATCTCAGTGCTGCTTTTGACACTGTGGATCACAGTATACTGCTGAACAGGTTGGAAACCTGGGCAGGACTCAGCGGGACAGTCCTAAAATGGTTCAGATCTTACTTGGAGGAGCGGAGTTATTTTGTGACCATGGGTAGCTATCAATCTGATCGAGTGCCTATGACATGTGGAGTTCCTCAGGGGTCAGTCCTTGGACCCCTACTGTTCAATTTATATATGCTGCCTTTGGGTCAAATTCTGCAGAATTCTAATGTCAACTATCATAGTTATGCAGATGACACACAGATATATCTTGCACTGTCTCCAGACGACTGCAGTCCAATAGAGTCATTATGCCGCTGTTTAGAGCAAGTCAAAATTTGGATGAACCAAAATTTCCTTCAGTTAAATCAAGAAAAAACTGAGGTAATTGTTTTTGGCAATAAAGAGAAGAGGGTTGCTGTCAGTAAACACCTTGAGTCACTGTCATTAGAAACTAAAGACCAAGTCCGAAACCTCGGTGTGCTGATAGACTCAGATCTGACCTTTAACAGCCATATCAAATCAGTCACCAAATCAGCCTTTTATCAACTTAAGAACATATCTAGAATTAAGGGTTTTATGTCCCAAGCTGATCAGGAGAAGCTGATTCATGCTTTTATCTCCAGTAGACTAGATTACTGTAACGGTCTTCTGACAGGTCTCCCTCAGAAAAGCATCAAACAGCTGCAGCTCATTCAGAACGCTGCAGCTCGAGTTTTAACCAGAACAAAGAGGTCAGATCACATCACTCCAGTTCTGAAGTCCTTACATTGGCTCCCAGTCAGCTACAGAATAGATTTTAAAGTTCTGCTACTGGTTTACAAATCACTGAATGGTTTAGGCCCAGACTACATGAATGACATGTTAGTAGAGTATAAACCCAGTAGAGCTCTGAGATCTACTGACTCAGGTCAGATAGTGGAGCACAGAGTTCAGACCAGACATGGTGAAGCAGCATTTAGCTGTTATGCTGCACACAACTGGAACAAACTACCAGCAGAACTTAGATCAGCTCCAACTGTGAGCACTTTTAAATCCAGGTTAAAAACATTTCTCTTTTCATATGCCTATAGCTGAGCTCCTTTTAAGAATTTTTAAACCTTACCTCTCTTCTTTTATTTGCTCTTGTTTTTAACTCTGTTTTAAGTGTTTGTTTTTATTCTGTTTTATGCTTCTCTTTTATTTCATTTTATTCTTTAAATGTTCTGTCTTTATGTAAAGCACATTGAGTTGCCTTGGTATGAAATGCGCTATATAAATAAAGATGCCTTGCCTTGCCTTGCCTTAAATAATGTACCTCACGATTCATTGAACCAAAGCGCTCCAGCCTGGTCCGTCAGTTTGCATCTCCAGATATACTTCTACAACTCTGTACAATGAGATTACCTGTATAAAACATAATTACAACCTACAATTTACAACCACTAAAAAGATGTTTGGCCATTGGACGAGTGATATATGGACATAAGTTACGTGTAATCAGCCTTTATGCCTCTGCTCAGCATCCACCTCCTTCTTCCCATCAGCATCAGCACCAGAGTCTCGTCTCTGCAGGGTTTCTTCTACATTTTCACATATAATGTCATCGTCTTGATTTGCACATAAATGTATTAATAAACTCAGAATAAAGTGAATTTTCTTTTCAGTATATGCACAACCAGTAAGTCACATGTATGGAAACTAGGTGTATAATAGAGAAACTATTTTACGTGAACTGACTTTAGGACAGAAACTGAACGCTGCTGAAATGCAAAACCATCACACATCTAATTTACTTCATACTGCACTAAACAACTATTATTAGCACTGGCACTGAATGTTATGGAGCGCTTGTGCAAACTCACAGCACATGAAGTCCCTGTTTCTGTACGAGACGACTCAAACCAAAAAAAAAACAACAACGACTAGCTGTAGCTGTCCTCCTGACCCGTGGCTCGCTGCCACTTATTAAACCACTCATCATCTCTCCTGGAGTTAAGCTTAAAGTTGGCGTTAATATGGGCTGTTTCTCACTTTGCACGCTTACAAGTCGCCCACGCCTGCTGAGCATATGCCAAACAGTCAACGCGGAGCATCGTCCATGTGTCCACAATCTGCTGCGGACGCGGCGCCGTTGACTGAATGATCTGCTGCGACCACGACATGGATGCGATGGAGCCACGGTGAGTTCAAGTGCTCGACAGGGAGACGTTTGTGTGATGAGAGAGAGACTTCAACCGGCAGCGGCTGAATGAAGTGTGGTTAATTATAACAACAAGTGCATGAAGAGGATATTAATAGACGACACCGCGTTAACATGTTAACCCTTCACCCCAATCAACGTGTGTGTGTGTGTGTTAGCGTACGTCTGAGTGTCACCAGGCGTCACCGCTGACCTTTTTACAACCGAGACCTCGCGGAAAATAATGAACACAGCGCTGCTCCTGAAATCATGACAGAAATAATGGTGATTAAACCAAACAGTGGCGTTCAGGGAAGTCGGTGACGCGATCCAGGCTTCGAGCGAAAACCACCTGACGGCCCACGTCACTGTTTTCACTGGGGAAACTTTGACACCAAACAGGTTTGTCTGTCTGTGTGAAGAATTTGTTGTTCTCCTGGTATTTTTTTTTTTTTTTGAATAGAGGGCAACACACACAGACAGATCTGTTTCCCCACGAGGACGGCGTGGCCTTTACTCTGTCCCATTCAATCTGCTTCTAATGGGGTGTGTTGTATTCAAAGCAATAACAATGTGAGCAATGGAGCTGAAGAACGGAGCCGCGATCTCACCTCTCTGTCACACAGGTGAGTGGATGTGGGCCTTAGGAAGGAGACAGGATAGAAACAAGACAGCTCATTCTGGACTGTTTCCTGTTATCTGTGTGACAGGGTCTGTGTCACCAAATTCTTTCACTCTGTGTAGTCACCAAAATAAACATTTGGAGCCATTTGTCACAGATTCTCTGAACAGTTTGAGATTAAAATGACACCAGGCCTCTCATCAGAAAATGAACTTTATTTGTGAGCTGCAAAAACTCTCATGATGTCTCACAATTAGACCAACTAGATCATATGTTTACATGACACTTGAAAAAAATGAGTTGTGGCCTTAATCGGTCTGTAACTGGACGACTAAAGTACAGGTGAACAGACTTCTCCAGATCCGACTAAAACAACCAGATAATGAGTTTGGAAGCTGATTTTCTTCTGCATGTTTGTGCCTTAATCGGACTGAAACTGGACAATGTGTGCGCGCATGCTTAGCGTAGAGGGCCTGAACCCGGCCAAGAAATATACCTGGCCTGATGTGTCAGTGCCTCTTCAGTGCATTTTATGATAAACAACACACAGTACAACTAGCAAGAAGATGTGTTTTATAAAAATAAAAGGAAACCTGTGGCCTGTTCTGAACCAACCTGAGTCATTTATATATGTTTTGAGCTTGAACCCGTCTCCGACCAGACCGTCAGGTTGGGTTGGTTAGTGAGAACTCTAATCTAATCCAGTTGTTTAATAGGTGATGGAATAGGTCAACCAGAAAGGTATCCACACTATATTCCCACTGAAACAACGCATATCGCCATCCAGTGTTGAGGAAGCAGACATGTTTCCATCAACTGTTTGATTTTACGCATCGTGTATAAATTAGGACCAGGACTGAATTCAGACAAGACGCCTAAACTTGAGCTCTGAGCATCAGCATCGATGGACGTAGCTGTGCATGTAAGTGTGATATCCTGTGATGTTTACCTGCAGTACCACACCTCACCACCAGGGGTGGAGCCGACCTTCACGTCGTGTATGTTCAGGCTCAGAAGAAGAAGAAGAAGAGTCTGTAAGATGAATTAATGACACATTAAAGAGTTAATAAGACTCACAGGAGTAGGTTTTCATCTATTTTTGTGGAACTGAAGACACGACAGAAAATCCAGCCCGACTTATTCTATCCAGACCCGTTAACTGTATTATTGGGCCAGAGCCTGATCAACACATATTCATAGTATAGACGTCTGTTATTATTAAAGTCGTCTGAATGACAGAAATCTATTCAGATGAGATCATATAATGTATCAGCCTGTGGAACTAAACTGCAAGGTTATGAAATTTCATCAGAGCTCAGCACCGAAGGCTCAGACGGCTCTCCGTTGGTTTGGGTTTCACTGCTGCAGAAGTTATAAACCATGGTTTTAAAATTTAAACTGAAACTGAATCTTATATTTCTTTGCTGCAAAATGCAGATGCACAATCAGGTGCACATTCAAACTGTATGGAAGCGAACAAGACTTAGCAGACAACAAGTGTAAACTAATTCATACCAATGACGCACTGCCTTAAGTGCAGTATCATCTGCATAGAAGATCTTTGGTGGAATGAGTTGGAAACGACTTAAAAATAACACATTTCTTCACATTTAGCTTTAATTGCACTTGACCTCAGCCTCTTTAAGTTGTTTCACTTCTGTTTCTCCTACATCACACAGCTCTTGTGCTAAAGCTATTCTGTAACTGTTTCTAGAATTGTTTTAAGATGGCCCAGGCCCATTAAAACAAAACAAAAAGATACATGCACAAACGCACAAACACACACATGTACACACTGAGACTCAGACAGACAAGCACACACACCTTTTCTTCCCATCATCACCGCAGGCAAATTGTGCCACATCCAATTCAGCGGGGAGCCAATAGTCTCTGCATTGAAACTCATGAAATTTTAAATAAATCTATTATGTGCAGGGAAATGAACAACAAACGACAAAATTGCCTCGTTCCTTCCATTTACCCACAGAGACGCAGAGAAGATGAAAAGCCGGTGATTACGCACGTACATACAATCACACACACAGACACACACACACACACATATAAACAGAGACACTTAACTCAATTAACACGTTTTTGAAGCATCCACAAAATGATACACCTACATCATTTCACACTCACAAATGTGTCTCTATGCTGCACATATTCTCAGCGTGAACACGGGCGGCCGGGCGCCAATTGGGACCGTTGGTGGTTTCATAACAATTGCTGTGGCGCCGTGGGCCACAACCCCGCGGCGTTCTGCTGCTTTTTGGGTGATGGGATGATGTGTCACTGTGCCTGCCGCCTGGTCCTGCAGCTCACCTGTCAGTGTGTCAGCGTGTCCTGAGCTCACCAGCTGCTTTTTGTCTGTCTGAACTCACACAGACACGCGTATTTTTCAAACCAACAATGGATGAAATTAAAGTCGGAGCGGAGGATGTGGTGGGATTTAAAGAGGAGAAAAGAACTGGGCATTGAAAACAGGAAACAACAAAAGAATTTAATTATCCTCCTTCCAAGCCGCTTCTTAGCAAATATGGACACTTTTATTTGTGTAATAAATAGAAAGAAAACCACAAAATGTGGCAAAATACTGCACAATAAGACTGTATGCAGGCTCTAGCAACATGTTTCGCATCAAGGCTTCTTCAGGCTCATGTTTAGACATTAACATTAAAATTCATTAAAGGGATAGTTCAACATTTTGGCAAATTGGCCCATTGCCATAATCCCTATAGTCATAGCAGTAGGTTCGTTACCTTTAACTGTCGGTGCAAGCTATTTTTAGAACGGTGGAGCAGAGCCGTGAGCTGCTCAGAGCTACGCTACGGAGGGATTTCTTGGTTTCCCTCATCAAACTGATCAAATACACAATCCAACAACTCCACAACGCTCTGGTGGACAAGTTGTGACCTGCACATTCACCACGCTACGAGATAATAACACAACGTTACCACAGAGTTGTTTTAGAGGGAAATTCATGCAAAAACCGTGGGGGCAGTTTTTCGGCAAGCAGTCAATGCATTTGCCTCGGAAACAACTCTGACTCATAATGTTCTGTTATCTCATAGCGTAATCTGATTATTTAATCATAGAAAGGGGTGTTCCACAAGGGTCATCTTTAGGGCCACTTCTGTTCTCTATGATCTTCCTTTATCCATACCCAATTGTATACCGATGATACAGTCCTTTACACATCAAGCACCAATATATCAGAAATGGAAACACGCTTGCAGTTAATTTATTAATGTACAGGACTGGCTCAGCCATAACAGATTATTATTATTAAACAAAACATCAAAAGTACAGGGAATCAATTCAGGTTCACAACAATGAGGATGACATCTCACAAGCAGAGAGAGACTTTTATTTGTGAGTTTTTGAAAAGGATGGAGGATGAATCCAGACCCCAGTGCATTTCATTTTCCATGAGCCATTCCAAACCAAATGCAAATGAGAGCTGAGCATCACATGTTGAGCTCACACGTGTTGCTATAATAGTGTCTCTGTAGTAGTAGTGTGATCTTTAGCAGCACAGGTGCCTCCCCGCCCCTCTCCAAAAAAAAAAAAAAAAGCAGTGTTCACACCGTGAGTCACCGTTACCCAGAGTGACATGCTCTTTCCCTCTCGTTGAGGAAATCATAAACTATCCTCCAAATGAAATTACCTCCCAAAGAGCCTCCAAACCTGAAGGAAAAGTTTTCAGATGGAGCACGGTAATGTTGAGGCTCATTGTCTGGCTGCGCGGGGCCTTCGGCAGCGAGCGCAGAATCTAATTCTGCTGAGGGATGGAGAGTCATATGTCGCATTAAACCACCATTCATCTCCTTCTGCTGTATCTAACGCGAGGATCACGTCTGGGTCAGCGCTGCGCCGGGGCACGAGCTGCTCGCCTCGCCTCGGCTCAGCTTGGCTCGGCTCGGCCCGACTCTGGGGGATCGGATCAAAACCAGGCTGATTAAGTCGGCACTCAGAGAGACAGAGAGAGAGACGGAGGGGGAGCCGAGACACGGTGACACCGGCCTGGCTGCTTCAGATGGAGACGGTCGCCGTGGGACTAATCAAGCCCACGATTAAAAAAACAAAGGAGGAAAACGTCCAGCGGAGTGGGAGTTGGTTCTTTCAGAGGAAAATGGCATTAATATGCTTTTCTCTAATGGCCGTGTCGACTCTCTGGGGGTATAAGGGGTGGGGGTGGGGGGGGTCTCAGCCCATTGATTTCCACTGAAAATCCCTTGTATTGACTGTGAACTGGTGCACGGTTCTTGCAGCATCATTACACACCCACCTCCCCAACACCCTCCACCTCCACTTACATTTAAATGGCAAATGCGAGATAATTGGTGTCTGTGGCCAACTAGTCTATTATGTATTAATAAACTCAGAGCACGCGTAGAGACGTGTTAATTGGTGCGAGATGGTTGGAAGCACTGTTCAAAGCCTGCCCACAGCCAGAGGGAGGAGGAGGCGGTGGCGGTGGCGGTGGTGGCGGGGAGTGTCTGTCAGTCAGCCCCCGATCCTCAGGGAGGAAAGAGAGACGAGAGGGAGAGAGATTCAAAACCTCATCTCACATTGATTGTCTGGCTGACTATCTGCTTCTTCCCTACACAGGAAAAGAGAGAATCACTCGATCATGTCGTCTTTTAGAAATCGTCGACTTTATGCGGCCGATGATGATAAAGTCCGAAACTTCCCTGAAGGCTTCACCGTCCTGTAGCGAGACGAGCTCATGTGTCATTTGCGCAGCAGCTGATTATGACTCGTAATAACATTTTGCTGCCAGGTGACATCTAGTGGTCGTAGGGATCATGACAGGAGCAGAGGGAAAAGTAAAGACCAGTTGTGACGGTTCATTCCTACTTCCTTTTTCTTCCAATATGTCCACTAGAGGGCGCCACTCTCAGCCTGTCTCACGCTGACCTTCACAAAAACACAGTTCCTGTCCCGTTGTTCTGAACCAGTTGTCCATCCCTGTACTGACCCAAGTGTCCTGAAGCCGCCACATGAAGAAGTTGTTTGGAAAAAACGTTCTTTTTATCCTTGTTGGGGCAGCAGCTCTTAGCTCCCAGTGGCTCTGTTGATGTTTGTGCACATGCACGAGATTCGCTGTGAGATATTCTTCCGTGTTTACATCATACATCCAATGGTTTACCACAATGAACAATTCAAAAGTGAACTCTATCCGCTGCCATTATATGTAAATCCATCACCAGCCGGAACTTCAAAAGTGTTTTCATGACTCTGAAAGTTCTCCAAACCCTTCCTTGGCATGACGGTGAGTAGACGATTGGTGAATTTTCGATTTTGGGTGAAGTATCCCTTTAAATTGGCTTGGTTTACTGTATGCAGGAGTGAAAACTAAAATCAAGATCTTTGTCTGACCAAGTAGTTTTAGTCCTTAAACCTAATGAAGAGCTTTTATAGTATTTAAACTGAATTAGATGCTTAAAGTATCTAAACCTGATCAAGCCGTTTTTCTGCCTAAACCCAATGAAGCCATGACTGTTACTGTAGTAACCATGGTGACGATCGGTACACCACCGGTAGAATCACTGTGTCTATAAAGGTAATCGAGATGATGAGGCCCATTCACGGTGCTTCATGTCCATCACCTGCTGCTGAGGATCAGTCACAGACAGAAACTGTGAGACGTTGTCGCTTGTTTCCCCAAAAACTTTGAGTCTGTGTTGTTGTTGTTGACCAGCATCTTTACATCGTCATGGCAACAGAAAGACAACTACAAAAAACAACAACAAAAAAAACAGATCTCTCTTTCTTGACCTTATCTACACAAACCTCAGTTCGCCGTGCACAAGCACATGCACATGCACACATATCTGCACATGACTGTGAACACACACACACACACACAGACTGGTACCACCACGTAAGGGCTGCAGGGCGGTGTTGCCATAGGAACGGGGAAAAGGTAATGGCCATGTTCTTGAGCTCATGCTGCAGGGGAGGCGGGGTGAGGGGGCAAGAGAGGGGTGTGTGTGATGTGATGTGATGGGGAGGAGGAGGGGAGGGGGGCGTGAAAGTGAGTCAGACTTATGAACTAATGACAAGAGCTTTAACTTCAAATTCAAACCGTCTTTACCGACGGCGGTAACCATTCCTCCTCCTCCGAGCAGCAGCAGCGATGGCGGTAGCGGTGGTAACGATGGCGGCGGCAGCAGCAGCAGCGTGTTAATAGGATCAGATTTACAGAAATGCAATGAGTTCTTTCTGTAACGGTGGTGATGTCATGCTGTTTGCTTTTAATGCATCCTGGATAACGTGGTTAATGCTCTGCAGCTCGGGCGCTGAGAGGAGCGGCGGGCGTCTCCGTGCATGCACAGCGTCCCATCAGCACCCCTGGGGTATGAATAAATGATCCCTAATGCAATGAGCTAACCCTTTAACCAACACTGATCACCACCACCACTCCTCTCTATCTCTCTGTGTGTGTGTGATTAAATATTACTGAGAAGTGCAGATAATTTAATCATAGCTCAGCAGCTCGGTCCCTATAGAGAGCTATTTAAGTGTCAGGAAGCTCCAGGGTCACATTCATATTTGACATATATATCTCACTAGTGCATACTGTATGTGCATCCTGAAGATGTTCTAATAATAACATCCTGACAGGAAGTTCCTATCTCGACCTCTGGTGACCTCGCTGCACTTCACGTATGAAATTCACACAATCGCAGTCGATGATTCATTATATTATTATTATTATAGGAACATAAATAAATACCAAACATATTATGGGTAACGTTTGTAAAAATAAAATAAAAAATCAAACAGTTCTGTGAAAGTTTTCTCAACTTGTCATCCTAACTTTTGACAGGACGGCACGGTGGCAAAGTGGTTCGCTAAAAGACCTGGATTCGATCCCCAGGGCAAAGCTGCTGTAAATTTCTCCATTAAAGGACTAGTGTGTATAAAATGGGCGGAAAACGTGACATCCTCCCGTCTTATCTCTGTCACAGTTTAATCTGATAAAAACCAATTGACTTGGACTCAAGGATGAACTCTTGAGGTCAAAGGTCAAAAGGTCACTGTGTTGCCTTCAGGGACTTGTTTTCAAACTCCTGCACAAACATTCACTCTGACTGAAGATGAACCGATTTGGATTTTGGTGGTAAAAGGTCAAAAGTCAACGATCAGAGTGACCTCATGTTCTTGTGAACATAATATGGTGCTCAGAGGTCAAAGGTCAAGCCAACAGCGACTTCTTAAAACACATTTCACACAACTCATACACTAAGACAAATGAAGGTATGGTAACCCTTTAATTTAAAGGACACTAATTGCATGGATTACTTGTTATGTCTTTACATTATCACGTAATTAACGGCCTGTAAATTAAAGGGTTGCCAAAGATGTCACACAAATGTCCGATAAAATGATGAAGCTATGGTGTCTTCTGTACGAAAGGTTAAAGGTCAACTTTTGCAGCTACATCCATGCACCAAAACACTCAAACTGATCCGCACAACCGATCAGATCAATAAGATAAATCAATAGCTCATCAAATATCAACATCTACTGTAAAACTCATATTTGGACCAAAAACATCTCATTAAATCATTCAAACTTTATTTATAACGCTCCTTTCTCACAAGTTAAAATGGTTCTTTTTCTAGGTTTCCAAGACTAATGTGAAGCAAATGCAATAAAATATGAATAGTTGAAATAATAAAAAGTTATTAATAAGTAAAAGGGTTGATAATAATAAAAAAACACTAAAATAAAGATGATGATGATGATAAAAGATCAACTTAAAGAGAAATAAAAAAAACATTAAGAGAATCATAAAACTGTGAGTAACAGCAATGAAAGATAAAAGGATGGATATAGAAAAAGACATAAAAGTCAGATTTCATACTTCAGCGTTTCCACCTCCTTCATCTCAAACTCTCTCTGAGTCATGATTCAATGATTCAATCAAACCTGAAGAATCTTTTTCTGTCTCATCTTTATCTAAAGAAGCTTCATTAGGACTCTGACGGGCTCAGGATTGATTGACATGTTTTTGTTTTTTACCCTTCTGTGATTGAAACAGCATGCAGTCTATTGGATTTTCAAAATAAAAGCACATTCATGCCACTCACTAACAGCTCTGCTTCAAAGTCGAGTCCCTCATAGAGATGTATGGTGGAGTCAAAGAGTTAAATATTTCCCTTTTAAATGTGGTGCAGTAAAAAAGAAGAAATGAAAACTCAAAGTATAGTGTAAGTACTTCCTGTTTGTCCATCGTTCCCGGCAGAGAGAGGGAACAAGAACACTGTGAAAGTCAAATGTATTTATTTTTATCATTAATATTATTAATATATGATAGTCTGTGAAGTGCAGCTGGTGGAGGCTGAACTGAAGCCTGCAGTTTCTTTTTGTTTCTGTTAAAAGCGGCTACATATTTACAGTATGTGTGTGTATTTGTGTGTTTCTGGAGGAGCTGATGTGAGGCGCGTGGGCGGCGCTGGACGACACAATGAGAATTATCTTCTCACCACTTTGCCAATTACACATAGTTTATTAGTTTCTTTATCTCGCACAGAGCTGGTCATCGTCACCTGCTGCTGCTGCTGCTGCGGTTGCCCCCCCCACGTCCCCCCTCCTCCCTACTTCTTCTCGTCCTCGTCCTCCTCTTCTTCTTCTTCTTTCACCACTTGATGCTCTCCTTTGTGTCACGTTGCCCACACGACGACAGGGGGGGCTTTTAAAAATAGAGGCGATCCACCCAGATTACAGCGTTTTAATTACAGAGCTAGAGATGCAGTGGGGGTGTAGAGGGCCCCTTCCACTGACAGGGAGAGGGAGGGGGGGGCAGAGTGGTATATAGTGAATGTAAACTGTGTGTGCTAATTAGTGTCGTCTGCCATAGTGAAGCTCTCAGGCTGCAGCCGTCTATTATACAGTAGGAGCATCCGGAGCGCGCACACACACACACACACACTCACAGACAGACACACCTGTGGCCGCATCACACTCATGTAATATTAATGCTCACAAATCACCTGTGGGGAGACTGGAGGCCGTTTAAAACAACGGCACTGTATCACAAAACTGCAGCGATGACACTTGTGTTTTCTCTTTTCTTATATTTAATGCAGACTTTGAGGTGTGAAGCAACATTTTTATAACTTTTCTAATACGGACACTATAAAACAGTATATAAAATATACATTTTTGGCAAACTGGCTCATTTCCATAATCCCTATAGTAATAGCAGTAGGTTCGTTACCTTTAATTGTCGGTGCAAGCTGTTTTTAGAACGGCGGAGCAGAGCTACGCTATGGAGGCTCATGGGATTTCTTGGTTTCCCTCATCAAACTCATCGACGAATACACAGTCCAACAACTCCACAACGCTCTGTAAACTGAGATAACACAACGTTATCAGACAGAGTTGTTTTAGAGGGAAATTCATGCAAAACCTCTGATGCGTGTTGCCTTCAGGGACAGTTTTTCATCAACAGTCTCTGCATTTCCCTCTAAAACAACTCTGTGTGGTAACATTGTGTTATTATCTCATAGCGTGGTGAATGTGCAGGTCACAACTTGTCCACCAGAGCGTTGTGGAGTTGTTGGATTGTGTGTTTTATGAGTTTGATGTGGGAAACCAAGAAATCCCATGAGCCTCCGTAGTGTAGCTCTGAGCAGCTCACGGCTCTGCTCCGCCGTTCTAAAAATAGCTTGCACCGACAATTAAAGGTAATGAACCCACTGCTATGACTATAGGGAATATGGCAATGTAGCCTGATGCATCAGCCGCTAATTTCATTACATTTCATATAGCGTCTGAACACGAGCCATAGGGATTCGTTTGCTTCCGGGAGGCGGTTGCTTACATTTGCTTCAACTAATCGCTGCTGCTTGGGGGTCACGTGTGCTATACACCGGTGAAGCTCATAGGTTAGCTTGAGCGCTTGAGTTCAACGTCATCGCCTTCACTTACCCATCTGTTCGCTGATTGGTCCGTCCGTCTGGACGGACGGAGCAAACGGAAGAGTGTTGCTAGTTACCTGACTACATGGTTGAGGCAAATGAAATGCGCCGGAACCAGTAGGCGGCGCTAGCCTGGCTAATGGCAATGGGCCAATTTGCCAAAATATTGAACTATCCCTTTAACAGTGCAAGATGTTCTAACATAAAATTTAATGTTCACATTTTGCTTTAGGATTTATATGAATGAATGAAAATGAAGACATATTAACTGACAAATACAAAAAATAGACAGCCCTTCCTGTTGGTATTACCCGCCACACACGTGACACATAAATAAACAATTTACGATTACTTTCAGTACTCATCTGTATATCGCTCTTCGTCTCATTGCTCCGGCCTTTTCAAGAAATAAAGAAAATGCAAATAGCAAAAACTCAAAAAGATGTTTTAGCTTCTCAGCATCATGGATCTACCTTACTAAACAGTTCTTGTCTTATGTCATAGAAGGGACATTTCTAAATTTATTTTACGTGCACTCATGATTGACTGGTCATCTTTAAACTGATTACAAGTGTATTTAAAGATTGTCAAGACCAACCACAGCAGCGTAACCATGTGGAACCGCTGTGACATCAGCGCTCATTAAGAGGTTATACCCTAATTATAATTGCTGCTTCATTACTCACTTAACATATACAAGACACAACAACAAAATTACATCTATATACATATACGCTGTAAACGCAGTTAGATAATGAAAGACATAATAAATACAGTGGTACTCGAAAATCTAGATAGATACATAGATAGATATGAATAGCCATTTTCTCCATTTTCTATCATTCTTCAAAAAACAACAACAACAACACCACCTACTTTTTTTGCTCACTGCTTGAAAACACTAAACTGCATCACTGAACATCTGGATACACTGGATCCAGGACTCTGTTCCAACAGGCTATTTATTGTTTGGAGAGAACAATACAATATACAGACAATGGTTTGTAATAATGCTTCATTCATGAGGTTATTTTACTAAGAGGCTTTTCACCTCTTTCTACCAATTTTATTTATTTTATTCACATTTTCTAAGCGGTTACTGCACCGAGGACATTTGGAAAGTTATAATAGTTGTTTATTATTAACTGCAAAATGTTAAACATCCAATAGGCTTTTTAAAACCCATTGACCCAAAGCTTAAATGGCTAAAGTTAGGCTTAAGATTTGGGTTTAATTTTTTACAGTGTAGTTTGACTTTGATTGTTTTTATGTATAAACAACAAACATTTAACTGTTAAATCATGGGAATCAAACCTGCGTTAGGGTTTGGCCTGTTATCACCGTATCGACCGGCCCATCCACCACAACCTCTGTCACTTTGAAACTCCTCTTACACCATTACATCACCACTAGACGACCACTACAAAACCAAAAACAACCACATGTGCCGGACGCTGCTGCGCGTTAATCCGTACAAACATCTCATCGTCACAACAACTTTACCGTACTTTTTAATTAGCTGTTGACTCATATGTGTGAATAAATGAAGTCTTACCTCATCTCAGACTATTAATAAAACAAAAAGAAACACTCCACTTCTCCGGCGGTTTTAAATAAAATGAAACTGCACACATGCCTTTTTACTGTGACATTTAAGATTTCCTTTTTTTTTCTTTTTTTTGTTTGATCTGTGTCATAAAAAACTAATTAGATCCAGTGTGTGAGTCACCGTAGGAACAGAGAAGCATTAAAAAAGAAAGAAAAAGATCTTAAAGTAGGCGGATACTTTTTATAGGCAAAGAGTTATAAGTTTGAGTTCTTTGAGGTAGAAAAATGAGCTTAAATGCACCAGCAGCTCATGTGTGTGTGTGTTGCACTTCAACAGGTTACAGTCGCACACACACACACTGAGCATCTTGTAAATAACATCAGCCTAGAGCGCCCAGATGTTTATCAGCACTTTGAGCCGAGTGTTTTCCAGACAGTTCCTGTGTGTGACGTACTGTACGTTGGCGTTTTATCTCACCCAACAATTAACCTGCTGCTCTTTTGTGTGGCCGAGCTTAAAGGGATAGTTCACCCAAAATTCAAATTGCACTCGTTATCTACTCCTCCGCATGTCGACTAAGAGCTGAGAGAAGTTTCAGAGTCCTCCGTCCCCTCTCTGAGTTACGGGGGGTCTCGGCGTAGCAGTGCATGTACATATGACGGTTGCAAATGGACACCAACTGTGGTATTTGCATGTTTTTTGGTGTGTCTTTTTGTTATGAAGACAGTTGGTGTCCATTTGCAACCGTCATATGGACATGCACTGCTACGCCGAGACCCCCTGTAACTCAGAGAAGCCACGGATAACTCTGAAACTTCTCCCAGCCCTTAGTCGACATGCGGGGGAGTAGATGATGAGTGCAATTTGAATTTTGGGTGAACTATCCCTTTAAAATCATAACAGGATCGTTTTCAGTATTAGCATTAGAGTGATGGTTTTAATATCACTGCTCCTCCTCCTCCTCCTCCTTCCTGTGGAGACGATCATCTTCACCTTATGCGTGTTATTCTCAGCTCCTTTTGCGCCTGCAGGCACGGAGCCTCATTACAGCCCACATCTCCTCTCCCCGGGCTCCTCAGCCGCTCCTCCGCCGTCCTGCAGCAGCAGCAGCAGCAGCAGCAGCAGCTCCAGCTCCCTGCAGCTCCCATCATGCCTCCCGGCTCGGCTCCCTCCATTAGGCCGGCGGGCGGTCACGTCAAGGAGGATGTGGCAGGCAGCCTGTCACCGCGCGCAAACTAAAGCCTCAACGCTGCTGCTCCTGCCTGCCTGTCTGTCACATTACCACTCACATAGATTATTTATGGGCCTGAGCCTTGGACGAGTGCATAAAATGTTTGTGTGTGTTGTGTGTGAGCGGTTGTGTTTTAAAAAAAAGTCAGACTGTGTTTGTGTTTTCTGCCTCTGAAGGTCTCACTCAATTACTGCGTGTCAGCGATGGTGAGTTCAGAGGTGTGAAGGTTAAACTGATTTCAAAGAAGAGCTTCTTACTGTAAAATGTTCTTCTGCAAATGGATTTTGAAGTAAAAAGATGTGATGTTTGTTGAAGTCCAGCAACTGCACCATGACCTTTGACTTCTTTGGTTTTGCATGTAAAATAAGTTGAATGAAGTGACTACATTTTTCTTAAAGGGGTAGTTCAACATTTCGGTATTTTTGCAAGCTGTTTTTAGAACGGCGGAGCAGAGCCGTGAGCTGCTCAGAGCTACGCTACGGAGGCTCATGGGATTTCTTGGTTTCCCTCATCAAACTCATCAAATACACAATCCAACAACTCGGGAAATTCATGCAAAACCGCTGATGCAAGGCAACGCACAATCAGTGGTTACTCTGTCTGGTAACGTTGTGTTATTATCTCATAGCGTGGTGAATGTGCAGGTCACAACTTGTCCACCAGAGCGTTGTGGAGTTGTTGGATTGTGTATTTGATGAGTTTGATGAGGGAAACCAAGAAATCCCATGAGCCCCCGTAGCGTAGCTCTTAACAGCTCACGGCTCTGCTTCGCCGTTCTAAAAATAGCTTGCACCAACAAATAAAGGTAACGAACCTGCTGCTATGAGTATAGGGATTATGGCAATGGGCCAATTTGCCAAAATATTGTACTCTTTGTCAAGTTCCTATAGTTCTATGATTGTCAGATGCTAAATCCACATCTGGACTGATGCTGGAGCCAGATGTGGAGCTACAGTAGAGTAGATGGGCTTGGAGACACAGGAATATTTAGGAATACTTTTTTTTGATGATCTCACACCCGACTGGTTTTAAATCCCATCAGATCTGCAACCACAGAAGATTTAAATCAGTCCTGGTTCACTCACATTTCTCTTGGGTGTTAAAAAAAAAAAAAAACACCGATCCGTGGAGTCTCAGTTAGCGGAGATGGGACACACTGTTACAAAAATGTCCTGACAGCTGCTCAACCTTTAACATTAATTGACTGTCAGTGTTACCAGTGGGTGACACCAGCTGCCACCCTGACACACACACATACGCACACACACGCATGTGAATTTGTTTGTCTCATTTTCTTTAATTTGTGTTGTTCAGGTTCGGGGTTTATTAATGTGGAGCTGTCGTTCTGAACCTGAGCTGAGGATAATTTAAGATTTCTGCCTTTAAAATGTGGATAGAAGAATAAAAAGTTGACAATCCAGACAGGTCGACTTCACCAGGGATGATGGGTAAAATAAATGAATGTCATATTTTAAGACATGTCGGTCCGAGCTAATCCAACCCAACCAGCCTGAATCGCATGTTCTTTACATGAATAGTTCACGGCCTCCGAGACTAATTGACATCATCAATATATTATTTATGAGCTCCTTTTCAAGACGGTGAAATAGCACAAAGTTTCGTCAAGTTGCTGAGTGTTGCATCACTTGAGCTGCCAACTTAATAGAACTAGTTCCCGGAGATATCGTCAGTCATATTGTCAGGAAAATGTTTAATAATTCATGCACCTACATAAAGGAAGCTTGTAAATGACAGATGAATTAGAGACGTTTGAATAAACTTTCTCAAGCCTTTGTCAGAAAACAGATTAAAAACTGCTCAGTGAGTTGTTGCACAGATCAAAACGACAAACACATGATGGACTGATCGCATCCAGTCGCCCAGAGGGAAGAGGACTATTTACTCCAGAAATGATTAAGGCAATGTAAAAATAAATGTTCTTTGATTTTAAACCTTCACAATAAATTCCCTCTTTTTAAGGTAAGCACTATTTTAATTGTCCCCTTTTCACAGGAAACACAATAAATGAATTATCCCTCTTTTGTAAGGAAAATAATAACTGAAATAACCTTTTTTTCCCCAGGTAAATGCAGTAAAGCAGGTGTCAATAAAAACTGGCACTCTTATTAATTTATTGAAAATCAACCTGAGTAGCCCTTTAGTGCATCGGTGCAGGCCTGGATGTAGCTTGAGGTCGTGGAAGCCTTAAACACAACAGCTGCTTCACCCCGACTGGGCCACAGAAAAGAAAAAAATGTACCTTACTGACCAGTGTTGTGTCCTTACACACACACGGGCTGATGGCTGGAGAAGAGGTGAGTTGAGGAGAAGATCCGTCCGGAGGAAACGAAGACCCGTCACTGCCGATGTCGCGGTGCTCGCTCGTCGTCTGCAGCTCCAGCTCCTTTCCCCACAGGTAGCTTGATGCTAACTTAGCACAGTCACTGTTAGCAATTAGCTGCTAGCTTCACGTCGTCCTCACGGGTTGAGTAGTTCAGTCACACACACTGGAAAGTCACCACTGAGTTCTCTGGAGAGTCCGGGTTGAACGTCTCCACCGACTTGATCACAAACTAATCCAAACAGTCTCTTTTCGTTGCTGTTTTCTACACGCTCCTCCTGTCTTCTTCCCTCACGCGCTCCCTCCCTAGCGCTCTCCCGGTCTGTCCCGCACTCCTTTCCCGTCCGTACTGAAACCACCTCAGAGGTTACGTTCCGGCCGATCTCTATTAACCCCATAAATGCTGGTACATACTACTTTTACAGATACATTATCTTTCAAATAAAACAATAAACATAGGCTATAATATATATTTTTAAACTACTTTTAACACTTTAATAACATTTTAATGAATTTCAACCTTTTAAATCACACTATGCTTGGATGAAATGATATTACTTAATATTTTTACAAACAAAAAACTTTTGTATCATAAATATATGTCTGACATTTATAATAAACCAAACGGCTTGAAAATCGGTTGAATATTCAGTGAGTTACGGCGACTGCCTCTGTTGACTATAATGCAAGACATGGTTTCCCCTGACCAAGATAGCCGCCACGTTGACGTATTCCAATTCAATAGAACTGCCTGGGAACGCGGCATCTAGTCAGTATATATATCTATGAACACCCAGATGCAGCAGGTCACCATGATGAACAACATGACCACACCGGCTCTCAGCTCGGATACGCCCGGGGCCTCGGCTGGGTGGGAAGGTCAGAGGTCAGATCAGTTATCCTTCGTCTTGTGTTAGCTTTCTGCTACCATCTATGGTAGCCTACAATTATTTATCATCCCATTTGTTTCTCATCTCTTGGTTACATTTCTAAGCTTCCTTATCCATGAAAAGGTTGGTTTTGCACTTATGATTCCAGTTTCTATTGTTCTTATTGTAATAACCATGTCGAAATTGACCCTAACAACACAAATGTTATAATTTTAACCAGAACCTTTTAGAATTTTGTGTAAAAAAAGAAAAAAAAAGTTTTATTTTGTTTAAATAGAGGTTCCTGAAAACGGGTCACTGGTGACCCGAACACAAGGAGGAGGTTAATGCAATCAAGTCGACTTTGATTAAAATGAGTTTGGATGTCTGAATAGAAGATGAGTTATTATTAGATATAGGAAAAGATCATTTAATTGAGTCAACGTTACACGGAACATTTCATTCTTTTACTGCCAGATTGTATTATAGAGACTCAAATCTCAGCTGGTGGGAACATTTTTTAATAATTTCACAGACCGAGAATCCTCTGAGTGTTAAAAGACTAAAACTTCTCAGGTGAAACCTTTGATCTCGATCTTGGAGCCGAACTGTGTCGGGCTGTCAGAGATCTGGTTATAATTCAGGACAATGAGTCCGATGCCACCACCAGTATTACCAGTCTGCTCCGTACCTGGCTTGTCCTTCATGGCTGCTGCCTCAGGCCTCAACCCACCCCCCCGCTGCTGCTGCTGCTGCTGCTGCTCCACCCTCGCTCAGAAACAGCGTCTCTGTTACATCAGACATGACGACTCATTACAGCTGCTGCAGAGAGAGAGTCAACTGTCAGAGAGGTGATACAAAGTCAAAAGGTTTATTCAGGAGGCAGTTTGTTTGTTATTGAATCATCACCTGGTGGCGGCAGGTGGAGGTGGTTTCAGACAGTGCAGCTTAGCCCCGCCTACTTCAGGCCCGTCTGGTTTTATCCTGTTACAGCTTCTGCTAAATGCTAACAGCTAACTAACAATTCATCTATCAAAGTCTTGTTATGTCAAGTGGAAGCTGAAGCACAAAGACGTGCAGGTGTATGAGGTGAGCCGGCTTCTGACTCTCACAGTCTTGAGTGTCATTACATTCATTACAGAACAGATAGGGAGTGAGTATAGTTGAGACATGTGTACAGTTGAAACACCCTTAATATCTTGCCAGTGCTGCAAGGCTGAGCCACTTTTACTCAGCACATGCAGATTAGCATCCTCTCTTTGGTTATGGGAATTTCACTTTACCATGTCCCTTCCACAGTGAATAGCTTATTATCCTTTTGTGGCCATCAAACATAACTTACATCATTGCAAATGTTATTTTGTGAACTAAAAACTCACATATTTCATGCTATCCTAGCATCCTATAGGTCACTGCACCGTCTAGAAATACACAAAGTGGTTTAAGTTGTGCAGTGATAACATGTTATGAGTCATAACAAGACCAAAAAAACAAAGAAAATGAAAATAAAATTGAGTATTTTTGATACTTGAACGGTGTGATATTAATATCATCAGTCTAATTTTTATTTTTGGGCACAAAACTCCAGACCCAACCTTTAAAGGGACGTTTCATGCTTCTTCTAAACCACTTTAAGTCTCCTCTGCATCAGCTTATGAGTTTCAGTGGTTTTACAGTCTTTATAGCCTATTAAATATTTTCCCATTTCCTCTGCACAAAAGAGAAGAGCTATTCAAAATCTATAAGTCTTAGACGTATCACCTATGGGTCTGTAACCATGTACTGTAGATGACACACAAGACAATAAATTGTGTTTTAGATGTTAAAAAAGCTCATTAGAAATAACACTGATGAATATTTTTGAATGCTGTGTCCCCTCTCCTCCTCCCTCCTCCTCCTCCTCCCTCCGTCCAGCCCCGCTGTGACTGTGGGAGTCGACGTCACTCGTGCAGCAGGTGAAGCCAACCGCACGTCAGCGCTCAGCCAACGGCCAATTAACACGGAGCAGGCCCTGTGATGTCAAAGAGGGTCTCTGAAGTGGGGTGACAGGAGAAGGTGACGACGGGACGCATCAGACCGATCATTATGAAAAGGTTTGCTGCTAATCATTACGGTGCTGTTAATTGTGAAAGGCTGCAGAGAGAAGTTCATCCTGATGATGAGCGACAGAAGAAACGTGTCTCTAATGGGCTCCAACAGGCAGGAAATCAAACTCTTTATCTTAAATGTCATTATTTCACACATTTAAATCTATAATTTTCTTGCTTATTACAGTTAAATGTAATTTAAATAAGTTTATAACAGACGGAGGCCTGCACATACCTTCACTCTGCTCCACATACATTACCCAAATGATCCAGTAGGGAGCAGCAACACATGTTAATTGGTAAATGCACCACAGCGCTGTATTGACGAGCTGTATTGACAGACTAACCTAGCATGTTATAGTGCTGATGTATAGGCAACAAGTGGGACGCCACGTAAGATCTATTTTAGTGTCACTCTGTTTGACCTTGCCTTTAAATACACTGTGATGAAGACAAGAGCACTTCTCTGCAAGTGATGACAATCAAAAGCATGAAAATGTGGAAAAGTGCATGAAAATATGGGATTAAATTAAGACTCAGGGAAAACTTTTGAGGTTGTTTTTCCTGATTGGTTCAAACTCAACTCAAGGTGAGGGTGTTGAGTTCATGCACAGTTTGTGACCCAGTTCCTCAGCTTTGTGCATGAACTTGTGCACCATAGCATATCGGTAGACAAATGTGAAAACAACAGTGTTGCAGCTGACGTGGCTGAGGCTTAGGAAAGAATTTCAATGTCAATTTATTAGATCTCAATTCCTGCATTCCCCTGGCGTCCACTGAAAATAGTTTTCGGGGGGGTTTTGGAGGTTCAACTGTGAGTTTTAAAGCCGTGATTGGTGACGGCGACAGAGCAGGAGGGGGTCGGGGTGCAGCGTGGGAGGAGGGAGGGTAATTTTAAAGATAGGCAGTGGAGGCAGCACACCCATATCTCTGATAAAACACTGGGATTAAAGGCTCAGATGAGAAGAACGTGCCAATACGGCTGTCTCCTGGGCGACGCCATTGTTTACCCAGCTATTAATATCAAACCACCACATGCTGCCTATCACAGGAGGGGGGGGGAGGGAGAGAGGGGGGAGAGAGGGGTACAACAGGTCAGAGGAGGGTTAAAAAAACACAAATATTATCCCAGAGAGGAATGAGTCTACATGAGAGCAGAGCGGCTAATGGCAACAGGAATAATTGATAAGTTAGACTGAGTAAATTGTAGATTTAGAGAGCGAGCGAGGGAGGAAGGGAGGGTGGGGGTGGGGGGTGAGAGGAGGGGGGAGCTGGGGTGATGCAGTCCATCCATTACAGCTCTGCGCACCAACACAGTGGGGAACAGTGCGTTCCGTGTCGAGAACAAACACGGAGGTGGGTCATGAAAGATAAATGAGGGATGTAAAGTGGTGATGTGTGATGCGTTCGGGGCCCGAGGACACGGTGAGAGTATGTGGGTAACCAGATTATGGGGACAGATACCCTTCTATTTATATCAGAGTTTTGTCAACACCTTCTCTTATAAAAATGCATCATTATCCACTAATATATATTTTTATTCATACATCCTTACCTCTTAAAATTGTGTATATGTGGTTGGATTCAGAGACGTTTTGATTCATGTCATGTTTATGTTGCTCATTTTCCCCAGTTTTCTTGAGCATTTCACTGTAAGTTTTTGACAAGTTTACTTTTCTTCAGCATCAAATGAAATCAAAGTGTGTGTTTGTGTTGTTTCTCAGACAGACGACAGGGTCAAAAGTCTGAAACTGAAAAAGAAAGATCTGAAATTGAAAAAACATTTGAAACTGTAAAAAAAACAACAACTAAGATCTGAATCTGAAAAGATAAAACGTGCAACTGAAAGAAATAGGATCCCAAATATCAAAACATATGAAAGTCAAATATGAAAATAAATTATTTATTCAAGTTAATAATGATCATAATTATATTCAACCTGAAAAAACGTTACGTACATTAATATGTTGATGTATTTTTCAGAATTCAAGATCAAAACTTGAAATTTCAGGTTCAAATTTTACTTTTTCAAGTATAAAACATTTGACCCTGCTTTAGCTCCATAGACGACATGACAAACCAACAAGTGATGAGCAACGTAGCTTTTATTTGTAAAAATAATAAATATCTAGGACAAATATTTCAACATCATGTCACACGTTTTTTAAAATTCATTAACACCACAAGTTGTTTTTTTTTGTTGTTTTTCCTCCTGTCTGTTCTTTCTTCTGTCGTACACTTGTTTATCAAGGTAGATCAGTGAATAATAAACAGAACAGATATTTGTTTTTCCTAAGTCCTCTTCTCTTCTCGATCACGTATGTACAGTGGGATCACGCCAGAGCATACCGTCCTCTCCACAGGGGCTTCCTGGGGCCTGGATGCTGACCAAGGCATGTTGCCCCCCCCCCCCCCTGAAGCCCTCCCCCATCTCCTCCCCCACTCTGACTCTCCCTCCTCCTCTTTACAGTCTGCTACCTGCCTCGGTCTTTGCTGCGTCATTTCCAATCTGTGACTTTCTGCAGTCAGTCAGACGACTGCGAGAGCACTTTCCTTTTTTTGTTTTCTTTCTTTCTTTTTTTACACCGTATGAGGATATTTTGCACATTGCAATACACAACATAAAGTGCATGCTGCATTGGTGGAGGTGCACCGGTGCATGCACACAGTTGCTTCCACTAAGGAGATGAGTGGACGTGATGTGAGCCTGCAGCCGGGTGGAGATTAGCTCGACTCTCCATCACAATGCGAATGCACCTCGCCTCCACCACCTCTAATACCACTGACCATCAAATGCCAACAACGACAAAGCGTGACATTTAACCTGGAGCTGTGATCGCCAAGAAACACAGGCTGTGACTAGAAATCTACAATATGTAGGATTTATAAATCTATATACATCTTTTTGTCATGCTCTGCTCAATCTCCATCTGTCAGCCTTCTCGTCTCTCCCTAACATCCTCTGTATTTTTTTTGTTCTGTCCTTTCGGGACCTTCACCCTCTCTGGACCTCCTGGGACGTGGAGCGGCCCAGGACTTTGGGAGCTTTGGCGAACTCCATGAGCGTGGGCTTGAGCGGGGGCAGATCTCTGGTGATGTCGTCCACGCTCCTCTTGCTGGGGCAGGCTCCGTCGGGGGTGGGGTAGGGCTGCAGGTCCTCCTCGGTGTGCGGGGCTCCGCGTCCCAGCCGGACGCCCAGCTCGGCCGGGGTGAAGATGGGCAAGGGGAGGGTGTTTCTCTTGGGCAGCAGCTGGTGCTCCCTCACCCCTCTCTCCACGGTGCCCACCCTGAAGACGCCGGAGGGGCAGGTCTGCACCAGCGAACGGGCCCGCCACTGTCGGGACAGAGTCTCCCTGCGAGAGTCGTCGTTCATGTTCATGGTTTGCCTGCAGGACGAAGAGCAGGTGAAGTTAGAAACACTGCAAAAAACTCTAGTCAAAATGTCATTTCTAGTCAAAACAAATCAAATTATACTCAAAATAAGACTTGTCACATAAAAATTAGCTGCTTTTTTTACTTCTTTCAAGCATATTTTCACTTCACTGGCAGATTTTCCTACTTATTTCAAGTGAAAATTAGTTTGAAACAAGTGAAAATGATCTAAAAACAAGTTATTTTAAGTGGAAAGCGATTCGTTTTGACTAGAAATGATACATTTTGACAAGAAATAAGACAAATATTCTTGGTAAGAACCTGCAATACAAGAGCAGGTCAACCAAGAACCTGCAAAGTAAAGAGCTCTGATTGGTCGGTGAGCTCTCACCTGTCCTGACGTTGAGTCTTGAGGCCGACGCTGTGCCAGTCGGCGCTGTAGCTCTCCCTCTGAGCCCTGTTCTCCTCCCGGACGCTGCAGGCCAGGTCGGCTCGCACCACCTCGCCGTTACACTTCTCCATGACGGTACAGAATGGCATCTTCTCTGCTTCTTGTCTCAGATTGGATCGTTTTCCCAAAAAAAGGTTGGTATCTCAATCGGCCGATCGGTCCCAAGGTGTGGTTTGGTTTCTCTGGGTCTGAGATGTTCCGGTGATGCTTCAGCTGCTCTATCACCTGTCCTCTCCGCTGTCCCTCTGGCTGGCAGTGCTCTGTCTGGGCTCGGCTCTGTCCACGTCTTTTATAGACCCTCTGTTGCTATTTCCGATCCATGCTGTCACTCTACAATCAGTGCGCGCTGACATCCGACACCGAAGTGTTCCAAGTCTCATTCCCGGAGAGCTCGGATGAGCGACACGGCCCGCTCCGAGGAGGGGCTTAGGGGGTAATTGGGCTGAAAATCCCTCTGATTCTCAAACTGCACTGCACCGTCACCTCCTGTAATCGCTCTGCCCGACATTTTCCACTTCAGCTGCGATCACAGTTGTCTTGGAAGGGGGACAGTGGGTCCGTATGGAGATTATACAAAGTCTAGGGCCGTGAAAAAGTATTTACCCCCTTCCTGACTTCTTAGGTTTTTGCATATTTGTCACACTTAAATTTGGATATTAGACAAAGATAACCCAAGTGAATATAAAATGCAGTTTTAACATGATGATTTAAGTTTTTAAGGGTAGAAATCTATCCAACCTACCTGGCTCTGTGTGAAAAAGTAATTGCCCCCCTTGTTAAATCATGAACTAACTGTGATAAACCTAAGTTTTTGGAAAGTTGACATCAATTTAACCATCCACACCCAGGCCTGATCACTGCCAGACCTGTTGAATCAAGAAATCACTCAAATATAACCTGTTGAACTGAAGAACTCACTGGCTGAGAGATCTCAAAAACCAAGACATCGTGCCACTATCTAAGGCAAGGCAGGGCAATTTTTATTTGTATAGCCCGTTTTTGCGAACAGTTTGTCTCAAAGGGCTTTACATGGCTTCATAACAACATCTTCTGACCCTCACATCGACTGAGGAAAAACTCCATGGAAAACCCTTTAACAAAAAATTGGAAAAATTGGAGAAACCTCAGGGTGAGCAACAGACTGGTTCAAGGGAGTGCAGGCCGGTTTAACAGCAGGGGAAATTCAAGGAAATTCAAGGAAAAGGAAATTCAAAAAAGTAAAGTAAAGTATGCCTTTAAAGTCACACTTTACTTAACCTTTTTTTTAATCTTATGAGGATATTCTGAGGATAAAAGATGAAAAAACAAACAAAATCATTGACACCAACCAGTCAGGAAAGTGTCACAAAGCCATTTCTTAAGCTTTGGGACTCCAGCGAACCACAATCATCATTTAAAAACTGCATTTTATATTTACTTGGGTTATCTTTATCTAATTTTCACATTTGTTTGATGATCTTAAACATGTAATCATGACAAATATGAAATCCGGAAGGGGGCAAATCCTCTATCACAGCACTGTTACTGTATGTGGACATGCAGGCCAACAACATACAACAGGTTCAGTCATTGGTCAGGAATCTTAACAAGGTTTTGGTCTTGATGTACATGAAGCAGCAGGTGGCAGCTCAGCTCACTAACACGGAAAGTTACCAGTGATGCGACCGCTTCAGGCCCGAAAACAACAACATCCGTCACGTGGAGCGACGAGGTGAGAAGTCAGAGAGAAGAGAACTTTATGGAGCGGCTGCGTCGTCAGACTTTTGAGTTTTTATTTTATTTTATTATTCATAACACAGGATCTGATATGAGGGGTTTATACGACAGCTGCGCCTCGTCACAACATCCAGACCCCTCATTAGATGCCATTACAGTTCACTGCTGCTGCTGCTGCTGCTGCCGCTGCCTCGCAGTAGCGGGGGAGAGAGCTGCATCCCTGGTGATTCATTACCGCAGTGACAGAGCACCACGCAATCCGTAATCAGCTCAGGTTACAGCCTCAAGTACACACACACACACAGTCACACAAGTACACAAACATTCAGTCCTGACAGTTGCCGGTTGGTGTGATGTTACTACCGGTCCCTGTCTCTGACTCATTCATCCACATCAGGCGCTGGTTTCATCCGATATCTTGTATCAGATGTATCGGAATCGCGTCCTCAGTGACAAGAAGCAGATCGCTCACACCGTCTTTAAATGTCCTCTGCATTAGTGGCACGTGGAGTAATGACTTAATTATGCAACCTGCCAGATCTGCACCAAATTATGACATCATGGTTCCATAATATCAATCGATTCATTATTGTTCATTTAGGCCTCACAGAAATGTTAGATTATGTACAACATGTAGGTTACTGTTTGTCCTTAAAGTTATGATGTTGACCCATCAGGGGATATGCATCATATTGGCAGATGAAGATATGTGTTTGTTGACCACAGTAAAATTAATACATTTATCAAAATATCTACATGATTTATTCCTGTATTCGCTGTATTTGTTTTGGTCTTTTTATCTGTGTATTTTGGCTGTGAAGCACATTGAGTTGCCTCAAATGTGCTCTAAATAAAATATCTTCTTAATTTTAAATAGACACATTTCTAAATTCTACTGTAAATGTCAATGTGTTTGCAATATTGACACAATGTATTTTGTATGGAAAAACTATGTATAACGTCTTTTTTTTTCATTCATTTCTCATTATTTCTATCCTAATTGGAAACTACTTGCATATATTAACAGACTATGATTGATATATAGTTATGTCTAGTAAACATATAGGATGATACTTTTTTTTGTTGCAATTCCCAAAAGGTCTTATATACATGTTTATTTTTATGTGGCCTTGTAGATGTATTTCATTTTTAATATATGTGCATAATATTACATTTGCATAAGGGGCAGCAGGAGTTGTAATTGCTGACATTTAGATTACCAAACATTTACATCTGCATGCAATTACATTTACAAATCGTTTAATAATAGTTACATTGTCCATTAAATGGTAAATTAAAGTGTTCCCTCTCACTAATTGCTCCCGTCCCAAACACATTGTGCAACAGTGAAAGTGCTGTTTTCCTTCTGCTCGTCAGGTGCGACAATATTTTAATTTCCTCGTTGACATTTCTCAGCAGAGTGGCGCTGCATGTGCAAAAAATATTGCTCAGTATCAGAGACGCAGAGGGAGAGATAAGAGAGCTGGATCCCCGTTAGGCATCCCTGGGGTCGTGCGTTCAGTCTTGTTATGATGACACCATGGCAACCATGAGATGCCAGTTCAGAAACCTAATAAGTCACTATGCAAGGTCCCACACCATTGAGATCATATCTTTTTAGATTCAACTTGACATTGCAACACTTCAGCTTTTTAACCGCGTGCACAGGCCGACACTTTTAATCTGGGTTTGTGATTGTTTGCTTACTCACCTGCAACAGCTGTGAGAGGAGATCAGCTGGCTCTTAGCTGGTTTACTGGGGGGGCAGGGTGACTCATGCGGTGTTAAAGGGATAGTTCAACTTTTTGGCAAATTGGCCCATTGCCATAATCCCTATATTCATAGCAGTAGGTTCATTATCTTTAATTGTCGGTGCAAGCTATTTTTAGAACGGCAGAGCAGAGCCGTGAGCTGCTCAGAGCTACACTACGGAGGCTCATGGGATTTCTTGGTTTCCCTCATCAAACTCATCAAATACAGAATCCAACAACTCCAAAACACTCTGGTGGACAAGTTGTGACCTGCACATTCACCACGCTATGAGATAATAACACAACGTTACCAGACAAGAGTTTCAGAGGTAAATTCATGCAAAACAGCTGATGCACATTCCCGTCGGGGGCAGTTTTTCATCATGCAGTCTCTGTATTTCCCTCCAAAACAACTCTGTCTGATAACGTTGTGTTATTATCTCATAGCGTGGTGAATGTGCAGGTCACAACTTGTCCACCAGAGCGTTTTGGAGTTGTTGGATTGTGTATTTGATGAGGGAAACCAAGAAGTCCCATGAGCCTCCGTAGCGTAACTCTGAGCAGCTCACGGCTCTGCTCTGCCATTCTAAAAATAGCTTGCACTGACAATTAAAGGTAACGAATCTACTGCTATGACTATAGGGATTATGGCAATGGGCTAATTTGCCAAAAATGTTGAACTATCCCTTTAATGAAGCCACAGTTGTGTCCTCCTCATCCCTCCACCAGCACCAGACCCGGCCCGTCCGGGAAGAACTTTGTGTTGCATAACAACACGGCTGCAGCTGCCGGGAAGTGACATTTAAATGAGCTGTCACCGAGAAAGAGACGTGGCGTGGGAGGGAGAGAGAGAGAGGGAGGAGAAGGGCGATGGCAGGATAAAGCCCAGGCCTGTCAGGAGATGGTAAATAAAGCAAAATATTGTGAGTGCAAGTTGGCTGAATGTAAGTTCAACTTTTCTTCTTCTTTTTTTTTTGTGACAGTTGAGTGAATCTGGGAGGACAGAGGAGCCGCCCACACAGGTCAACCTGACACAAAGTGCTTGCTTAGCACCAAGAAGAACCTGAAGGAAAGCTAACTTTCTGTTGAATCATGTGTGGACACAAAATGTTCAGTTTGACTTGACACTGATAAAAAACAAAGAAAAAGAAAAGCTGGGTTCTCTGTCGTCAAAGCTTGTTAATAATCTGTTTTTCCCTTTCCTGTTGGGTAGCCTATAATTAAATTAACAGGTACATTTGGCCTGTAGCTACAGATTGTGTTAAAGGGGAACAACACAGGACTTTTCCCTTAACCATGCTAAGTTTTTACCGATGGTTAAATAACTGACTTAACTTGTTCCAGGGAGGATGGAGGCTCTTTGCCTTCCACCGAGCGTCTCTTGGCTGAAAATCAACCTTGTAAAATCAGAGCCTCCGACCCGGCGTCCCAGCTCTCGTCCTCCCCGTAATCTCTTGTTTATGACAGATAAGACTACACAAATAAACACACTGTAACATCATGTATGATATATAAAGTTATTCACTGTTCCATGGATTGATTTCTTGCAGACTTTGTTGAAAAATAAAATGCACATGGAGGGTTAGCAAAACAGAGGACAAGAAACCAGGCTTGCATTTCCCCTTTTAAAAAAACTGCAGTTGATGTTTTTTGTTGTTTCCCATTAAGGAATAAATGTGACAAAAACATTAACTGCTAGCTTTGGTTTTGTTTAAATCTACTGGTAACATCAATAAAACTACAATTAGCATTAGCCTAATGTACAGAATACATGATTAGCATGAAGCTAAATGCATGGCCACCTAAATTTAACAAAAATAACAATAGCTGTTAAAAGTTGTTTTATGTGTGGACTACATACATTACATAATTAGGTACGGCTTTCTTTTAAAAAACTTAGCATGTAGCTAAAATGCAACATGAATCATTGAAATGTTAGTTAGCATTGGCTGCTAATTATCTTAAATATGGACATTACAGTTGGCTGCTAACTGTGCAGTCAGCCTCATAATCATAATATTAACTTTAACGTCACTTATTTAGAGAAAAACTAGATATAATTTGCATGGAAGATAATGAAATGTCATTAAAACATGCACATTTGCTGTGTGTGTGATTAGACTGTAATATATGAAGTGTAGCCTCCAAAAATAGCTACTGCTCTGTCGCTAATATAAACCACTGTTGTTGTTATTATTACTAAATATAAGAGTATCATGGCAGCAAGACAGAAAATAATCCACCATGAGTAATACAGTCGTATGTCACTCAGCAGGCCGGGTCAACTGCACAAACCAACACCCAGGATTAAAATGTAAAAACACTCAGTGCATGTTCTGCCCCATAGTTCCCCAGTGGTGCAGTTATTTTTTTGGCAGCTTTTCAGTGTAGTGTTTCATGCTTTGCACCACCGAGCGGTTGCACTGGCATTGTGTCTGCACGCCGGAGCGCCAACAGCCTGGTGCCGTGCTCGAACATGTGCTTCGCCACGCCAGAGTGTCTGTCCTGTTACATAATAACAACAAAATAACAACAACACCAGCACCAGCAGCAGCAGCAGCAGCTCCACCTCCCATCCAACTGACCACCAGCTGAACATCATCATCATCACCTCTTGAAACCCGTAGCGTCTGCTCTCGGTCCCGGCGGGATGGTCAGATGCTGGACGTCCTGCACCGGGACAGGATTTATGTCATGTCTGTGGATCAGATTGTGACCGAGCAACGTGGAGAGGACACAGGCGGCCGGCCACGTGAGGGCACGGGACCAGAATGAAGAAGACACTTAATGTCTTGTACTTTGCAGGAATGTTGCTCTGCTGTTACAGTTTCCGTGGATCAGCTGCTGCTGGTGCTGCTGTTCCCACTCGACCTCCACGCGGCCACCGCGTCTTGTCTTCAAGTTTATTTTAAGACGCTCATTCTTCTGTTATTCTGTGTAATTGTGGCGCCTCATGTCACTTTTCAGCTGTAAAAGAAAACATCATACCAACTTGTGACACATCAGGCTTCAGGGCTGCAACTTTATTGAAAACCGTGAACTGTGCACCATGACACACAACACACACTGCCACGAGTTTAGAAATCCTTTCACATTTTCAGTATAATTGCTGGAGGGGAAACAAAAACACGCCCTCACACATCATCTGAAAGTCACACACACAATCGTTTGAAAAGTTCAACATTCAGCACTTTACTACACAAGTTTCTCCATCTGCTGTTAAATTTCCACCAAAAAAAAAAAAAAGATGTTGAAGCCAATGCTGCAGACTTGAATTAGTTAAGGAGTCCTACTAATACTGGGCTATTTTTGTTGTCTGGGTAGTTACTAATCATGTGATTGGATGAAATGAGTGCTGATAATCATAGGACAAAATATAAAGAGGGTCTGGCTCAAAGGAACATCGCTACCCTGAAGGTTCACAACAGCTGAACAATAAACAGGCTAGGAAAAACAAAAAAAAAACAAAAAGACAGACATACATCTTTGAAATATTCACCTGAAAACCTGCTAAACCCTTTTAGATGTTGACCAGAGGACACAGATTAAGACTCAAGCTGTGCAGTTTTGGGGAGAAAAGGAGAATTTCTTCATCTTTAAAACTTCTACTACTTGGAAGAGAGGAGCTACCGCGTCTCAAAGGGTTGATGACTACTGCCCCCTGCCTTGTGTCTGTCATCATTACAGCCACCACCACCTCCACCACGGACCTCGTTAGGATCTGTCACTGAAGTTTCCGTCGTCTCTGTCGCTGTCTTCCTCCTCCTCCTCCTCCTCCTCGCCTCCTCCGTTCACGGCCTCCATCCGGGCCAGCAGCAACGGCAGGTTGATGTTCAGGCCCCCCGGCGCCTCGTCGTCAGAATCGTCTCTGGGCGGGTAGAAGCGCCTCGCCTTCGCTAGGAAATCTTCAGCTATGTCTAGATACAGGAGACGATCCTGAGAGGAGATGAAGAGGGGAATTATATTGTGATTATTGTCAGAATATTGGTGGGAAAAAAAAAGGTTAAAGTTCACTAAAAATCAATACAGCTGCTCGAGCAGCAGAAATCTATCTTAACCCCCAGTTTGGAAAACACCACAGAAATCTACTGTATAATAAACCTACACATAAACTATAATGTAACATGTAATACTGCTGCAGCCAAAGGAACATTTCAACCACAGAACCACAACTTCTGTACAATATTTATGTACTTTAAGTGGCCAATTGTACTTGTAATTGAATATTTACACAGTTTATTATGAGTTCAGTGGTTTTGGACCCGCTGCGGCGCCTCTGAAGACGAGTTCATGCCCCTAATGTCATAGTTAAGACAAGGACGCTGTTGTGATCCAAGCATTGGGATAAATGAATGAGTTATTGTCAGACTGATTTGTAGCGGAACAGCTTTGTAAACTTGTTAGGACAGATTTGGTCTCTAGTCTGAGGACAGAAGCTCCTTCTGCAGCACTGAGGTCTTTGACTGGAACATGTTAGCATGTTTATCTTATGAATGGCCTGTGCATATTCTCATTTGTCCAGGTCATAGTATTTCAAAGGGACTTTTAAATCGAACGCAACTGGACTTGGTTATTTGTCTGGGAATGTCTGGGAATATCTTATGAATGGTTCCCAACCTGTGGGTTGGGGTCCCATTGGTGGGACGTGAAAGTGCTGCAAGAGGGGTCGACAAGTCATTTGCAAAACGGCATTACAGTGGTGACACGGTTAATTATACGTTTAAAAATAGCAGTATTTTTATGTTTAAAGGTCCAGTGTGTAAAATGGGGGGGAAACTGTCTCTGGTTGGCTGGATTTTCCGTTTGGGCAGCCGTACAAACATGGTGGCGCAAGATGGCGACACTGTCTATATGTGTATATATGAAAGAATAAGGCTACAAAAACCAAGCAAATTGTATTTTATAGCAATTATACACTTATACTAATATATTCATGGGTAGTATTCACAAAACCTAAAGCCAATTATTACGTACTGGACCTTTAAATTGAATCTTTTAAAACATATTAAAGGGATAGTTCAACATTTTGGCAAATTGGTCCTTTACCATAATCCCTATAGTCATAGCAGTAGGTTCGTTACCTTTAATTGTCGGTGCAAGCTGTTTTTAGAACGGCGGAGCAGAGCCGTGAGCTGCTCAGAGCTACGCTATGGAGGCTAATGGGATTTCTTGGTTTCTCTCATCAAACTCATCAAATACACAATCCAACAACTCCACAACGCTCTGGTGGACAAGTTGTGACCTGCACATTCAAGCGTAGCTCTGAGCAGCTCACAACTCTGCTCCGCCGTTCTAAAAACAGCTTGACAATTAAAGGTAACGAACCCACTGCTATGACTATAGGGATTATGGCAATGAGCCAATTCGCAAAACTGTTGAACTATCCCTTTAAGTGTTGAAAAAGGCCTTGATGTGATCAACCAAAGACAGGAACATGCTGCTGCTTCTGCTGAATCACCGGACCACATCGTACACTTGTTTTCTGTCTAGGTCGGATTTCCCATAAAGTAAAAATAACAGGAGAAAAACAATCAGCGGCTTGTTTTCATGAAAATAAAACTTGCTCTGTTGAAGGCGACGTCTGGCCTCCGAGTCGTTGAGAGGCCTCTTCTTTTCAACATTTAAAAAGAAGCCCCACGAGGTGGAAAAGGTCGAGCACCAGTGGAGTGATATCTCTCAGGGTATTTTTCTAACCCTGAGCTGCAGGTCAGTGTAAAGGTTAAAGGTCAGTGTTGTGTGTGTGCGCTCACCAGGATGAAGAGGTATCTCTCCGGTGGAGGCTCTCTGGAGCAGAAGATGGACGTCTCAGTGTGGAGCGTGTTGAGGAGGGCACGTGCTGCCGGTGCGTTACGCATGCGGTCATGTGAGGCGCCGGCGGACACCGTCAGCAGCGAGTCGGCCTCCGCCATGAAACCTGGGAGGAGGAGGAAGAGGAAGAGGAGGAGGAGGAAACAAAACAAAAACCTCTCCATCATCCATCTCATCTGGTAAATTCCATACTTTTTCCAGACCCCTAGGTTTAAAAAAATTCAAATAATTTTTGACATTTGAGTGATTAGATCTGTATCATGTAAATCAATAATGCAATTAATCATTAGTTTTGATTATTTTGAACTTTTATGCCATTATGTCACCAAATAATATCCAGGAGATTGTAGTTAATAGTGCATACAAAATAATAAACCCAGATAACTTCACATAAGAAAGACTAAAACCCGATAAGCGAGAATAAAGTCGTACATGAGAATAAAGTCGTACACTTCCTACAAGAAAAAAGTCATGACTTTACGAGAATTAAGTCGTAAATTACGAGAATAAAGTCGTAAATTTACGAGAATGACTTTGTTCTCGAAGTTTGTGATTTTTTTTTATTCGTCAATGTGGCCCTAATACTCCGTCGTATCATACAATAGTTTACATTTTCCATACTTTTCCAGACCTGGAAATGTATAAAAATCAAATTCTATACTTTTCCATACTTTCCACACTTGTGTAGGAACCCTGGGTAAAACATCTGCCCCTCCTCACCTCACCTCACCCCACGTGTCCAGCCTTACCCAGGTTCTCCAGGATCGTCTTCCACTTGTCCCTGACCTCTCGGCGCGTGTCTCTCATGGCCTCGATGTCCACGCTGAGACGCCGGTAGCCCTGAAGAAGAAAAGCACAAAACGTTCACTCTCCTCCAGATTCTTCTTCTTCTCTTCCTGCTGGCTCATAACTGAACCTTTAGATAAATATAACTGAGTGACATGTTTGCGTCAACGCACCGTGGAGCCCATGCGGGTCTTGTTCCGGGCCTGCAGCAGCGTGTAGAGCGTCCGGTCGTCATCTCGCTCCGAGTGGCTGGGGTCTCCCGGCGTGCTCCACAGGTTGGTCTCCTCGTCACGACGCTTCTGGACTTCACGGTTGAAATACTCCAGTGGATCTTGACTGTTTGTCCAGGCCAACACACACACACACAAGCATATGGTGAGGCCTCATTTTATCACTATGGCCCACTCCTATGGAACAGACTGCTGCAGACTTGAGGATTATTATCTTTTTTATTCTATTTATCCATTTTTATTCTATTTTATCCTACTACACTTGTATATTTTACTTCATTTTATCCAGTGTTTCCCCCATTGCAAATGATTGAGTGTAAGATAGCCTTTCCTCGATGTCTCTACAATCCAATTATTGTGTGAATACGTATGTGTATGTAGAGCTGCACCAATCGTCAGCTATTTTGATAATCGAATAATCGGTTTGAGCTGTTTTTTAAAGAAAAAAAGTCAATATTCTCTGATTTCAGCTTCTTTAATGTGAATATTTCTGGTTTCTTTGTTCCTTTATGACAATAAACTGAGTCTCTCTTTGGTTTGTGGACAAAACAAGACATTTGAAGACGTCATCTTGTGGTTTGGGAAACACTTTTCAACTATTTAATTGAGCAAACAACTAATCGATTAATCATACAAGTAAAGCCTGATTGATTAATGAGGAAGTAACACCAGTACTTACGGTACTAATGGCTGCTTCTCATCGTTGTCGTCGTCGTCAGCAGTGGCGCAGCAGCAGCAGCAGAACTTCCTGAAGGCCGCACCCATCGGTACAGGACGGCGTCACCGTGCAGCAGCAGGTGTGCACAGTTACCAGATTAATCCAGAGGGGAAGTGGTCGAGCTTCACTTTGAGGCAGTAGTGAGGTGCTGAGTCTGGCCTGGTGTGTGTGTCTGTGTGTGTGTGTGTGTGTGTGTGTGCACGCACTTGAGATAGATCCACAATGCCTTTGTCCCTGAAGAAATGCAGCTCTGGAGAGAAAGCGGACCTTATTCACAGCCTGGATTTAAAGAAGAAAAGAGGAAGTTAAGACAACATTCATGTGGTTGCAAGTCTAACTCTCAGAAATGCACAAAAAATAAAATCCATCCACATCCACACTCCTACCTAATCCTCAGCTTCCCATTTTCCAGGAGCCCCCGCCGCGGCTCCTCGTCCAGTAAGAGCTCTGTCCTCAGGATCATCACCCTGTCTGGGCGCAGAGAGAAGCTCAGGCTTGTGGCAGCCCCAAGGACTGGTGCCTCTCATCAGCCTTTACATGAAGGACAATGAGGGCAGTGAAGACGCTCGCTGCTCTCATCCACTCACAAACAAAAAAAAACAGACATATTCACACACCCACAGCCTCAGAAGACAGTCACAGCACAATCATGTGAGCCGCTCCATCTCTCCTCCTTAGCATTGTGTTTTGCCCCGAGGGCAAACACACACATCTCCACATCTCCACACACCAACGACTGGCTCTAACTACCCTCGTGTCCAATCCACCATGGCTGTATTGATTCAAGGATTATTTAATTTCATAGATTGTGGGTTTTTCTTGTGAAAACGCGGTCAGATAAAAGTATAATTTCATCATTTCTTCATGCAGAGTTTGTGAACAGTTAACACGGCTTTGAGTCTGCGGTTTGTTTCTCATCATTGTTTGAGAAAAAACTCCCCGTGACGCTCTGTTACGGTAACGACCACCAGGAGTCGGTTTAAACTCTGCAGGAGTTCAGTTACGGTCGTTTGTGACGGTGAGTCACACATGAGACATAGGCTCAAGTCACACGGTAGCTACCATTGTGTATGACATCAACCCCTCCCCCCACCCCGCCCCCCCACCCCCAACACACACCCACCACTGCATGCCCCTCAGGATCCAATGGAAAGTATGTGAGCTATGACTCAGCATCATATCATTAAAAAACAAAAAAAAATCCCTTTATTATAAAGATTTATCCTCTGTTGTCAGAATTAAAGTAAAAAACAACAACTAATAATGTACAGGATGTATCATATATTTTTATTAGACATTAAGACACTGGTTAAGGGTTGATAAAAACCGTTGGTCAGTCACGATGATTTTTTAAATTAACAAGTTTGATGGTGAATTTATAGACAAAATACATTCAAAAACTACAATAAAGGAAAAAAAAAAACATAACAGTTTGTGTGTAAATAATCTCTTCTGTTGTTGAAGCATCGAAAAACAAAGAAAAAGGCTGATGTGTTATGTTAAGTCACTGCAATGTGATTAAAAAGGCACCAAATTGTTGATATTGTTCGTTTGACATTCCTTCTGTACAGTAAAGATGCTAAAATAATAAAAAAAACAAAAAACAAAAAAGATCCTTACAAAGTGCCTGGTTAAATCTCAGTTTGTGTTGTGGATTATTTAATAAATGCCTCGAAGCTGCAGCAGTGTTCAACACTGAGGTGCAGATTCAGAGACTAAAAAAAAGCTGAACCTGATAGAATTAGATGAGTCAAACACATAATATGATGCTTCATGTGTCAGAAATGATAGAAAACCTTCATTCAGAGCCACGTCTCGAGCCCGAGGGGAAACACTACAGTCATTACGTTTTTTAGTTTTGTTTTTAGTACCACAAGGCCACTTGAGGTTATTGGCATGAATGATTAGTTCAATAAGTGCACACAGCCTCCTAATTTATGAGCAGTTTCATCATCTTTAGTTTTTCTTTTTATAAACCAAAGCTTGTCAATGCATTTGCAAAACGAACCGACACTAAGTCCTGATTTGATGCCTTGGTTTGACCTCCGGCCTCATTTCTAAGTGCTTACAAAAGCAGTGTTGTAATAATGACAATTTTAAAAAAAAACCCAAGGAATAGATGCTAATGCTTATTAATAACACAAGCTGCTTTTTTGCGCCCTGACACACGGGGATGAGGTCAAACTATGAGACGTTCACTCGGTGGATCAGTGGTGTCTCCCTCTAGTGGCACTTTTTTTTTTTGACAGTGAGCGACTTTTTTTCCCCTCCATTGATCACAGTGAGATTCAGGAAAATAAAAGTGAAAAAACAGCTTTTTAACCCATTTAAAATACACATTTCTTGCAGATTTTGGCTGTGAAGTGTGGGTTTGTTTAAGGACAGGTGCACCAGAGAAACATTATCGAAGCCGATGCAGTGAAAAGACGACAAGATAAAAAAGAAACAAGAAGCAGCAAATCAATAGCGAACAACGTGTGCAGTAAGATAAGGCTCAGGCCGCCGTTGCATCAGTTCTTTTGTAACAATAAGGAAGGATGGACGAGTCGGCGCCATCTTCCATCTTTTCATCCGAGTCTTTTGTTGTTGTTGTTTTGCCACAAGAACCAGGAAACTCATTGCACAGTGAAGGACATGGTGAGATAATTACAGGTCCACCTCAGAAGGAAATATGTTTACGTTCACACTTAAAAAAACAAAACAAAACATGGTTGAAGTTTAAGAATAAAGAGGAGCATCGTCATTACTCCTCTTCTCATCATGTGCTCATGAAAGATGTGGTCACATGACTCACGTATCCAACGTTTAGAAGTTCATTCTTCTCGGTTGCAAGAGCTTACGTCCATTATCGGTGTTTGATGTATACATGTATAAAAAACAAACAAACAGTAGTGATACCTCCGACCAGCTGTGGCACAGTTTGACGTCTCCGTTTGTCTCTTTGTTTTGTTTTTTAGGCGAGAAGGTGGTGGGAGCGCTGAGACGGCCGCAGGTCGGAGATACGTTGGCGCAAGTGGGACATGAATTCAAACATGGTGGCGGCCAAACTCTGGTGGATGAGGTAGCGAGGCAGGCGGCCCTGAGGAGACACAAGGAGTCAGAGTTAAAGCTCCATACGGTATAAAGGTAGATGTTTGTGTTAAAGCTCCATACGGTATAAAGGTAGATGTTTGTGTTAAAGCTCCATACGGTATAAAGGTAGATGTTTGTGTTAAAGCTCCATACGGTATAAAGGTAGATGTTTGTGTTAAAGCTCCATACAGTATAAAGGTAGATGTTTGTGTTAAAGCTCCATACAGTATAAAGGTAGATGTTTGTGTTAAAGCTCCATACAGTATAAAGGTAGATGTTTGTGTTAAAGCTCCATACAGTATAAAGGTATATGTTTGTGTTAAAGCTCCATACGGTATAAAGGTAGATGTTTGTGTTAAAGCTCCATACAGTATAAAGGTAGATGTTTGTATTAAAGCTCCATACGGTATAAAGGTAGATGTTTGTATAAAATGTTTGTATTAAAGCTCCATACGGTATAAAGGTAGATGTTTGTATAAAAGCTCCATACGGTATAAAGGTAGATGTTTGTGTTAAAGCTCCATACAGTATAAAGGTAGATGTTCATGTGTAGTGTGATTATAAAGCAGCTCTAGGTTCTATATTAATACTGTGAAAGTATCAAAGCCTCAGTCCACAGAGAAATGCACACAGCCTGGATTCAGAAACTGAGCCTTAAAACCAGCCGTCAGGACTTCCTGTCACTTTGTGATGTCACAATGAAGCAGTCAACCTAAGCCCCGCCCATCAGCTGGACCAACCACCATGCCATACTTTGCAGGATTTGGGTATTTTATTCTGAAATCTGCTCTATTTTTTGTTGGATTACGCAGAAAACAGTCAGCCAATCAGAAGAGAGGCTCAGAGCCTCCTCTCTTCTGATTGGCTGACACCGACCTGTTACCTGTTTCTGGAGCTCCAGAGAGAAGATGAGCGATGGATTTTAGTTCTTATGCATCAAGACTCTAATATTACAATTTTTTTTTCATTTTATTTCATTATCTCATTGTTTTCTGTGATTCATACACTCATACTTAATTATAAATTTCTGTTACTAGATTCTAGTATAATTAATAATTATTAGATGGAGCCATAATTGTTCTATTTTCGTACTTCCTATCACTATTTTCTAAATACAGACAATTCACATTTGACACAAGAAACTTCCTCTTTCTGTCTCAAACATTATAATAAATTTGCGTTTTCACCTTCAAGTCTGTGTTGAGGATCCAGATGAAGGTGCAGACGGACGGGTTGCTGCTGGATTTGAGGACCACGAACCCTCCTGGACCGTTCTCCCCCCTGAGGTTTAAAAAAAAAAGTAAAGAAAAGAAATGAAACTGACACGTCTGAACTTTTATTTAAAGAAATCGACATCATCGGGAGCTGGAGGCCTGTTCTGACCTGACGTAGCGGCCGCTCGGAGGTTTGGCGTCGTGCTCCGTTGCCATGCCAGCAGACAGGTAGCAGTCTCGTTTGCGCTCCACTCGTCGAACATTAACGAAGTCCCTGAAGGAAACAAAGCAAGATAATCGATGGGACGGAGGAGGAGGAGGAAGAGAAAAGGTGATAGATAAAAAAAAAAGAAAGAAAGAAACATGTTGCTGTTCTACCTCGCAGACACGACTCCCCCCGCCGCTCCGGCAGAGACGTCATATGACACCAGGGTGTTGTCGTCGACTCTCTGCAGGATCTGAGGAGGCAGGAGACACAGGAGTTAACACGCTGGCACGGCATCGAAACATGTTCACACACAAAACAAAGCAACAAACACAAAAGACAAAGAAGAAGAAGAAGAAGAAGAGGAGGGTGACACCTGGCAGGCAGAGATGGTTTTGTTCCACTGCACCATCTTCTCTGGCTGCAGGATGACTTCCTGATACACCAGCTCAGCAGGACACTGCATGAAGGCCTGAACACAACAACACAATCAGACAGTTTTTCCAACAAGTGTGTCTTTGGCATCGTTTCAGAATCAGAATCAGAAAAAAAAGCTATTTTCTCCACTGCTGCTGCTTTCTCCCCCCCCCATTCATTCACATGATCGCCAAAGGCAGAGGTCAGCGCTGCAGAGTTCACCAAACTAATTTTAGCCTGTAAGAGCCGTTTCAAACGCCACTCTCGAGGTTGTGTGTTTACGATCATTGTCCTGGTGGGAAAAAACCCAACAACAACCTGATGGCGTCATGTTTTCTCATGAAGGAGTCGTCTGTTCAGAGACAAACTGGACTCCTGGAGAAGCTGCTGTGTGGTGAAGGACGGTCATTCAACTACAAACCAGTCAGTGGTTCGTTGATAAGATCAATGACCAGGTCGATTATTAACCAACTATTTACATTGTGCACTTGTACATGCAGTGATTTAGACACGTACTGATGTTTTATTATAGATGAGCTTATTAATCCTGAGTTAAACATTTATAGCTTCATAAATTAAACCCTAATGATTCAATTAATATCAATGGAGGAATGCTTTATAAATTATGAATCAAATATTTATTGATAACAAAGTTTATTTACTAACACTTTATAATAAGTACACACTATTAAGCATTAAATACTGACTTCATAATTTATAATGAATGAATACTCATTAGTATGTAGTTTATAAACAGTTAAAAATGTTTTACTCATCATTGATAAGCACTAACTGTATTTATAAACTACATACTAATGAGTATTCATGTGTTAAATGAAGAATTCAGTATTTATTAATGCTTAACTAATGCTCAATACTTACTATACAGTGTTACCATTTATTCTCTTGTTTTATTTCAATACTTCATTCATTTTCTTTTTGGTTCCATTATGTTAATATATCTTTTAAAAATAGATTTTATTTCATCTCATCTTCAGTCTTCTTACCTTTTTTTTTCAACTTTATGAGTCATCTATAAAGCTCATTAAACTGCACTACACATATAAAGTTTGATTGACTGGTTAATGAAAGGACGGTGACTCTAAATGTCACATTAGTCGCATTCACGCAGAAACAGAACATGAGACGAGCTGCGTCTAATCACAGAGAGAAAGTCTCCTGGTTGTTTTAGAAAAGGAAGAACAAGGAAGATGAGACTGGATCAGTCTGTAGGTCAGACCGATCAATAACGTTATCAGCACCGAGGCCGTTCACACACTGCAGATGATGTGTATCTGGGGGATGGATTAAAAAAAAACAAAAAGAAAAAACACCTTGAGGTTGCTCTTGTTTATCAATCACAGTAAAAAAAAGAAAAGAAAAGAAAAGAAACCTCCTCAGGTTACGACGACATCAAACATCAGTTACGGAGCATCGTCTGATAACGAGACTTCACACGTGTTGAATGAACTCTTTGTAAATCGACTCCAACTCATCTCAAGCTGCTGCTGCTGCTGCGACGGCACCAGGAAGTGACTTTAACATCTGATTTAACACACATTAGTCCTGATTACTTTGCCCTTTTAGACGCTGTTGTTGCTCTGCAGCGTTGCACAAAGTGAACTTCATTAACAGCAGATTCCTCACACACAACCTGCTCTTTGACTTGTACGTTAAATAACAGTGAGGAGGGACTCACATATTAAATATATATTACACGTCTGTGTCTAATTATATAATATTATTATATTATACTATGAATACTGCTGTACCTTGAGAATGAAGGTCTTTCCATGGAAGGGGATCTCCAGGGTGTAGACGGAGTCGGCCTTGTCCTGATACGAGACAACACACTGTCAGCATCATGAAGCTTTCGCTTTTTCACTTCAAGGAAAACTCATGAAAAGGGATAGTTCAACATTTTGGCCCATTGCCCCATTGCCATAATCCCTACAGATTTAGGAGTAGGTTCGTAGTTTTAGCTGTCGATGCAAGTTACTTTTAGAACGGCGGAGCAGAGCCGTGAGCTGCTCAGAGCTACGCTACGGAGGCTCATGGGATTTCTTGGTTTCCCTCATCAAACTCATCAAATACACAATTTTTAGAGGTAAATTCATGCAAAACCGCTGATGCTCGTTGCCTTCAGGGAAAGTTTTTCATCAGGAGTTGTGGAGTTGTTGGATTGTGTATTTGATGAGTTTGATGAAGGAAACCAAGAAATCCCATGAGCCTCCGCAGCAGCTCAGCTCTGCTCCACCGTTCTAAAAATAGCTCACAATTAAAGGTAACGTCAAAAAATGGCAACCAAATTTTCCAAAATGTTGAACTATCCCTTTAAAACAACTCATATCGTCAAAAAAACCAAAGCCAGATTTTCATATAAACAGGTGTAGAGTCGATGTGCTTCAAGACAGACTGGAGTGAATAATGTGGTACAGTGAGATGGTTACTGAGGTTGCAGTGGGTGTTGTCAGGATGCTCTAATCAATGTTGTTTTTGTTGCCAAATCCAATATTGATCAGCTAAGAGTGAGATATATTTTTTCTTTTGTTGGTGTTTTGTCACAGCAGCTGTTTTTTCACAGGAGGTCCGAGCTGCAGAAACCTCCAACAGCCGCCAGTGAAGCCTGATTAAAAAAAAAAAAAAAAAGAACCACAAAAATTTGCCTGAACTCAATCAACATTTCTTTTCCTACTTTGGTCAAGAGAGCAGCACAAACAGCTTCTAAACAAGGTTTTGGAGGAAACTACATTTTTTAAATTCATTAAATTCTTGATGAAAAAACAACTTCAGGGTTATCATGTAGTCTGCAGCTCTTTACTCTATTTCCCTCTCATTCATAGTATTTTGTGCAGCTGATCAACTTCAGACTTGTGTGTGTGTGTTGTGTGTGAGAGAGACTGACGATGACAGCTGGAGTGAGTGTGTGTGTGTCTGGTGTAAATGCATGAAGAGATCAGAATGTGATTGGACTGGAGTCAGATGTTATAGATGCAGAGACAGGTGGATCAGATGTCTGTGCCTCGATACACATCACATGTTATTAACGAGCTCAAACCGTTGAACCGGTGAAACATCCTTGAACCTTCATCCCAAACCAGACGAGGCTTTTAAAAATTCTTGCACTTACATTGTTTTTCTCAAACTTCCAGTTGTCCTCCTGGGCCAGGATCTGCTCCACCACAGACATGGCCTCCCGCCCCTGTCTGACAAACTCCTTCTCCTGCAGCGAGAGAGAAGACGACAACCAACATCACCGATCTGGTTCAACACAAGACTGCACAAATCATGATATGATCTACTAGGGTGATGTACAAACTATGTTTATGGAAAGGCAGGGTGGGTTTTATTTAATTTTCAGAACAACTCTAAACATAAGCGCATAACAGTTGGAGAGTAGAATATAATTTTGACTGCATAGGGATAAGTGGTTATAAAAATAAGAGAGAGTCTGTAGACTTTGTTTGCATTTGGTTTATTCTGTTTGCCTGTAAATATGCAACGATGGAGGAGTGGGAATTGAAGAGCTCGGCTTCCTCTTTTCGAGCATACGTTGTTTATTGATTTTGTTTGCATTTTGGCGCCTTATAACACATGCATTTTATTTTATACAGCTAACAGCTCAGTGTAAAAAAAAAAAGACTTTTGAAGGTGAAGCAGGTACCTGAGCTGTGACGGCTCTGCGCCCCAGACCCTCCTCATCCAGATCTTCCTCAGAACCTGCACACACAGGATTAGACTCACAGCTCAGTTTATACAGGCATGTGAACAGTTGGGACATCCTGTGAACGTTTGTGTGTTTTTAAACATATTTGGACATAAATACATCCTCAGTGCAAGAAGTCCTCAGTGCAGGGCCGACAGTGAAACCCTGCACGCTGAGAGGAGAGGGAAGACAGGAAGTGGATTGTATGTCTGTTTGTAAACGGGGCTTCTCTGACAGTCATGCATTTCCCCCAGAAACGTCTCTGATTGCACGGTGGAGCGTCAATTTTATTTTTATATTTTCCCAAAATTGCCTTGATATCCAGCAAACTGCAGAACAACCCTACAATCTCCAATACAGGATTTGATTGCTAATCGTCCCAGGCCGAGTCTCGACCCCCTCAAAGCCTTGTTCCTGACTACAACGCTAATGGGAAGTGTGCAAGGAGGAAACCTTTGCCCTCTAAGAGAAACCTGAAGGCCAGACTGAGGTTTGCAAGAGACAATGTAGACGAAGACCAGGACTTCTGGTACAATGAGTCTAAAACTGAATTATCTGGACACCAGAACAAAAGGACATGTTTGGACTGAACCAAACAGGGCGTCACATGACTGCAGCTCAAATGAGAAAACAGACTTAATAGAATAAAACCCTGTAATCAGACTTTACCTGCGACAGATTCAGGTGGAGAGTAGAACTGTCCGTCTGAGACGGCGCGGGGGTAAATCATGGGGGCGCGTTCACAGGCTGCGTTCACCATCGCTAGGTAGGCTGAAGGTTAAAAGAGGGAAAAGTGTTTAAAAAAAAAAAAGAGAGAGAAAGAGAAACTGACTTCAACCTGTCGTCTTCCTCTCACCTCTCTCATCCTCCGCCTCCTGCGTGAGCACCTTGAAGTCCAGGAACCAGGTCTCCAGCCAGGCCACCACGAAGGAGGTGATGGGCAGCACGTACCAGAAGGCATTCTTGGACAGGAGCTGCGTGAGAAACAAACACATGTTGTTTGTTTTTTTTGCTGAATGACTCGATAATAAACTCAACTAATAAACCAGGGAGGGAAAATCCACATTGCGCCATCTTTGACTCTCTGTGGCATAAAACAGTAAAACCATCAAACCATTTTTTTTTTTATCACGGGGCGAGTTCATTACTGACATTAAAGCAGAAGTGAAAAAGCTGAAGTGGTTGTAAAACCGTCTGCTTGTGCACCACAAATAAACTCACACATTCACACATGTGTTAAAAGTGTCACTCACATCTGATAGGATAACCTTGACGACGAGGAAGACAGTGGTCACCAGAGTGGTTATCTGTGGAGGAGAGAAGAAGATTTGAGTTTCTGTCTGGTAATAAAAATATGAGATTTTTTTTTTTTTACAGTATTTCCTCATCCGTGTGTGTGTTTGTGAGGTCACTTACCGCTATAACCCACCAATGCTTTAACCTAAAAGCAGCATAACCCACTTGTAGACACAGGAAACGAAACAGGGCGAGGAGCTGAGATAAGGAGGAAGGAGCAGGAGAAAAAAAAACAGGAGTTCAGAGTTTTAATGTCGTCACATGATCCAAACGTATTGACTTTGCAAAAAAAAAAGTCCCTCCTGTGTCAATAAATGCATGTGACCAAACGGCTCATTCACATTACTATGAATCAGGAAAACTGAATGTGTGTGAACAATAATGTCATTATTCTCACACTGAAACACAACTAGACTTGGACGTGAACCCCTACTTACAAAGACGTCAAAGAAGGAAGTCCTGAACTTGTATCGGATGACTTCGTTTTCCAAACTTTCCCAGATGGTGCTGGAAATCTGCAGGAGAGAACAGACAACAGAGTCAAACTGAGTCTAAACTAGATGAAAAAATGCACAATCGCATAAAACGCACGCTTCACTCACGTTCAGCTCGATGATCCACAGCAGCGAGATGAAGAGCAGGTCGAACGTCACGAAGAGACAGAAGGTGCGGCGGACGTCGGAGATGACCCGGCGCTCGGCGGGCGGGACCAACAGGTAGGGGGAGGGGAGGGACAGCGACGTGGAGTAGGACGCGTTCAAGGAGGCGATGGCGGGGAGGCTGCCCGCGAGCTCCCCATAGTCTCCACCCGGCATTCCTGCAGTGAGACAGGAAAACTCCCCCCGCGCTGCAACGAGGGAGGTGGAGACGGTCGGTTATAAAGAAGAAGAAAAGGCAAACTACTCAACATTAAAGGTACATTGCGTAGGAATTACTCCCATCTATATCACAAGCAACTCATATACTCGTATATTTCATGCTGCATTCACGTGAAATTGGGCAGACGGCAGACGGACGACAGCCGCTGCAGGTAACGGCATAAACAAGCCTCTATGTAAACAAGTGGTCTGTCCCTTTAAAGTTGTTAAGGGTTAATTAGAGGACTTTTAATTGGCAAAACAAAAAGCAGGGTGGCGCCATCTCAAGCTACAACATCAGGCCTGTCTTATGACATCATCATTAAGCGATAACAAGAACAAGCAGCAGATCACATGACGACACACGCATGAATGACTCCAGTTTGCAGCTACGTTGATAAACTCACAGTGAAACTCACACTGGTCTGTTCAAGTTTCCACAGCAGCAAACACATTAACATCCTTCACTTCTCTCTCTGCTCAGTCTCATGACTTCCACACCACAGGCCTTTTCATCAGCTCCAACATCCACAAGTACATGTGATCTATTTGTTATAATTCAGATGGTGATAGTCTATAGTAAAAAAAAAAGTGTGTGCGCGTGGTTAAAATGCTCAAACAACAACAATCAGTCATCTGCATTAGTATATTTCACATATTAAGCCTTTAATTTGTCATAATGAACTAGTCTTTTATGTGTTTTTGTCAATCCAGATGTTCTACATTTGCTCATGTCCTCTTATTTTGTGTTTTATAATAATCTCAATGTTTTCTCCCTGTGGATCTCTTCAATAAAGATTTGTTGTTTTTGAATACTCAATACATTATGTATGAACACTCAAACCACCGTCCTCTAGAATCCAGACTACACATAGATTATTGTGTATCATCTGTGTAAATAAAGTGAGTTTTAGAAGTAAATATTAGTTTTGCCACATGTGGCCTGTGAGAATCAGGTTTGAATCTCAGTAATGTTTAACTTTAAGTACATTTTAGTAGTGAGTGAGTTATTGCAGGATTCTTGCACAATAACATCAGACCCTTGGCAAGAAAGCAACAACAACAGCAACTTCTGACTACTGACTCACAACCAGGCAACCACAGAGTTTCACTTGGTATCTTGAAAACTATTCACAGGAAAACAACCTATTAGTGTCAGCAGGCAGTGAGTCACCCTTTATAATATTTAACCGAAGTGAACTACATTCATTTCAGGGTTTGATAAGAATTTTAATTAGTTTCAGACCATCACAGCCTGTCATTTCTGCTCATGAACAACAACTATGTGGAGGTTTTCTCTCAGCTAGCAGGCTAACTTAGCGGTATTGACAAGACACACAAAACACAGTAACAGCATAATAACAAACAGCAGTAACCCGCTGCTGCTGCTTCACTGTTTGTGGTGGTTAACACGAAGTAAACAAACATAAACGACACATAAGGCGCAGACGGAGAACTGTTAGTGAGCTAGCACAGTTAGCTTCGCCGGCTAACTTACCTTCGTCTCTGTGTAAGTTAGTTTCACTAGCTAACCGTTAACACCGTGAGAAAATGAAGCACCAGCGTCATGTTTCAGGTGGACAGTCACGAGAAGTTACGCTTAACAAATCAGGAAAACACAATTCAATTATGACACACACACAAAAAAAACAACAACAACCCAAAATTAAAGCATGTAACTCACTTGATTTATCGCAACATCATCCGACAGGAAGTCTTCCGGTTCGGACCGATCAAAGAAGATGCGACGGCGGCGAGATGAATCCCTGCTTCTCTTCAGCACGGCGAAAACCGTCACGTGACCGGTGACCGCGGCCCCCAGCGGCCACAGCGTGTAACCACAACCAGGTCCCGGTTAAAAAAAGAGAGAGAAGGGAAACTTTTATAGTTTGTGATGATATGAGCACAAAAACCAACTGTCCGTGTAAATGTAAATTGACAAATATAAAAACAAGCGGTATAAAGGTTGAAAGAAAATCTTTATTGTCATTCTATACATAGAATGAGATATAGGCTACAAAGGAAATACAAAGCACAACAGGGAATGAAATAAAGATAAATCTAACAGTAAAACACAGTGGCACCCACACAAACAACTCACGTCCACTCAGTAGCCACACATTCACACACAGAAGAAGAAGAAGAAGAAGAAGAAGAAGAAGAAGAAGAAGAAGAAGAAGAACACTAAGAAAATAGCCTAAATAAAGAACTAGATGGTGCATTGACTGCAGCAGCAGCATAAATATATTCTATTCTATTATGTATTATATTAACAACATTACATCCTACGAAAAGCAATTAGGCAATTTGTTGTTTATCAAACCATGCGTTCCAGTTTTATTGATATAACCTTCAGTTTTTTTTTTTTACAGTGTATGTTGTGTAATGAAAAAAAAAAGTTGTTTTGTAATTTGTAAAACAAAATGACAATCAATAGTTTTCAAAATGAGCTCTGGGTGGACACCGCCCTCTAGTGTCCAGAGCTATTAATGATAGTGAATAAAGGAGAATATTATTGTTTCATTTTTTACACAAATTAAACACATGTATGTGATTTAATTTTGAGTGAGTTAATTATTTTTCCTGCTCTTCTGTTTTTAGCTCTTCAATATTCAATGAAGTATACCAATAAAATGAATGAATGAATTAGATGTTTGGCTCCTGTTATGTGGTGTTGATTAATAGCTTTTAAATCATGGTCATCAATTATAGATCATCGTTACATTATGATGCATTTAAACAAATCTCCACCTGGTCAAAATGCACCATGTGTCAACGTTTCTCAATAACATGAACTTTCACTTGTTGCTTGAAACAACATAAATGATGATGATGAATAGATTAACTCCCTCTCTTAAACACACACACACACAATAATAAAGCCCAGATCAGGTTGAAGGAGAAAAAGGAAAATCTGTTTATTTTGATATCATATTGTTGCTCACTTTAAAACAACCACATCACATAGAGAAACAAGAGAATGGAAAATAAAAGAGAGGAATTTAAAATAAAAGAACAGAATAAGCAGTTAAGAGTTCATACATGTCTTCCCATGGTTGCTTTCTTCTGACCTGGGAGGAGGAGGAGGAGGAGGAGGAGGATGAGGGAGGAGGTGTTTCACCCAGTCATCCAGCAGTTTGGACAGGTCAGAAGTCAGAGGTTAAAAAACAAACAAGCAAAAAGTTTCATACAGTTTTTTTCTTCTTTTATATACAAACATGAAGATTAATTCATCCTGTGGCACAGCTGGAAAACGTCATATCATCAGAGCCTGTTTGTGTTTGTGTTGTTGTTTTTTTACAACTGGAAGTTAAATTATAGATGCTGAGTATAAACATTATTTCTCTTCAACTGAGTGAATATGTGGTAAAAAGAGAGCGCAGAGCCTGGTTTTAATGATGCTACACTCAGGCCTGTATGTGTATTTGTGTCAGTATAGAAACAGGACGAAGCTGAGCCGTCACTCACACGCCAACGTCAGATTTATAGAAAAATAGCTCTGACACACAAATCATGAGCGGACGATTAAAAAGAGGACGATAGAAAAGTGTTAACATACAAAAGGAAACCTGCAATAATAATAATAATAATCCCATATGAGTCAACACTATTGGAAAAAAAGAAGATTTCAAATTATATATAGGCTTTTTTTTTAATTCTACTTTTTTTTTTGTTTTTTTATATATATTTTTCTAACGGTGTCAGTTCACAATGAGTCGACGCACGAGGCCTGGAGTAGGACGGGGCGGGGACGTGTGTTTCAAAACAAATCAGAGGTAGCTTTAAATTTATTTATTTTTTAAAAGTATAATGCTCAAAAATAAAAAGTATGGTATGAAATAATAAACACACACTTATAGACAAACGTTTTGGTGCTTATTATCATTATTAGGCCTATTATTAGGTCAGAAATAAAGTGGTACTCCAGCACAGATCTCTTTAATGCTTTTTTAATATAGTACAAGAACAAGAGTGAATTTATTATTTTAGTTAAATATATATTTATTTATTAATGATCACTGTAGGAATCAGTTGTAAATTAGTCATAATGCATGAAGTGATTGAACAGAGGTCTGATTGAACAGTAAACAGTGAAGATAGATGACACAGAGATTTAAAAACAGTATACAGGTGGATTTTCATGTTACACAAAAAGAGCTTAAAATTAAATGAATGGAAGTGTATTTGATAACTCTAATAGACTTCAGATCATAAATAGCATCAAAAAAGTAAGTAGGATTTATAATTTCATTTAAAAACATCCAGGTGTTATAATTCAAAAAGAAGTTTTTGGCTGGAGTCTCACTTTAACTCTTGTCGTTCCTACTTCCTACCACTAGATGGCAGTATAGATATATAGATATTTTATATATTTATACGCACATTGATCCAAAACGGGCTGAAACGGTGAATCAGTGGGCACGTGCACCACTATTCATCAAATAGACCTTCAAAGTGCTTATGAAACGGTCCAATCAAAGCCGTCCGCTGCTGTGGAGGTGTGTTTTTTTAAACTTCTTTAAAGGGATAGTTCAACATTTTGGCAAAATGGCCCATTGTCATAATTCCTATAGGTTTGTTACCTTTACTTGTTTGTGTCGGTCAAATACACAATACATAACAACTCCACAACGCTCTGGTGGACAAGTTGTGACCTGCACATTCACCACGCTATGAGATAATAACACAACGTTACCAGACAGAGTTGTTTTAGAGGTAAATTCATGCAAAACCGCTGATGCACGTTGCCTTCAGGGACAGTTTTTCATCAAGCTGTCTCTGTATTTACCTCTAAAACAACTCTGTCTGGTAACGTTGCGTTATTATCTCATAGCGTGGTGAATGTGCAGGTCACAATGTTGTGGAGTTGTTGGATTGTGTATTTGATGAGTTTGATGAGGGAAACCAAGAAATCCCATGACCTCTGAGCAGCTCACGGCTCTGCTCCGCCGTTCTAAAAATAGCTTGCACCGACAATTAAAGGTAACAAACCTACTGCTATGACTATAGGGATTATGGCAATGGGCCAATTTGCCAAAATATTGAACTATCCCTTTAAAGGAACATTTCACTCAATTCTGCAGAAGCACTGAATGGACAGAGAGAGACAGACACAGAGGGGGATACAAGTCGACCTCGACCCCCCCTCCTTGACCAAACAAAAGGACATTGCAGGGCCTGAAGTGGCGTCAGTGGTCTGCTCTGTCTGTGGACCTGTCCTCACCTGCTCGTTAGCTCTGACTCTCTCTGTCTGTCCTCTCCTTCGTCCACCTTCCACCTTGTAGAGGTGAGGCACGACACAAAGCTTTATCTGTCTTTCCACTTTCTTCTTCTTCTTCTTCTTCTACTCTTTGTTTTTCTTCATATTTTAACCGTTTGACGACAACTACACACCCTCACTCTTCTCCCAATCCTCCCTCCACCACCCCTCTCCCTCTCCCTCTCTCTCATACTCTCTTTCAGTTGCTCCCTCGGTTGCTCTCCTCTGTTGTTTTGTCTTCCTCCTCCTCCTTCTCGTTCTTCTTCTTCTCCTCTTCCTCCTCCTCCTCCTCCTCCTCCTCCTCCTCCTGTGCCGGCTGGATCTGTTTGCTCGTCTCTCTCACATTGGAGAACCTGACCGACGGCTCGGTGGACGCCGCCGTCTCGTGGTGATCTGAGGGAGGTAGAAGACAGAGGTCAGAGGTCAGAGGAGGGCAGCAGCCATTTTGGATTTTTAGTATCAATCAACTATTGACATCAGTGTCACGTGGAGCGGACTGAAGTGAACGTAGTGACAGGAAGTGGTCGATAGAACTTATCTGTCTCTCCATTAAACATTGATCCATAAACCTTTGAAGGATAAAAATGTCAAATAAATGCGTTTTAAGTTTATAAAATGTGTCTTCTCACTCCTCTAAGGAGTTAAGGACAAAACAAAAACAAAGACATTTGAGCACATCATGGGAAACTGTGTTGTATGTCTAACAATGCTGAATAGTGTGTAGTTATTATAAAGTGTTATATAATAAATATGAAAATAAATAAATAAATAATAATAAGCTGATTATTAGATGAAAGGAACTATGAGCTGCAGCCTCGTGTGTCGGGTTAGGGTTCAGGTTTCTTGGAATAATTGTTTACATGATAGATAGACTTATGATTAACTTGTTGATTGTACATGAAGTTACATTATCAATTTGTTTTTCATGAATGAAATGTATTTATTCTCATTCTTGAAAAGTTGCATGTTTAGTTTCCATCAGTTCAACTAAATGAGGACGTGTGAGCTTCCTGTCGGCGTTAATACATAGTGTTTCCACACATGGATTTAATATAGATCCTGTGATCTGGGCCAACTGAGCAATACATCTGAATGACATGCTGCTGCTGCTGCTGCTGCTGTGATACGGTGGAGATATATTTATATTATATATACATATATATAAAACCCTACAAACCTGCAGCATTAAGCATAATAAGAAAGAAAATGTTGCAAGTGATCAAACCTGCAGAGATATACTGTATCTGCAACTGACAGGAGGTTGAAAGGGTTAAAGTGCTGAGCAGGATCAGAGTCCAGCTCTGCACAGGCAGCAGCTCTGTGTGTGTGTGTGCATGTGCATGTGTGTGTGCTCATTATTAACCCTGCGTGACCTCTGACCTCTGCTCCAGCTGCTGCAGCAGGCAGAGCAGTGTGGTATGAAGCCTCCTCCGCTCTCACACTGATCTGACTGAGTTTCACCTGCAGCTGCTGCAGCTCACCCTACACAACTGCTCTGAGATCAGACACGGCTCCTGCTGGGGTTTAAATATATTCCAGACTTTTTCAACACTTGTGCTGCCAAACAAAGTTTTGTTCTTTTTGTGTCTGTCACTTTCATTTTCTTTTGGTCACATATGTGTTTGTTCTTTGCTGATTATTACACACTGAACCTCTGAAAGTCTCTTCCAGCTGCTCACAGACAAAACACGAGTCTCAGACTTCAGGGAATCATGTGCAGACACATCAGGGATAAATATGTGAGGGAAAAAAGGGGCAAAAACTCAACCACTCACACAGCCCTGCAGGAGAAACACACCTTTAGATGTTTATACTTATATATAGAATATAACATCTGGATTCACAGGTAAAAACTAATCTGATTAATCAGCTGTGAGGTCACATGTGTATCTCTGAGTGTGTTTTTCCTGCAGAGCATCAAAACAGAGTCGTCCTCGCTGCCTCGTCGTCCCCCGGCTTCTCTCCTTCTCTCCTTCTCTCACCAGCAGCAGCTTTGGTGGGAGACGTGTCCTCCCCCTCCTCCCCCTTCCAGCCGTCCTCATCCTCCTCCCCTTCACAAGGGTCTTCCAAAGGAGGGTAGATGCCTAGGTTCTGCATATGTGCCTCAGCCATCTTCTGCACAGCTACACACACACAGGTACACAAAGACACACACAGACACACACACACACACACACAGGGAGACGACACAAGGATACAAGGATAGAGGGATTTGTTGTTTTGGTTTTACCTCCACGCTTCAACACTGTCAGTTTCTATCAAGGCTCACAGGTTGTTGGAGAGACACTACAGGCAAAAACACTCAGATTTTGGAGCTGTTTTTCTTCCTTAACATGTTTTCTTTCAGAAAAGTCAAAAGAAATAGTAGAAAATCATCATTAAGGTCTTTATTTGTGCTTCATTTTGTCAGTAGATTTCTCCTAAATTCACCTAAAGTTGACCCATGTCATGTCAGGTGTCATTGTAAAGCTCTGTCTCTCCTGAACAATGATGATGATGATCCCTGTCTATATTCTGAAGGTTTTTACAGAGGGGATTGTTGATCTATCATTCACAGTCTGATTTATACAACATTTTAGCCCTAAAAACATGGCAATATTGGATTTTTTAGTGCTGGTGACAATGTTTTCTCAGTTACAAAGTGATAAAAAGAGATATCCAAAATCCTCCTCTGTAAAAACTTCTGACTCTAATGTGTCAATAAGATAAAACAAGAATTTTGAAAGTAGCTTTATCCATTGGTCAGATTTCAGTTCTGGAAATATATGCAAATTAGTGCATATTTCATCAGATATTGCCTCGTTTACATATTTAAACATAAAATTTGACAAATCTTGTAACACAAAAAATATTTGTCTTAATGTGAGTGATAAACATGGGAAGTTTCAAGGTGATATCTGTTATTTAAATTTGTACCCTATTCACCTGCAGTGTCTCCCATTGAAAACCCGGAGCCAATCAGACACAAGCAGACAGACGGACAGATCCCACATTCATGATTTCATTTATTTATCTATAAAGTGTTTTATTTTTATTTATTTATTTATTTTTCACAGTGCAGCTCTGGCTGTTGTTTTCTCTCCGTCCCCTCCATCCCCCTCTTCTTCCATGTGTTTGTTTCTACCCTCCACTTTCCTCCACTGCTGACTCACTCTCCACCTCCACTCCCCCTCCTCTCACTTCCTGCCCTCCTGAGTCACCTTGGCCTCTTTCACACCCTCAGACGCACGGTGCACAACACACACACACACACACACACACCCCTCTCTCTCTATCTAAAGGTAGGTTATGTAATTTAGAAATTATTGCGAGATAGCAGCTCGCCCTCTTCCTCTCTCTGATGAAGGACAGATTCCTGCTGCAGGACCGAGGACTTCCTGTCTCATTATATCATAGCTCCGCATGCACCATACACACACGCACGCACACACACACGCACACACACACACACCCAGAATGAAACGAACCTCTGCAGAGAAGCATTTGAGGAATTTGAACGACATGCAACAAGAAAGCAGCCACATGTAGGCGTGTTGTTTGTGTTCATGCCTGTTTTTCTCTTTTGTCTTATGTGTCGGTGTTCATGCCTATGTGTGTGTCTGTGTGTGTGTGTGTGCCACAGCTGTATACACAACAGACTGTAATCCTGGATGATCCAGACTTTTCCTAGACTCACACTCAGTGTCTCACAGCTGTCACACTATAATCTCTCTCTCTTTCTCCCTTTCTCCCTCTGTGCTGCTGCTGCTGCTGCTGCACACAAACACACAACTGCTGCACGACAACACCACAGATACGTCTACAGTATGTGTGCGTGTGCGCGTGTGTGTGTTGGTGTCACACATGCACATGCACAGAGCAGAGAAGAAGAAGCAAAGGCTTTTAAACGCAGATCTATACCCATCTGTCGCATGCATTGTTTGTCTGCCACCGTGAAGCACGAGAAGCGCAGAGGAAATCGCCCGGTGAAAACAGAGAAGGACTAAAACACAAGGATGAATCACAACACACACACACACACACAAATACACAAACACACAGATCGAGGCCGACCACCTGCAGCGCCAGCAGCGCTTCTACCGACCTTTAAGTGATGGAGGCTGGTACACGTTTGGATTTACACGCTTTGGTTTGAGCACGCCGTTCTCTCCCACGACCCACTGCAAACACAGAGACACAACAACACACAGCGTCACCTTCAGATTCTCCCTAAACACAAAAAGTCCAGTCTCAGTCTGTCAAATCTGACTTTATAAACTCTGAATAAACTCTGAATTCTGGGAATAAAATAATAAATAAATTCACACGTGACCTTAATCCGTCTCATATTGGACTGCGATTGACTCCCAAAACTAAATGTAATGTTACAAAATCATCGTTTCATTGCACACACACACAAAAAAAAATCCCCAGAGTCCAGAGTTTTGATATTTCTCACTATGACCCCACATTATGATGAAATCACAGGACTGGAGCTGCTGATCCAGATTCCTGCAACATCCCTAAAGGAGCTCACGGGATGCTCATGAATATTATTATCATGAGCATCTGCAGCAGCTTCTCTTCCTGATGTCCACTTACAACTTAAAATACATAAAATGCAACAAATATAACATGTGAAAATGTACAAAATATGGAGAAAAAAAATGCATATTATGGATTCAAAAAGAGGATCAATATGTAAGTTGCAGGTTCTTGTAGACAAATTGGTGAATTCTTCCACATTGTGTTGGTAGAGCTTCAGTCTGGGTTTCTTATTAACTTAACTGTAGCAGCCATCAGGTACTGGTTGCTCACATTATTTACAACTGAATTCAGACAATGTGTTTGTTTACAGATGTTCCCTATAGAAATCCAGTCACCTGATCTGTCGTCTACATGCCTAAAACTACAGAAATGTGAAAACGCTGCACAGACATCATGCAAACATCAAAGTGAAGTGAAACACAAACACAGATTTACAGACAGTGAATGCAGCACGATGAACAACAGATCTATGATGTGACACATTAGTGAAAAAACGATGAAATGCATGAATGAATGCACTTTATGACACAAAGTAGAGACATGTTCAAACTCAAGATGGCTGCACAGTCTGCAGTGAAAATGTCTCTGCATCTGCAACTTTACTGTCAGATTGTAAAAAACTTAAACTAAAAAGTCATTGAGTTTGAACAGTGAAGGATCCAGATCAGGTTCAGACACATCAGAGGATGGATGAGGGAGATCAGCAGCACGTCACAAGACACAAAGATGGTGGTTTGTTGGTGAATTGTGGGTAAAATCCAGGAGGAGGAGGAAGAGGAGGAGGAGGAGGAGGAGACTGCACAGACACCTAGAGTAAAAAAACTGTTTCGACTTCACCTTTACCTGATGAGTGGACTGATCGTCCTCAGGAGACGTCTGGTCGGCGACTCTGAACAGTGTGGCGGGCGTGGGCCTCCTGCGCCGGATCTGTACACACACACACACACACACACACACACACACACACACACACACACACACACACACACACACACACACACACACACAGAGAGAGAGAGAGCAGCCGTAAATGCAGATGAATAATTAAAGCAGTTGACTCTGTATTATTAATAACGGCTCAGCACATGAAGCAAAGTCTCAATCAAATGGAAAGTGTTGACAGGTCATGCTGGTGAAAGGCATGCTGGGTGATCGCTAGCTGGCTTCATGATGGGTCAATAGCCACGAAAGAGTTTCAGCGCTCACTGGTGGTGAGTGTGGAGGTGGGAGGAGGGAGGGAGGGGGTCAGAGTGAAGGTCGCGGTCAGTGGAGCAGAGGAGGAGCGAGTCGTTACGTGAGCTGCCGGTCTCAGAGCCGAGGTAACCGATGTCTGACGCCTTAAACCGTTTGATATCAGATTGATTTGAAATGAATGACCTCCCTCACATGACACAGGAAGTCACACACACACACACACTGGGCCGTGCACACCCTGACCCAAACAGAGCGAGCATGGAAACAGGATTTGCACTGCAAAAACTCAAAATCTTACCAAGAATATTTGTCTCATTTCTAGTCAAAAATGTCATTTTTAGTCAAAACAAGTCTCATTCTACTTAAAATAAGATCCTTACATTAAAAAGCAGCTTGTTTTTAAGACACTTTTTACTTCTTTCAAGCAGATTTTCACTTGAAATACATAGAAAAATCTGATAGTGGAGCAAGTTTTTCTTCCTTTTCTACTTATTTCAAGTGAAAGTTTGTTTGAAAACAATGAAAATTATCTAAAAACCAGTACATTTTTAGGTAGTGAGTCTTATTTCAAGTGAAAAGAGTTTAGTTTTGACAAGAAATAAGACATAAGGCTGCGGCTGCATTCAGGCCTCAGACTCAACCCGTCTCCCTCCAGCTGCAGCAGCACCAGGTCGCTGGGGGCTGTCGGACCCCACCGAGCAGGACCAGGGGCCCGGCCGACAGACTCCAGGTCTGCAGCACATATGCAGTCAGTTGGGGACACAGTGGAGTCTCTGTCTCCGACGGGAACAAGCGGCCGGCTGTGCCCACACAGTCCTCAGTGAGGACCGTCGTGCTGCCCGGCTGCTGCTGTGAGGACAGAGCTTCGTTACCGAGTCACGTGACTGATGTTTTAAGATTTTAACTTCAAGTAGCGGAAAGTACAAGATTTGAAACACATTGTTGTTTTGTTCCACATTTAACCAACAAACCTAATGAAACGGCCGATAGTGACCTGCAGAACATGGACGTAAGACACACAACTCAACTGGAATGAACTGAACAACGGTCACTGATGAAGTTTTGTTGCTTAAAACAATTTTTAACAATAAAACTAAATGAATCATCATCTCTAAATCTTCAACAACAGACCCCAGATCAGATCTTGGTCTTCGTCTTATCTTTATCAAACAAAGCTTTGTTTGGAAAACCCACAGGTTCAGACCTGACTAACAGTGGAGCAGTGTTTCTGAATGCAGTGTTTGTTCGGATTCAGCAGATTTTCAAAATAAAAGTCAATTTATTCAAAATCATGAGTTAAAGCAACACTATGTAGTTTTTCAACCTTAAAATAAAGCAATCTAAACTCATTGAACTGGTAGAAAAAACAGAATCGTGCCACCGCTGCAGCCTCAGCGGGGTCGCACCGGCTGACACACCCCAACCAGAGATCCAGCGACATACAAAAAACCCTCAGTACCGGCATCGGACATGATACCGGTAACGGAAACAGCACCATATCGGCTCCATCAACAATCCAGCAACCGGCTCATCTTTTTTTCAACAGTTTTTCAACCACTTCAATAAGTTTAGAAACATTATTTTACAGCTGAGAAACAACGTAGTGTTGCTTTAATGAAACAAATAAAGCACAGAACTCCAGTAGAAGTTCTCTGTAGTTCTGTCAGTTGATTAATCATGACATCTCCATATTGATTGATGGATGGATAGAGTGCAAGAGTGGGTTCAAGTTTCCGCTCAAACTCAACTTTCCACCGGCTATACTTCACATGCAAACAGGAAGTGATCGTTTGATGCTTAAAAAGATTATTTTTTTGAAGGGTGGAGACTCATTTTAGTCTGTTTAGGTTCAGCAGCAGCTGTTAAATGAAGGAAAAAGATGCTCATTAATAATGAAAAGTTCCCCTCCTGCATCGCTCTGACTGAAACTGATGATAAACTGTAAAAGTAAAACAACCTCCACACAGAGGAAATGTTGAGTGAGGAGTGTTTCTGTACTAAATTATAGTTTCTCTAAATGTTATTGCAGCCATCAGCACCAGTCATGGCGCTGAGGGGAGTGTGAGGCGTTCACTGGCAGTCAGAGCTCAGAGCTTTGGCTGCGGTGGATTAATGTCTCCCAGCTTTGGGTGGAAAATAAATAAAAGTAAAGTAGAAATAAATAAAGAGCTGAGCAGGTGAGTGACTCATCCTCAGACTGAATGGACGTGTCCTCTGAGGAGGAAACTCAACCTTGAACCTCGGTGCAGCGTGTACCGTCGCGTGGACTCGCTGTGCGTCACTGGACGTACAGAGCGCGTGTTGCCAAAGCACAGAAGCTGGCGGGGCCGCGGTGTGGGAATCAAACACGACAACACGGAGTAATCGACCGTGGACCTGACCCGTATTTAGCTACAGTACGTCAGTCAGAACAGAAGACACGACCAGCGTTTAATCTGCTCGTGCCATCCTGGAGCTGCTGTCTGTCACACCATCAATCTGTCCCATGATCCTCTGCTGCTGCACCGCCGCGCGCTCCCGCTTCCTCCCACATCCATCATATGTACAGTTAGTACATTCATTTCCATATGACATATGATCGATGTGCATGTGTTGAGTTTCTACAGGCCAACATGACATAATATGAACACAGGCCTATGTGTGAAAGTGACACATGTAGGAGCAGAAGACAGCCCATACAAATCTGTATGTTTAAATTGGAAACACATGATGTCACATATACTGTATATATACTTATACTTTATATAGTGACCTCAGAGCTCCTGCCCATACACAGTGGGTTCTTTAAGTCTGAGACCACCAGTAATAACCATTTCAACCATATTTACACTACAGAGTGATGTCTATAAACAAAATGACAGCAGTTATGACGATAAAACACCAAAGCTCAAAGCTATAGGCATAATATACGCCAGAACTTCTGAGATATTAAAAAGTGAAAGCATAAAGAATTGGTCAAACTTGGTAAAATGGTGGTGTCCATCAGAGGAACATATATATTACCAGACTGTGCCACTTACACCACTTTCAAAAAGACCCTCAAACAGTGGTTAGTAGCAGCCAGACCTGCTCTCATATGTAACTTTTTGTCTTTCTATTTTTCTATATGGACTCTTAATGTGAATTAATGTGAATTGGGACCTATTTTTTGTGTAAAACTGTGTTTTATCTATTTGTATGCTGGTATATTGTTTGTATGTTATGACTTGCCTCAGGACAACGGATGTGAATTAGCAACTATGCTAAGTAACTAAATATTTACATTGATGCTCTGGCTGACATGTTGATGAATATGCAATGTCCTAATCAGATAAATAAATAAATAGGATATTGAAAAACTTTGCAGTTTAAACAAACTTGCATAAATTAATCAAGCTTTATGCAGATGATGTGATAATGTTAATAATTGGTGTTACAGACGGCAACATTACATATGTTTCATATTATTCTCTGCTCACATCACCAAATATTATCTTTTCTGATCACGGACATATCAATGTACACTTCACCTCAATTGACCCCCCCTGACCCACCCCCCTCCACCTCCTTTATCTCTGTGCTGCTGTGAGACCTGCTGCTGCCTCTGCCTGCCTGACACCTGCTCCCAGACACACACACACACACACACCAGATGTTGTCATAGTCGAGTGTTATATTTAAGCTTTTAAACTAGGGGGGAAAAAATCCACTGGATGGTTGTAAAGTTATGGTGAGATCATGTCAAAAGGTCAACAGGTGAGTGGAGGAGAATATTATGAGTTTTCTTCTTGTGTAAATTATAACAACGTCAACAGAATATTAATTAATAGTTATAATAAACTATTTGAATTGTTCTTCAAACAAAAATCAGACAAACCTCAAATTTTACATATTTCACATCATCGTAACATAAATTTCTTTGAGATGTGAACTGTTGGATCAGATTAAAAAACACATCTGATTAATTAATGATGAAATCAGTTGTGTTGTAACTTCCCTTTAAAGAACACTTTATATTTTTTTACACATGCTGAGAAGAAGTCACTTCTAGTTTCTCCTGAAAAACGATAAACAGTTGCTACACCTCTGCTTTCATCTTGTTTCGTCTTCCTCTTTCTCAGCAGTTGTTATTAAAACTAAACTAAAGTGAAACATCTCGCAGCGAAGTGACTGTGACGTCCTGGACTATAACTTTTAAATCTGATAGGAAATTAAGAAACAAAAGCAAAAGTTTAATCGTCTGAATTTCTCGTTTCATCCCCTCTTTTTAAACGAGGCGTCGTTGCAGGCGGAGAGGCTCAGAGGAGCCGAGTCCAGGCTCATTTAACCAGACGAGATAAAAATAGAGAAAGTGAAACAACTGGAAGGTAAAAGGACGGTGAGATAATTAAGGTCACTGAGAGGAGGCATCACCTGTTTACCTGAGTGTGTGTGTGTGTGTGTGTGTGATCTAGGCTATCATCGCTGTGGTTTTATGAAATGCCAACACTTGACCTCCTAAAACAGAGCAGCTCTCAGATCAGCTGTAAAAAAAACAGGTCGTTGTTGAAATATTACAATCATGGAGTCGGCGGAGATGGACAGAGTACTCGACCCCAGTATTTGCGTAAGAGTACAAATACTACTGGTCAAAATGTACCGTTCCAAGTAAAAGTATGTTACTCGAGTAAGAGTAAAAAAGTACTTGCTTTTAAAGGTACTTAAGTATCCAAAAGTACATGTTTTTAAGTAAAAATAAGATTAAGGGCAAATTTCTTATTTTTCACATCAATGAATTACTAAATGAATTTAAGGACCTTCGTCGGTATTACTCACTCAGGTGTTTCATGCATGAACAGGAAGTGATGTCGTGGGTGCTGACGTGCGCTCTTCCTGCATGACATGACATCGCCGATTGCCAGATGATACAAACCAACACGCTTCGTGACTCTAGTAATTTTCCAGCCTTTTAAAACCTCCGCCGCTCTGCACCAGTTACATAATATTGTATGCGACTTCCTCACTTACGCCACAACAACACTGGGGCCACAGCATGGGAGATTATTGCTGCTATGCTTTATCCAACCCGCCCTCTCCCCCCTCTCTCCCTCCCTCCGCCATAGTTTCTACACTCAGATCAGTCGACTGTGCCCTCTGGGGCTGCTGAGGCTGAGGTGGCCTTTCAGCGGCTCCACAGGTGAACTCCTGCAGGAACTAACCCCCCCTCCCCCCTCCAAACACACACAAACTATCACCACCCCCGTTGAGAAGCAGCAGCACCTCATTAGTTTGCACAGAGATTAAGTCACAGTGAAAAACAGTGGGGTCGTGCATTATAGATGTGCATGTGGCAGGAGATATGGAGCTATAATAGATCTGTGTCACGTGGTTATTATTATTATTTCCTGCACTGGCGATGATTTGATGACGATTTCTGTCAACTTCCGTAAATCCATCTCAAATTGTGTTTGTTGCAGAGGAGGATTAAGGCCACATGGGAATAACAAGTCACATATTATTTAACCTGCATGGAAAAATGTCTCTTCTCTCCATTTTTAAAACTGAATCAACACGTTAATTGAGCTCTTGATGCCAAATTCATGTCAAAAAGTTGTTATCTGAGTATTTTCAAATCAAATCAAAGTGTAGCATAAACGGTGGACTGAGTGCTGTCATTGGCAGAAACATATTTTAAAGGTACATTGTGTAGGAATTCCTCCCATCTAGCATTGTGGTTGTATATCGCAAGCAACTCAATCGTATTTTTCATGTTGCATTCACGTGAAGTCGGGCAGACGGCAGACGGACGACAGCCGCTGCACAAACAAAAGTGTCTGCTGTCATGACTGGATGCATGTAACCAGTGCATGCAGAATATTACGCACCACCCAAACAGCTGTTTTTTCACAAAACGAGTCAAAACAAGACAAATATATGAGGTGCAACAAGGCAGGAAGTGATGCAAACAGAGGATGAGAAGATAAAAACAATAAAGAAGTAAGAATCATCATGACCGTGTGCATCATTAATGTCTAGTTACAAATTAAAAACTTCCCCCGGAGGAGCGGTGTCGTCTTCCTGTAAAACAATTTCAAATGTTTGATGACTCATCCTGCACTGGAGGGCTGTTTCATAATTTTGCATCTAATTAAAAATCTTATTTCTACATCCCCCTCAAGCCTGCAAGACCTCGTGATACCTTTGCATGTTGGAAGCTCAGCTGGTCTGTGAGTCTGTGACCGGCTGCAACCTTTCGGCTCTGAACTCAAAGACGTAAAGTCTCACATGCACATTGATGTAGATTCAACGCTGCTACTGTAGAAACAGTAATCAACATCTGCGACACCTCCCCTCCCCAGCTTCCTGTTTGTAGCAGCAACACCTAATCCTGCAGAAGTGAACTGAACGACTCTGCAGGACGCAATTTAAAGTCAAATTAAAGGCAGCATTCAGATTAAAGTTCTGGCTCCGACCTTCCTGATAAACCTGAGATTAAAAATCCTGAATCCTGACTTTCATTCATTCATCACACTTGTGACTTTTTTGAGGATTAGAGCCACGCGTGAAAACAAGTATACGTTTGTATTTTGAGATTAATTGAGAGTTTTAATCTCAGCCACGTGGGAGTTGTTTAACACAGAATTTAAAGAGTTTAAAGTCAGAATAATAATCATAATGATTTAAAAAAAAAAACACATGTATGACCCCAATCCTCTTCCGTAGCTGAGAACGTGCAAACAGTTGTGTGTTTCTGTGACTGTCGGGTCTAATTGGAGGCACAGACGGCGATATGAGACTCCAGTAGCTCAGTCTGCACGGGGCGACTGGGTTCATGAGTCATTGGTAAATGTTGACTTTGCATACACGTGTATGTATAAGCGTATGTGTGCATAAGCGTGTGTGTGTGTGTGTGTGTGTGTACAGGTATGTGTGTGTTCTGGCTGAGCGCGGCCTTACGCAGCAGCCTGGGTGCAGATCTGAGCTGATATGGGTCTGTTCCCTGGAGGCCGTCCTCTAAGCTGCTGCTGCTGCTGCTGCTGCTGCCGCTGCTGCCGCGGCCGGGCCTATAAAAAGCAGCGGCAGTAGGACAGAGTAAACTAGATCGGAGGAGTCTCCTGGGGTGTCGGGTGGGGGGTGGGGGGGCAGTGTGGGTGGTGGGGGCTCTGTGGGATGAGACAGAAAGACTCTGAAGCTCTAACCACCCTGCACCAGCGCGAACAGCCGAGCATCTCAGAGGGAGGCAGGTGGGAGTCAGGTGTCTTCCCTCACAGCTCTGCACTGCAAAAACTCAAAGTCTTACCAAGAATTTTAGTCAAAACAAATCTAATTATACTAAAAATAAGACTCATCGCATTAAAAGTAGCTTACTTTTAGACACTTTTTTTTTACTTTTTTCAAGCATATTTTCACTTGAAATAAGTGGAAAAAGTTTGCTTTTGGTGGCAGATTTTTCTACTTATTTCAATTGAAACTTGCATAGTGTTCATGGTAGGGATCTCAAATTTTAACACAGAGTCCCCTCATTCATCCTCTACAAATAGCAATGCCCTAAACTTCTCAAAGTATATCAAAGAAGTCACAAGTGCCACTGTTAAAACCTACCCCACCACCGGGGTAGGTTGTAACACAACCAGGGGTCAACTGTAACAGTGAGAATAAAAACTAAAAATTGCGACCAAACCAAAAGAACATGCATCTATGTAAGTTTATTGTGCATGTTCCAACACTAAAGCATCTTTCTGTGGTTCAGTATGAAGAAATGGAATGAATCACTGATGGTTTAATGAAGAAGAGTGACAGTGGTGTAGATCCTAACATTAGAAAGCTGTCTTTAAGATCAGATTCTGATAAAACAGATGAAAGGTGAACATGTATGAACGGAAACCTTCAACAGGAGGTCGGAAGCAGCTGATAATTCAAGTATAACTCCAGGGAAGATGGTTGACAGTTAGTGACTCTTAATAAAACAACAAAGGTAAAAGGTGTAACAACCATCCCCACCCCTGTCAGCCACTGTTTGACCACCTGTACCAGCATGGTGGTTTGAAATAAACATTGATGAAATGACTCATATTTTACCTGAGAACCTGCTCTTTCATCTTATACAAGTTCCCTAACTCAAACTTACTTGGTCCAAAATATTAGTTTCTGGCCTAAAAAAGTGTTTTTTGGCTGTAAAACCTACACACTTCTTCACACAGCCATGCAAATTCACATGCAATGTCAGGAATGGAGAGGGTATACATGATATTGATCACATGAAAACTGTCCAAAAACAAGTTAAAGAGATTAGTTTTGACTAAAACTGAGACATTTTGACAAGAAATAAGACGAAGATTTTTGGAAAGATTTTGAGTTTTTGCAGTGCGGTGCAGCAGAACCACAGCCTATCCAGCCATGTGTGTGTGTGTGTGTGTGTTGGCATCACTTGGGTCCAAATACAGCTCTTACCCCCCCCACCTCCACAGCTCCCTCTCATCGCGGCCCTGCTGTAACCCGGCTCAGCCCAGATATGGATTTGCACAAGATTGATTTGCAGTTGTAGTGGCATCTGCCCACCGGCACACACACACACACACACACACACACACAGAGCATACAGTACAACAACAGTGCACACAGCGGGACACACACACAAACCAAGGAGCAACTTTTTTGTTTACAGCCAGAAAAATGAGTGCAACGATCCAAACATGAAGCTGAATCTGAAACCAACAACATGTTGCTGCTGAACGCTGACGTCCTCTTGATTGTCATTTATTTCCGTTTGCACAATAAACACATTCACCTTTTTGTCCTTTGTCTCTTCCTGTTGGGACTGAGCTGAATCTATCAGGCCATAAACACACCCCCCCCCGTCTGTCCCTGTCTCTGCTGCTGCTTTATTCCCCGTCTCTGCTGCTGTTGTCGTGATCTTTAAACGTGTTTTCTCTTTTTATCTGAGCCCTGTGCCCCCACCACCCACACCCACTCACCTCCCCTTCCCTTCCTCCCCCCTCTTCCTCCTCCTCCTCCTCTTCCTCCTCCTCCCTGTGAGCCTTTTAAAATAAAGTGGCAGAGCCCCGGGCGGTTCTCTAAGTGCAATCTAGCAATGAATTCAATAACACAATAAGGTGAAAAAGGATCCCTCTTACAGTGCGAGCTGAGTGTTTTTGTTCCAGTGCAGACAGCAGTAGATGCTTAGTGGGAGTGGGTTCAGGTGTAAAACATTATATTGTGTCACATCTCTGTGATTTAGTGCACGTTTAACTGTTGCACACATGTTTAGACGAAATGCAATTTCAAGAATATTTGTCTTATTTCTTGTCAAAATGTCTCATTATGAATCTTATTTTAAGTAAAATGAGATTTGTTTTGTCTAGAAATGACATTTTGACTAGAAATAAGACAAATATTCTTGGTAAGATATTTGAGTTTTTGCAGTGTAATTTCAAAATAAAAGGCAGATAAGGTAACACGCCAGATGTTGTTGTTGTTTTTTTCTTCCTGAGTATATTTACTCTGCAATGTGAGGAATGTATGTTTAGTGTTTTTGCCCAAAGACGCCGACACGACACAGTCGACCATTGTCCGCATCATGAAACCTAATTACCGGTCCGACGTGTTTCATCCAGACAAAGCTGCCAGCCAGGCAAAATGTTTCCATAAGCACGACAAATCAACAGCCAGAGGCCGGTGATCAGCTCCATCATCATCATCATCATCATCATCATGTGACACAAACGGCTCCGTCACAGACACATCCAGGCCGCGCTCTGCTGCCGGGTAGTAACACGCCCCAGTGTCCAGATGTTTTAGGGTCAAGGACGAAGCTCCACAAATTTACACACTGAACGACACCGCTGGATTCCCACAAGTCTGAGCGAGCTGCATCCAGCGCTGACCTCAGATGACCTCACCTCACCTCACCACTGGCTAACTGGATAAACAGATGGCAGGAGAAAGCGTCTGGAGGGGCTTCTCCAGTGACCCCCCGAATAGGAAATGTAATTATGCTGCTGCTGCACCCATCGGCAAGAATGATATCATCATACTCAGACGGCCAGACGACCCCCTCCTCCTTTGTTTCACACTGCTTGCCCCCCCCCCGACCACCACCTCCACCACCACCTCCACCTCCCTTCCCCTGCAACAGCATTTATATAATTAGCTGCTGGTAGCTGCTGTTGTTCCAGAGAAACAAACAGTTTACCATCACAACACGACCCAGACAATGAGTGACAGGACGCCACCTGCCAAGAGTGGGGGGTGGGTTGTCAGTCATTAAAGGCCTTATTCGTAGAGACGTCGGCACGGTGACCGGCCCTGCACACAAACACTGCAAACACACACACAACACACATACAGTATAAACTCCGGCTCCTTTCTCTTCTTTCTTTGCTCGTGCACTTGTGCATTTCACAGGTGTCACATTGTGCCGCTGACAAAAGGCCGCGGCTCCAGAGGTCGACGAGCTCAGGTACAAATAAACAAACAGACAGAGTGCAGAGAGGAGCCGTGGTGACGCGTTTGGCTACGTCATCCACTCCTACCAACAGGTGATAAATGACGGTTGCTGTGCAGGTTGCAGCTCGGTGCCGGGATGCAAAAGGAATTTATAAAACTCTCATCTGTGGATGATGCAGCTTCATTGTAAAGGGATATTTCAACATTACCATAATACCTATAGTTTTAGGAGTAGGTTCATTACCTTTAATTGTCGGTGCATGTTGTTTTTAGATTGGCGGGGCAGAGACGTGAGCCCTGCATGGTGCGCAGTATTTTCTCATTTCCCTCATCAAACTCATCAAATACACAATCCAACAACTCCACAACGCTCTGGTGGACAAGTTGTGGCCTGCACATTCACCACACTATGAGATACAGTAATCATGTAAGACTTGAGCGTTGTTTTAGAGGCGAATACGTAGCAGGAACTACTTTCCAGACGCGGATGCTGGGTGGAGGGATTTCAAAAGCGCAAGTAGTTCATATTGTATTTCATAGTGTGGTGAATGTGCACCTCACAACTTGTCCACCAGAGCGTTTTGGAGTTGTTGGATTGTGTATTTGATGAGTTTGATGAGGGAAGCATGGAAATACTGTGCAGCTCACGTCTCTGCTCCGCCGTTCTAAAAACAGCTTGCACTGACAATTAAAGTTAATGAACTTATACTCCTAACGCTATAGGGATTATGGCAATAGGTGAAGTTGCCAAAATGTTGAAATGTCCCTTTAACGTCACTCTGTGGTTTGTGTTTTTACATCAACGTGTCAACGTAACTTTATACATGACCTGCATGTGCACCGTCATCACAGAGATGAATGGTCCCACATTATAAGGATGTTTCTCTCGACTCGGTTTGATTAACGATGATCTCCTGAAGTGACACCGACTGACAAAAGAGGATTTGTTGACAGTGACGGTGAAACAGCTGAGGGTGGATGGACGCGTGCAGGTCGCCCAGCTCTGCAGCTCTTACGTATATGTTCACCTGTGTGTGCAGTCAGTGTGTACAGTGTCATCATCACGGCGACGCATCTCTCACTATTTGTGGTTTGTTTTTTGAGCTGTTTACCCATCACACACGTCCACGCGCAGACGGAGGAGATGAGAGATTGTTCAGTTCAGGTGCAGTTTTTCAAAATAAAACACATATTTTCACTAAATTAAATGAGACGTCTTCTTCTTCTAGCACAGCTCCAGTGCAAAAACAGGACATGAAAGGAAACTCTGTGCGAAGCTGCTGAAGGACCGACACACGTCTCTCCAGCCTGCACCGGCGACACCGGGGAGGAACAGACACATTATGTAAAAAACTAAACCTGCAGAAGACAGAGACCCATTGATTGTGTCCAAGCTGCAGCAGCAGCAGCAGCAACCTGTGCTTTCCAAAGAGCAATTTATCTTTCTTAAATTATTCTTCCTCAACTCATTTTCTTTTTTTTCTTCTTCCTGAAACATCAACAAACTGTTCTGGACGATGAAAAGGGAACAAAAAAAAAAAAACCTCAGAAGAAGAAGCCGACAGACAGGTCGCGTCATTGGAATAAACTGAGTCATTGAGACGCTTTTAGGACGGTTGGTGACATTTCTGACCGGGAAAGATCACTGCGCCCTCTCGCCCAGTCCCAGCATGCTTTGCTTTGCTTTGTGGCGTCCAACAAGATGTCCTCTCCCTGGGAGTGCATGTTGACAGTCCCCCAGACTGTCGGTGTTTACCCACAAACACGACGACGCATCAAAGGTCGCTGTTTGATGTTTAACCCACAGACACAGACTGGCCCAGGACGGAGGGGGGAGGGGGGCGGAGGGGGGCTGAGATCATACCCCTCATGTCAGCTTTAACAGAGATTAATGAGGAGGTGTTTGACATTGGAGGGAGTCGGTCCAATGACCTTTAAAGGGATACGCCAACATTTTTTTTTGTGTCGTGTCCATGACAAGTAGATAAACACCATCCTTTCACCTGTAATTAGCTTAGCTCAAACACTGGAAGTGTATGGGTAATGTTAGCCTGCCTCCACCTAAAGTCATCAGAGAAACTCTTCAGCAACTCTAAACGGACTGATCTTCACCTCAGAGCTGATAAAACTCTCCGGTAAGGCATCTTGAGCGGTCAAACGCCGCTAACGGGACGAGATCGGTCAAAACGGAGGGTTCACGCTAAGACGGTTTATTTTGGTTCAAGCTAGCTACATCGAGGGTAGGTTAGCTTCCTGTTTCAAAGTAAAAGCGCAAATTCTATCGTCATGGTTTTCTTAGTAAAAGGCAACGGGTGTTTTAGTTTGTTAAAGTAACCAGAAGTGCATTGGTCACAACTGCTAGCTTGAGTAGCGCCAAATTCGTCCAAACAAAATTGTAAACAGCTGGTATTTAGACAAATTAACGACACACTGCTGATCTAGACGGCTACTTTCTCGCCTAAACATGTTTGAAATGTTGATTAAGTGATATATTTACAGAGTTTAGAGCTAAAATGAAATCAGCTTCTGATGCTGATTTCAGCTTGGGTTTGAGCTAAGCTAATTAGCGGTGCGCCAGCTCTGCCCGTATCTCCCTTGTTGCTGCACGCACAGTCGAAAGGATGGCGTCTATCTGCTGGTGATGGACTCGGGAGTGAGGCAAGACACGAAAAAAATAAATGTTGCCGTATCCCTTTAACATCCTCTGATATTCTCTCTTTTGGTTTTGTTTTTTACTGAGCTTCCTGTCATTTCACAGAAACACACACAACACACAACACACACACGTCAGGTCAGCCTGGTGAAAACCAACAGGGAATCAGTGACCCTAATCTCCGTCCATTATGCACATTATACCCGACGTCACTCGCAAAGGATGCAGGATCGGTGTGTGTGTGTATGTGTGTGTGCACCGAGGGGGTGGGGAGGGACAGTAAACACAACAACCATGTGCTTCCTCTGCGTTGCATGCTGACAATGACAACAAGGCTCCTGACCTCTGGATGTGAAGATTACTCCACAATGATCACCTTTAAAAAGTCCCTTTATCCTCAGGAAGGATTTTCAATAAGATGACACGACCCCGAGGAGGAGGAGGAGGAGGAGGAGAGGGAAATGAAATGATGACAAATGAGTTCTTGGAGTTTGAGAAGTTCCAGCCAAGGTTTTTTTTTAGGTGCTGAGAGAGAGAAAACCACTAATCGGAAAGAAAAAAAAAAGGGGGGGCTTAGAGTGTGATGTAATAGAGCAAGAGAGGCCCACAAAGTCTGAAGAGTGAGAGTGAGAGAAGTTTGTTTGTTTGTTCAAAAATCAAAATCAAGTGACCTTCAAGTTCAGGCTCAACGGTTCGGGGAACTCGCTGCAGATCAACGGCTTATTGTTTATTTATATACCAGGAGAGAGAAATGTGATTTCTGTCTTCAAAGGGCTGAACAAGACCAAAATATAAATGTGCAAACTCACAGTTGGACGTCATCTGGAAAATTAGAAACTGGGGCGTATATTTATAGCCCATATACACATGTAGGCCTATGTTTGTTTATACTGTAGATGAGAGAGTACTGTAGGTGGCAAAAATTAATATCCATGTCAATCAGGGTTTGTGCTGTTTTATTTATACTGTTTTAATAAACTGATATGTTAAGAAATCATATGAAAAATCATAATTTTGATATATTTCTGTCCATATATGTGCTTTTCCTGCTTGTTTTTGTACATATGATAAACTCTATATCTCCAGAGATAGGGACATTTATGTCGTATATTAAAGGTACATTTTGTAGGAATTACTGCAGTTGTATATTGCAAGCAACTCAATCATATTTTTCATGCTGCATTCACGTGAAATTGGGCAGACAGCAGACGGACGACAGACGCTGCACGTAACGGCATAAACAAGCCTCTATGTAAACAAGCGGTCCGTCAGCACGAGTCTTTCTCTGGACTTCTGTGACTAAAACGACATCTGGTTTGTTACTGACGGCCGTCTGCCCGACTGCACCTGAATGCAGCATCAGTGTAACGCTCCATTCCTCCTCACTGCGTTTCCGCGGTTTGTCCCTTTAACATTTCTGCACTGAAAACCCACTAGAGGAGGAAATCAGAAGGAGATGTGTTGTTGTTATAATGAATAAGAATAAAACTCCTCAGAATAAACACAGCCACCGTCCAACGGGAACATCTGACAGCGCTGAAGGACGCACACACCTAGAGTTGCTGTTTCTGCTCCTACAGGCTGAGTGTGTGGGAGGTGTGTATGCATGTGTATGTGTGTGTATGTGTGTGTGTGTGTGAGGAAACGTCTCGCACATTAACACAAAGAGCATCTGCAACACAACAGACCTACAAACATACCAATGTACAATAACAATAAACATCGCCGTGCAGTCAGACAGAGCCTGTCCATTAAAGTCGACCTTTCAGATGCCAACAGTGACGGAAGGAGGGGGGGGGGCAGCTCATCTCCATATTAACAAGGCCCTGGCAGTTCAGTCGATAGTGTTTTTGTTTTTTTTATCATTATTGAGTTTGGTTTGGTTGTGGGGCGTTCAAATGCCATCGGAAACAACAGTGACGACGATACAGGAGTTATAGTTGTAGTTGTGTAAGAATGGGAGAATCGTTAGCAGCTCGTTAGCGGGGACGGACGTGTGTGTGTGGGCGTCAGTAAGTTTAATTGCTGTGGGACAACGACGAGGGGAGTGAAATGAGAGTCTTGAACCATCCACCAACCCACACACACACACACACACACACACACGTCTCTGGAGGTTAGTTAGATGCTATCTGCCTTTTAAACACACATAAACACATCCTCTCCTGAACGCCCATTCAGTTTCCCACACTCCCCCTGCAGTGTGTTTGTTCCCAGCATTCAGCCACTTGAACACACTCACACACACTCATGCACACACAACTGAGCGTCATCAACTACCAACCTGAGGCTTCATATGGTTTATTCTACTGAAGCGTCTGTGCAGCACATTAAGACTTTAGTGTTATATAAGACACATACACAGTCCCTACTGTGGCCAATAAACAAATATGTCATCATTGGATTGAACTAAGCTAATAGGTCAGAGCCTCCCATTGGATAATTACTGCGTAGATGATGATGTTTCAGCTGCAACAAGTTATTAAACCCGAACTGATGCAGAAGAGACATCCTGTGGTCGTGCAAAGATGTTAATTTGTTTCAGAAGAGTCAAATTGTTGGCATTCATCAAGCAAATGAAACATCTAAAGAGATTACTGAGACTAAAATTGGGTTAAGAACTGTCCAACACATTATTACAAACTGGAAGGAGGGTTGGGGAAGAACTGTGGTCGGAGAAAAATCTTAATCGGCGATCGCTTAAATGTTTGGTGAAATCAAAGATTGTTGTGAGATTGCAGAAGCTTCAATGCGTGCTGTATTTAAAGATAAAGGCAGTTCCAATTAAATATTACAGTGTGTGACTTTTTTAAAATATATATATATACATGAGATATAAGTTCTTAACATATGCTTAAAACATCCAAATGTTTACATTAGGTCTGTCTACCCATTAAATAGTTCATATTTAAATTGCACATTTTTTATTTATTTATTCAAAATGCACCTTAAAGGGAACTCTCTCAAGTGTTTAATAATGCAAAAATATGCTAATTCATGCAAATGTAAGTCTATTACGCAGCATAAGGAAAAGAGAAATATATATATAAGTTTATAGCTTCACAATGCAGCTAATTTATTTTTCCACAAACTGATGCAAACTACTGGTCAATATAACATAAAGTGTGTTAATTGCTAATTGATTTGCATATAAGCATTATAATCACATTAACTTTAACAGCTCTGTTCATTAGTTTTAAAAACTGAAAGTGGTCTCAGACTTTTGGACTCTACTGTATATATATACTATATTTATATAATAGGCACAAGCAAACATACATCGATTTGCATGAGCTCAGGCCTCCGTGTCAATACACAGGGTTCATATATGTAACTTCAGGAAATATACATATATTGAATTTGCATAAGAGCCGGCCCACAGAGCCTAAATATAGCTCATCAGCGTGTGCGTGTGTGTGTGTGCGTGTGTGTGTGTGCAGCCATAAGGTGACTGAGCAGCAACAAGGTCCTCCCCAAAACCAACAGGAAGTGAGAGGAGCTTTTTTTTTTTTTAAGTAGAGAGGGAGCAGCTCACATATGGTAGATTGATATCCTGTAGTTTCTTGGAAGAGACGATAGGGATCAGAGAGATAGAGAGAAGAAGAAGAGGGGGAGGAGGAGGAGGAGGAGGAGGAGAAGAAGAGTGAGTGAGTGAAGGTTGTGAAGCGTTGCAAAACATTTCACATTTAGCAGGTCGTTATGTCATTTAGTCGTTTAGCTACTTAAACCTTCGTCACATCGGCCATAAAACGTTCTGTCCTCACAGGTTCAGAAATCTGCTCATAAAACAACAAACAACAGCTCAAAACCTGCTGCTTTACATCCATTTTACTGTTTATGTTGGGATTTTATGGTCAATACAGCACATTAAGCTGATATTTAAAGGGATAGTTCAACATTTTGGCAAATTGGCCCATTGCCATAATCCGTAGATTCGTTACCTTTATTTGTCGGTGCAAGCTGTTTTTAGAACAGCGGAGCAGAGTCGTGAGCTGCTCAGAGCTACACTATGGAGGCTCATGGGATTTCTTGGTTTCCCTCATCAAACTCATCAAATACACAATCCAACAACTCCACAACACTCTGGTGGACAAGTTGTGACCTGCACATTCACCACGCTATGAGATAACACAACGTTACCACACAGAGTTGTTTTAGAGGTAAATACAGAGACTGTTGATGAAAAACTGTCCCTGAAGGCAACGTGCATCCGTGGTTTTGCATGAATTTACCTCTAAAACGACTCTGTGTGGTAACGTTGTGTTATTATCTCATAACATGGTGAATGTGCAGGTCACAACTTGAGCATTTTGGAGTTGTTGGATTGTGCCAATTTGCCAAAATGTTGAACTATCCCTTTTTTTTAAGTTAAAAAGACACATTTTGAATGATTTGGACTTCAGTTACAATCAGATGAACAGGTCTTAGGATAACAAGAGACTATGCATTCAATGAAAATGTGCAAAAAAAGTGTTATTTTTAAGCAATTAGGTGAAAGAAAACCAGGACTCTGATATAAAAATGGGTCAAATTTGGACCCGAGGACAAGAGAAGCCTTGGATAAGAAGATCTGCTCTTGATAAAGTCTCATCACAAACTACATGAATCTACAAAGACGCTGCAGAGCTCCGGTCTGGTGAAACAGGGACATTCACTGAGGGAGCCGACCCGGCACAGGTGAGCCCACCTGGCGAAGCTCACGTTGTGTGTCAGCTCTCTTTTTGCTCTCCTGCTCCACCTCTCCTCTCACTCCTCTCTGGCTCTCAGGAGGGATGAGCCATTGGCCTGGATCTACCTCGGCACCAAACGCTTCCTAGATTTGGCCCAGTTTCCCCCCCCCCCCCCTGTTCTATAATAAGAGCCGCTCGCATCAAAAAAATTAAGGGAAAAAAAAAGAAGAAGAGAGAGAGGAGAGTCATCTGACGCTTCATTGGAGGATTTTTCTTTTTTTTTTTTACAAACAAAAGATCAGATGACAGGAGCCACTCACATGGACAGAGAGAGAGTGACAGAAGTACTAATCATTAACAGCGACTTTGTTGTTTGTTGTTTCCACACACACAACACAACACAACACGGTGAAACACTCATCTCAATGTCACGCCGTTAAACGGGTCAAAGATGATACAGCGAGGCTCTAATCTCATGAGGAAACAGAGGGAGGGAAATGTCATCATAATAATTTCTCAACCGTGTGGCAGACGGAGCCAAAACATAGAAGAAAAAAAAAGAAAAAGAAAAACTCCAGCTCTGTGTAAGAGGAAGGTTGTCAGAGATGAAACAAAGCAGAGATGTTGCAAAGTAAAGGAAAAAGTGGAGGAAATCAAACCTGCGAGTGTTCGGTAAGAGCCTCGGCTGTCAAACACTTCAATCACACAGAGATAAAAAAGCTTAAATCACTCACCATCTCCACTTGCCGGGGGTCCAGGTTGGTCGGCGCCGAGGACGGCACGGCGAAGTGGATCTTCTTCCTCTCCTTGTGCTCGTCCTCCACCTCCACCTCGGCCGACATGGACGGCTCCATGACCTCTGGGTCCTCGGTGGGGTGAGGTAGTGGGGTCAGGTGAGGTGAGGTGGAAGGGTGAGGAGGAGATCTGGTCGCTTCGACACCACCTTCCCTTCCCTGGAGGAACCTGGTTATAAGTCCCAACACCTGCAGAGCTGCTCCTTCTGGTCCTCACTCCTTCTCCTTCTTCTTCTTAGAAAAACATCAAAGTGTTCTCTCTCTTTCTATCTCTTTCTCTGTCTTCCTTCCTTCTCCACCACCTGTCCTCTCTGTGTTGCTATTATTCTCCTTCACCTCCTCTTTCTTTCTCTCTTTCCTCCCTCCCTCACAACCTGTGCACCAGCAGGAGTTGAATGAGGCTCGTCCGTCCTCTAGATCTGGCTGTGAGGGAGGAGAGAGAAGTGGGAGGGACCGAGAGACAGAAGGAGGAGGAGGAGGAGGGGCTAAAGGGGTAAAGAGGATGTGGTGGTGGTGTGTAGTGGTGGTGGCTGTGTTTTTCTGTCTGTCTAAGCTGAGGTTGATTTGTAATCAGAAAGAAAAAAAATAATAATCTCATCACATCAGCTGAGCCTCTTTTGGCCTCTATTTGTGAATGAGAGATTTATACTGGGAGGAGGGATCAACTATAGAGGGAGAGGGGGAGGGGGGGTGAACAGGGGGCTAAACCGCACGCTGCTATTATGACATCACCAGATTTATTTATTTATTCATTCATTCATTCATTCATTAGGCTCAGTTGGTGTTAAATATGCCACAAATTATAACAACTTCTTCAATAACACAGACAAATCCCATTACTGTGGTTTTAACCTGCAAACGGCTGCAGAGAGGCGGGGAGGGGGCGGGTGGGGAGGGAGGGAGGGGGGAGTGGATGCATGTGAGGGTGCAAACAGGTTGAGAGTGAGAGGAAATGGGATGTAAAGGTGTTTAAAATGAAACAGAGAGAGGAGGAGGAGGAGGAAGGAGGAAGGAGGGAGGGAGGGGGTTGTTGCATGGGCAGCAGCTCCACTGCTCTACTTTCAGAAGGCCTTGCTGTTATTCCACTCACATGGCACAGGGATTTGGACAGTGGAGAGCTGTGGATTTATTTGGCCTCAGGGCAGAGTTGAGCTTTGGCATGGAGGGCTGCAGAGAAGGAGATATGTGCAGCAGAGGAGGAGGAGGAGGAGAGAGAAGAGGAGCGTACTGTATACAGGTGGCTGGAGGGGCAGAGGAGGAAGAGGAGGAGGAGGAGGAGGAGGAGGAAGGGGTCGAGGTCGTCCATGTCTCTGCGGGAGAGAAAGAAAGAGTCCAGAAAGACATGAAACAGCCAAGTGAGTGTTCATCCTGCCAGTCAGCATCGTTATTTATTCACTGTTTCCATGCGGGGGTGGGCAGCACATTTGATTTTTTAAAAAGGGTTTGTCTGGACTACAAAGACACCTCTGTCCAGAGCCGAGTAGAGAGCACCTCCTCCTCTTCCTCCTCCTCCTCCTCCTCCTCCTCCTCCTCACGCCTGCAGGTGGCAGCTCATTACTGCAGCTCCAGACCTGAGCTGTGTAGAGGTCGCCGTTTATCAGCTTCAGAACAAACACAGACGAAGCAGAGCAGCGTGAGTCTGAGGGTTTCTGCAGAAAAAAGAAAAAAAAAAACAGTCACTTGCTGCCATTTGATTTTGATCCAGAGCTGGTTGCGTAACTTTCTAATGTGTTGGAGGGTAAGGGGTGGGGGGTGGGGGGTTGTGCAATATTTCATGAGGAATGTGTAATAGGCTCTGTTTAAGAGGGAGGCTCAACGCGAGCTGCACAATTCAAGGAATCATTAAATGAAACCGGACACTGCAGGTCAAATGATAAGATGATGATGATGATGATGATTAAACAGAGGAATGTGTTTTATTTTGAAGGGAAATGCAACCAGCTGTTATTTATGAATCATGGAGCAACAGGTAAACACAGGTGGGTCGTTGTCATCCAGGTAGAACTAGACTCAACCTGAGCTCCGAGTTAATGTGTGGTGAACTGGTGTTTGGTTTGTGAGCTCTCTGAACAAACAGCTGATGTATTACATGTCACTGTCAGGTATAGAGCAAAGTTTGAAACCTTTTTAAAGGGCCAGTCTGCAGGATTTAGCTGCATCTAGTGGCGAAGCTGCGTATTCCTGCTTCTTCAGAGGAAACTACGGTGGCCCAGAGAGCTCAGTGCACTGCAAGTAAAGGAAACACATGCAAAGACAATGTGAGTTTTTGCAGCAATTATAAGTTTCAGCTCATCAAAAATAATAGTTGTATCTGCTTCATTGACATTATGCTGATCTGTTTATAATCATAATTTGGGCTGTTAAGTTTTTTTGGTTGTATTCTAGTCAACTTTGTTTGTATAATTAAAATCAAAGGGAGTTTTGGTCCACGAACCTTGGGGAAGGAATCCGTGAAGACGATCGAGCCAAAGATAAAACTGGAACGAACATTTTAAAAAGTAAATAAAGAAATAAATCATCAAACACGGGCTGAACAAGCAAGTGCAAGTCTGGCACGGTAAACATAAACAGGATGATCAGCTGTGATCTGAGTAAGAGGAGACATCTAATCTCCAAAAATAATCACAATTCTCTGGCAAAAATCAAGCCCAAATTTGAGGATCAAGGGAGGAAAGTTATGGGATGTAAACGGATGAAATGAGCGTAGGGAATTTGAAAGGACACATTAACCTTTAGTCTTGGTGTCCACTTGAATAGATTCACGTGCTTCAGTGTTTATTAAAAATATTATGTTTCAAATAGTGCAGGTTACATCAGTTCAAGGTGATGGTTCAGAGTTGGAGCTATTACTTTACATGATTTAAAGGGATAGTTCAACATTTTGGCAAATTGGCCCATGTTCGTTACCTTTAATTGTCGGTGCAAGCTATTTTTAGAATGGCGGAGCAGAGCTGTGAGCTGCTCAGAGCTACGCGACAGAGACTAATGGGATTTTTTGGTTTCCCTCATCAAACTCATCAAATACACAATCCAACAACTCCACAACGCTCAAGTTGTGACCTGCACATTCACCACACTATGAGATAATAACACAACGTTACCACACAGAGTTGTTTTAGAGGTAAATTCATGCAAAACCGCTGATGCACGTTGCCTTCAGGGACAGTTTTTCAGCAAGCAGACTCAGTTTTTACCTTGAAAAACCAAGAAATCCCATGAGCCTCCGTAGCGTAGCTCTGAGCAGCTCACGGCTCTGACAGCTCAATTAGGCTTGCTCCACCATTCTGAAAAAAAGCTTCCCTTTAAATAAGTTTTTTTTTTTTTTTTTTACTGACAAAATTAAAGGTAAACAAACCTACAATCAGACTTATTGACTATAGGGATTAGGCAATGGGCAAAGTTGCAAAATCCAACCAATTTGAAAAAAATGTTGAACTATCCCTTTAAATAAGTTTTGTTTTTGTTTTTTTACCCATATAGACCAAAATAAACAATCGTTGGGAACGGACAGACAATCAGACTTAATATTGATGCATACTTACAGGTTGAGAGTCTGCAGAGTGAACTTCATTGGTGCAAAGTTGCAAAATCCAACCAATCAGTGTCTGTGCTGCTGTGTCCTGGTGTATTTTTCCTTCCCGTCACGCCTGTGTTTCCTGTTGCGGCCTCCATGCTCTCTGAGGGTTAAAGAGTACAATGTTTGAAACTGTGTAAAGGAAGCTGTGATTTAAAAAAAATAAAAAAGATGCGCTCCTCCAGCCGCCGGCCTCTTTGTTGTTCATACAAAGTAGATTTCTCAGGGAAATTGGGAACACGGTGTTTGTCTGGCACTGACACAAACCTAAAAATGGCCTCAGTTTAAGTTAGTTGTTGTAACTAAGATATTCGCTGAAAAAAATAGTTTTTATTTGGCCTGCTGGATTTATGAGTTGTTAAAGAGCCTGCAGGCAGCTAGCCCAGTGTCCAGCTCTGAAGGTGGGCGGTCGCATCGGTTTATCGTTTACAACCCTACGGCACAGTAGGTCAAGGAAGTGAAGACTGGACCCCCCCCCCCAGTGTGGCAGCATGCAAATGAGAAGCAGCTTTACTGTTGTGTGCTGTGACTTTTATCTTTAAGCACAACAAACTGAATAACCAACTATAGAAGAGAGAAAACTCTGTGTAGAATTAGTTATGCTGTGACTTTTCATTCAACCTTTAGGTTTAGGATTAACCTGACACTGCGGCTGAGTATAAGATAAGATAGAAGATAAAAGTGTTAAGAAATAAAATAACGACCCTTCACAATAATTAAAATAAGGTTGTGCAAATCACATGAAATAAAACTTTTAATTTGTTGTTCTAAAAAGGTCCAAAGTGGTGCTGAAGTCAAGTCAAGTTAAATTGGATTAGGTTAAGTTAAGTTTAGTCTTATTTGGTAAAGTTAAGTTTAGTAAAGTAAAGTTAGGGTACAACACGTAAGTAGATACACAATATTAAGCTTTAAATACTGAATTTATCATTTATAACACATGAATACTCATTAGTATGTAGTTTATAAACACAATATAAACAGTTTTACTCGTCATTGATAAGCACTAACTGTTCATTCCAATGAATATTCATGCATTACAAATGAAGAATTCAGTATTTATTAATGCTTAACTAATGCGTACTTATTATAAAGTGTTACCAAGTTAAGTTAAATTAGGCTAAATTAAGTTTAGTCAAATTTGTTAAGGTAAAGTAAAGTTCTGTCAGGTTTGCTGCACATTATCATGCTGTTGGTATATCGTTAGTAGCTATAGGTCACAGAGCCACTGGCTGGATTAGAGCACCACAGAGTCAGATTTAGGACACCAGTAGATCAGATTGGTTTAAATTCAGACAACACAGTCTGCTCTGGGTCCTGGGGGAGAGGGGGGTCTGGGGGGGGGGGGGGTCTGTCCTGCCCCGTCTGCTCCATCAGAGCATTCGGATTAAACTGTATAATGTGTAGGCGCTGGTAAAACACACTCCTCCTCCTCCTGCTGCTGCACCTGTGTGGATCAGCTGAGTGACACACTGTCAGGTGAGCTCCCACATCTACCAACACACACACACATCACACACACACACACACACACACACGTCACAGCGTGTCAAATCCTCACGCCCCGTAACAAAATTGTTGACACACTGACAAAGTCTGATTAGAAACCTGAACGGCCACTCGTCACTGTGTGGAACTCATTCATGCATAAATGGATTATCCCTCCACTCCTAACGTCCTGTGTCGTGTTTCCTCTCTCCTGATTACTACTAATAAAAGGGATAGTTCAACATTTTGGCAAATTGGCCCCTTGCCATAATCTCTATAGTCATAGCAGTAGGTTTGTTACCTTTAATTGTCAGTGCAAGCTGTTTTTAGAACGGCAGAGCAGAGCCGTGAGCTGCTCAGAGCTACGCTACGGAGGCTCATGGGATTTCTTGGTTTCCCTCAACAAACTCATCAAAGACACAATCCAACAACGCACAAACAGTTGTTTTAGAGGGAAATTCATGCAAAACCGCTGATGTGCATTTCCGTTTTTCAGCAATCAGTCTCTGTATTTCCCTCTAAAACAACTCTGTGTGGTAACGTTGTGTTATTATCTCATAGCGTGGTGAATGTGCAGGTCACAACTTGTCCACCAGAGCGTTGTGGAGTTGTTGGATTGTGTATTTGATGACTTTGATGAGGGAAATCAAGAAATCCCATGAGCCCCCGTAGCGTAGCTCTGAGCAGCTCACGGCTCTGCTCCGCCGTTCTAAAAACAGCTTGCACTGACAATTAAAGGTAACGAACCTACTGCTATGACTATAGGGATTATGGTGATGGGCCAGTTTGCCAAAATGTTGAACTATCCCTTTAAGACTGGTGTGTCACCTGAGGCTGGTGTATGCATGTGTGTGTGTTTGTGTGCAGATATTGGTTGAGCTCATCCATACGTACAGACCCACGTCTGTGTTTGTGTGATGCGTCTAATTTTAGATGTTTAGACATTTCGTCATGACATCACGGCGTTTGGCAGAGGAAGAGGGAAAAAAAAAAAACTTCCTGAAGATGGATCGTACACTTCCAGCACCGGAGAGAGAAGCGAGCACCGAGCACCAGCCTGGATAATAACTCCAGCAGCAAGTTGGGGACATGCTGTACAAAATGTGCACCACACTGGAGACTCTCCAAAGTACAAAACAAAACAGATTGAGAGGGAAAGTGTGTAACTCTATCTGCTCCAACATGAGGCGTCTTCCTGACAAAGCCGTCCCTGTCAGGACGACCACAGACCTCCTGCAGACAATGTCCCCGCTCTGTCCTCTGAATCTGAGTCTGGCTAGCTGCAAAAAAAAAAAGAAAAAGAAAAGAAAAAGTAAATCATGCAGGATACAACCAACCACCACAGCAATATGTTTATCAAATGGACAGTATTGAAGTTTGCTGACTTAGTAAAAGTTAAAACTGCACAGATAATATACAAAGCCAAGAATAATTTACTCCCTAATAATATTCAAAAAATGTTCAAGGAAAGAGAGAGGAGATATGAACTAAGAGGGAAACTAAATAAATACGACATTAAAATGCATGTCTCAGGATCTCAAACAATGCAAAAACATAACACAATTTAGAAATAGATTAAAACACAGGATTGATTAATTGCAACTGTAATGCTGTTTAATTATTTATTTCTTTTATTTTTTGGCTTCATTTGTTTATTATTGGATACTTGTTCCTTCTATGACTCTGAAACTATGAAGAGCTCTAATGGATTTACTGAAATTATGAATTAAAGGGAAGGCATTTATAAGATGAAAGCTTCAACCTACACCTTTTTGATGAACTAGTTGAACGAATAAAAGATCGAACAAACTACTACTATAAAAACTAAACCCTCACTGGAGACGAGCAGCATCAGTGCAACAGGTGAAATGTCCCTTTAATCAGATCACAGAGAGGCTTTGTCCTGTCACATCCACCTCCACCTGCACCTCCATTCAGTTCTACAACATACCATCACATGAACAGCTATAGACTGATACACCTGGGACTGGCAGGTTCATCATCCTCAGTGTGTGTGTGTCTGTGTGTGTTGCATTGTGTGGTGATGACAGATGTGTGTGCACCACCTGCTGGTCTGTGGGTGCAACTACAGTGATACTTGATGGATTAGTCTGATCTCTTCTCGTCCAATTAGAACTCAAAGATGCAGAAAATGTACAAGTAGCTCAAAGCATGTGTTGATCCTCAGCTTCTTGTCTCCCGTCTTGTCTGCA